>JAYKAV010002915.1:366266-554794 GCA_035582835.1 Phoebastria nigripes
GAAGAAAGAAAAGAACCAACCCCACACTTGGTGTGGAAAATATCAACCTGAAGAGTTAGCATTTGCTTAAGCAGGTCCAGAGAGGTTTGCAATGTGGGGCTCTGAAAGGCTGGCAAAGTCCTGCCCAGTTTTGGTGCTGGGGGAGACCAGGAGGAATTTCAGGTGGACTTAGCAAATCTTGGTAAAAGTGAGGGCTGGCAGAGATCAGGAGGGTGTGCTGGAGGGGAGAGTGTGACCTGCAGATGTATGTTGTTGGGTTTTAAATTTCTCTGTAAAAGAAAGCGGGTGCTGCTGTGTCCGGCTCAGCAAAGGCTGATGCTCGCCCTGCGCAAGGCGCGTTGACCTGTCACCGCCAAATGGTACCAAAGCCAAACGTTGTATGGGACTGGGTTTTTTTTAGCCTGATAAACCAACTGCAGTTATACAATAATTATATGCTGATGCCTGGAGAGCACTGAGAATTGCATCCTAAATAAATCAAACCCATAACCTGTGGGGCTTGGGAAGAGCTGCGGTGCTCCTTGTGCCATGTGTCTGGCCGTGGGTAGGAGGACCGACTTCAAGATGTAGTTGTGGCCAAGCCCAAGAAATGAAAAGAAATTGCAGCCGTTTGTTTTAAACGCAGATACAATGCATTGTATTGATTTTTTGGTATCCGAACTCCACGGCACAGGGCTTCCATGGCGTGGATGCATGAGCAAGAGCTTTCTTGCACCAGGAGCCAAGGGGAAACCACAAGCAGAAGGAGCAGGGGGAATTTTGGGCTGCCTAAAGATGGTCAGAGGGCTCAAGGGGAATTTTGGCCTTAGGTGATGTACACCGGGATGTCCCCTCCCAGGTATAGATGGGGTGATGTGAGCAGCATATCCGCAGCATATCCTCCTGCTGTTTCTCTCTTTCCTCCCTTCTTTCCTTGGTGGCAAACCTCTGCATTGCTCACGATGAACCTTTGAGCTCGAGGTAGCAATGAAGCATGTTTGGCTTTGATCTTGTAAAAATAGTAATTTGCAAAAGGCAGTAGAGGAACCTTTGTATCAAACGACCCTTGGTATAATTTGCTAAGGATATCCCGTGCATTCCTGGGGCTCGCCACGCTTGTGCTGGTTCGAGTCAGCACGTGGGTTTCAGAGCCCGTCAAAAAGCTGGGCTTGAAGTAAAAGCACCGGTTGCTCTGTGTCCCAGTGGAGCTGGCGGCTGGCTTTGCCGCCAGCTCTGCAGCACCCACAGCATCGCTTTGCTCTCCCCGGTGCTTGCTGCCTTCCCCCTTCCCTTCTGGCTCTGCCTTTCTTTCTTTGGCAGTCATTGATTTATTTTTTTATTAGTTTTTTTTTTTTTAATTTTTTCTCTCTTTCCCTTGGGTTTTGAACCGAGCTCAAATTAACGCAGCCGACTGTTCCTCAGCATCAGCAATGACTTGTCATCAGGGTCGTTTTTATCCTGCGAGCAGGAGGTGCTCGGTCTTGACTGACGCGCTGGTACGCGTGCGTGCCTGGCAGAGCAGCATCTGCTGATGGTGTTAGAGGCTTGCAGAGGCTTGGGGTGTTTACACCAAGTGCTGCTGCTGAGGCTTGTCTCTTTGGGAAGAGGAGGGCTGGGGTGCAAGTGCTGTTCCCTGCTGCTGGGCTGGCAAGGGGGCTCCAGGTGGCACCCAGCGGGCTCCCACCACCCTGAGTGGTGACCCTGGCGAGGATGCAGGGGCCGCAGCCGAGCGCATCTCTCCTGTGTTTGTCCTCTCCATGAGTTGTGTCTCTCGCCCTGCCTTCCAGCCGGGAAGCAAAAGCGGGGAGGCATGGAGCAGCACGTGGGGATGTGTGACACCCGTGGGGATGTGTGACACCCGTGGGTCTGCACGCACCCACAGCACGGGGGGGGCAGGTCATAGTGATGCAGGTGGGTGCTTTGCCCACATCTCGTCTGCTGCACAGACTCACCTTCAGCAGCATGGGAGCCCGCCGGCCAGCTGGCACCCACCTAAAGTGGCTTGTCATTGCCATCGTGCCGAGAAAAGGCACCCCGCTGGAAGGATGCTGCGTGCTTCCGTGTGTTATGCAATGGGAGAAATCCCACCCAGGCGTTTCCACGGCAAAAATGTTCGTTTTTATGTTACTGCTTTGTTAAACTGCTGCTGCTTGTAGTCACAGCCCTGCCCAGCCGCTGGCTGCCGGGAGTTTCCCCAGGGGCCGGTGCGAGTGTGGCTGGGGCCAGCTGACCCTTGGGCACAAGTGACATGGGGCTGTTTGTAAACCGTGTTAATATTTTATAGCCTTTATATTTAGGGAGTTAATGACTCTAAAGAAAGCAGATTTTAATCTAATCAGCTATTCCTTGTGCCACGTCAATCCTGGACATCAAAGCGAACTTCAAAGTGAGAGGCATGAAAGGCTTCGAAGGCAGCGCCAACTGCTTCGCCCAGGTGCATCTCTGAGCGAGCCTCCTCGTCCCTCCTTCTGCTCCAGCCTGGTTGTTGAGGCTCCTCTCAGTTATCTCGGATCTAAAGGATGTTGTCCCAGCAAGGAAAACATGATTAACATAAGAACGGCCCTCAGGAAGAAAGCAAAAGGCTGTTTAAACTTTTTGCATCTTTTTGCCTCAGATGGCAGCGAAGCCGGGTGCTTCAAAGGCGGGTGGGAGCTCGCAGCAGCGTGTGGTGTCCGCCCCATGGGAGATTGGCCCAGCGATGAGCGGCTCTCGCACGGCCCTGCAGAGGCTGTTGGGGCGCTTCTTGCACCAATCCTTATATTTAAAGTCTTTTCCCAGTGTTGGTCAGACTCTGAAACGAATCGTGTTCTTGTCCTTCATTTTTTTTTTCCTTTGTTTGCTGGCCTGAGAGAATCCGTGGATGAATCGGGGGGGTGAGAGGTGCTCTGCTCCCCGTGCTGGGGTTGTACGTGCAGCCGGGAGCAACGGGCTCTTACGGCAAGGCAGCTGCTCTACCTGGAGCGTCCCGGCAAAGCATGGGACCAGCCCTGATTCGAAGGCAGTTTGTAAGGTTTTAAAGCATGAGTGCACAAAAGGAAGTGCCGGGGAGCTGCCCGTGGCTGCAGTGATGGTGATGGAGGGTGTTATGGCAGTGCAACGGAAGCCCCCTCGTCCTGCCAGGCTTGGGTCGCGGAGGGGAGCCCGGCAGATCCAGCTTGCGGCAGGGGACGGCTGCTGCAGAGTGTGCAAGAGCTCCTGGGCAGGCGGCCAGGAGCGTTTCCTCCCCGCCGCTTTCCCATGGCTGAGATGGGCTCCAAGGCTTGAGAAAAGCACCGGGGGCCGCAGAGAGGAAGCTCTTGGGAGCCTTTGCGCTCCTCAGCTTTTTTGGATGCAGCTGCTTTTCCACTGTCTCTCTTGGGGGGGGGGGTATAATTAAAAAAGTATGTGTGTGTATATGTACGTATGTGCAAGGCTGCATTTGGGCAGGCCTTGATAAGGTTGCTGCAGCATTAACATATCTAAATATCCAATTGCTTAATTTTATAAGCCCCTTGAGCTGGTCCAGGGAAGAGCTCAAGATCTCCTCCAGGCACTTGCAAATCCTATTTCAGGCAATTAGGAAGAGATGCTGCGATAGGCAGGGACCGGCGCAGGCAGGTCGCAGCAGGGCACCTGTGTGATTTGCTGTTTGCAGGCGCTGGCAGCTGTCGGCCCGGGGTGGGCAGGCAGGGTCCCCCTGCCATGGCTGGGGGCAGCTGCCAGCACCACTTACAGGTGAGGCTGGAGCCGGCCCTGGAGCACGCCGTGGGCGCTGGGATCGCTCAAGGCTCTGAAGCCGCTTGGCAGGAGGAGGTGGATCGGAAAATACCTGCAAAAGGTGGGACCCCTTCTGCCCCGCCGGCGCCCAGGGGGACGACTTGGGGCTTTCTGCAGCCAGACCCTCTCCTGCTTCTGCTGGTTCATTCCATCCACACTTAGACTACAGCCCCTTTTGACAGTGTTTTTCCTCTTCTGCCCAAACGGGAGCCCGTGCACCCTGCCAAGATGTTTCTGGGGTGGAAACTTGGCCGGGCTGGGCACCGTGTTGCTTTTCATTGGGTCTGCTCCCGCAGCAGTGCCGAGGTGAGGGGGTCCTGCCGGGCTGAGACAGAACGGGGCTTTCCCCCGTCTGTGATGTGGGGGTGGGAATCACAGTGGGCATCACTCGGAGCCTGACGTGCCGGGGCTGAAGGAGACCCGGAGGCACCGTGTGCGCGCTGGGTGTCGGGCATGATCCGAAGCACGGGTGAGAAAGGAGAGGCTGAATCCGGTCCCGTGTCGCTGCGTGCCGTCGGCTGCCTCCCTTTGCTTTGGGGTGGCATGGGGTAGGGCTGGGAAGGCTGCAGCGTGGCAGGGAGAGGCTCTGCTCCTGGGCTCTGGGGCATCTCTGCTGGGAGAAACCAGTGTGCGGGTGTGGTAGGGCTGTGCTGCCAGCCCAGCAAGCAGTGGGACGGGCATCGTCCTCAAACAGGGCCCGCTCACGTCTCCTGATGCTCTTAACAGAGTGCACTGAAAGGGCACGGTTATGGTCTGAGGCTCTGCTACCCAGGCCTTGACTTTGGGTGGCTGTTTGGTGTCTGTAGGCAGCAGAGCAATGCTTAGCGCTCAAACCTGGCCCAACGTCCATCGCACAAAGCCTGAACTCGGTTGGTTAATGGGAGTGGGATGCAATAACGCCCAGCGCAGTGCTGCTTGCGAGCGAACAAGGTGAAAAACGCTCTGTAGGTTGGCGAGGGATTGCTGGGCCTGTAGCTGAATTTGGGATCCAGGAGCTGTCACTGATGATGGCTGCTGGTCTGTGGTGGGACAGAGGCGGTGACATGCAACGGGGATGAAACAACCGAAGAAGCCAGGGCAGGTGGATCCAGGGATGACAGCGTGCGGTTTCCCCTGGGTGATTGCTGCTGCTCTTTGTCTCTTCCTGACTTTGATTTAATTAGAAAGCAAAGCCTTGTCCCTGGTGAAGGCTGCTGGTATGTGGGCTGGAGAGAGGAATGCACTTTGGGCTGGGTCTTTGGGATTAGAAAAGAGGTGACTGCTTGGGGCTGGGCACCCTTGGTCCAGGATGGCAGCTAGCAGGTGGTAACGCCCAGCTTCGCCTCTCCTGCCGCCGGGGTACCAGCACCAAAGTCCCAAGCCATTTTCCCCGTAGGCATCCCCCTTGCCAGAGGCCATCTTGTCATGAATTTGGAAAGAAATCCCCAGCCCACCCCTTCTGTGCTCCCTTGGCTGGGAGCTCCTGCTGCCCAGCTCGCGCTGTGCCCTCCAATGTGCCCTCCAGTGCGGAGCATCCCCCTGGAGGGATGCTGGTTGCCGGCACCTCCCGGCTCTGAGCACCACACCACCGGACCCTGCCCTGCTCCCCCTTCCCGGATAATTAAACACTCCCTCTCCCCTGCGGGAGATGTTCCCAGCCGGTGTCAACCCGGAGCAGTGGCACGCTAATCCGGAGTGGAGAGCAGCTCTTCAAGCGCTTCCCTCCACCCGGTCCCCGCGGGGAAGCAGCGGGGGCTGATTAATTGATTGCTGGTTTGCCTCTAATGCAGAGCAGAGCTGGAGGCAGCGGGGCTGCTGCGAAGCCCACCCCGTCCCCCTCCTCGCTAATTAGCCCCTGYGCATGGCTGTGGTGAAGCTGGGGAGGGAAGCGTGTGGTTTCTCTTCGTAGCACCTGCCAGGCTGTTATTATCTTCCCCTTTTGTTTCGGAGACCTGCCAGGAGCTGGTGCGAGATCTGGAGGTGGGTTGGCAGCCTGTGCCTGCTGCGGGTTCAGTGGGGTTTTTATTAAGATGGGGCTGTCGGTGTGCTGCCCCAGTGCCTGCTGCTTGCTTGTCCTCCAGCCCGGATGGAGAATTGTCCTGCAGCCTGGGTGCAGAGGGAGCTCAGTGGCTGCCGGGTGCATGGAGGGGACAGCATTTGGGAGCGTGCCAGGATGCCGGCGGAGGCAGGCCAGCGCTCGTGGTGCAACTTGGTGCTCTGCAAAACTGGAGCTTGGAAACAGCGGGACAGCAGGTTCGGTCGCTTGCAGAGAGCCTGTTTCCAGCCTCGTGCAGGGGAGGCAATCTAAAAATACGAGCTTGTTTGCCTCCAGCTGGAGTTGATTTGGGCATCCCTGGTTGTTGCTGGAGTGCAGCAGAGGACAGCTGAGAGATGGAAGTCTCCAGACTGTAATTTCGCTGCTCTTCCTTCCCCGCCCCACTCCTAAAAGGGGACGGCTGGGAGAAACACAGAGCAGGAGGATGGTACGTTAGAGCTCCTGACCCACTTTGCTCAGAGTTTCCAGGACATGATTCACCTTTTCCCCTTCACCAAAAGGAGACAGGACTGTGTAGCTGCTAGAGGGCATATTTAAAGGTTTATCTTTGCTGTGCAGCAGAGCCTTTACGCGTGGGAAACCAGCACGGCCCCCTGCTCCTGTCCTGGGCAGCGCTCGCGAAAAGAAACATGAAATCATGCGGTTTCTCCTGTTTTTGTCTTCAGCCTCCCTGGCTGGGCTGGAAGGTGATGGAGAGGAGCTTGCTACTGCCCCTTCTCCCTTCCCCTCCAAATGGCTCTCCTGTCCCACAGCATCTCTGGGCGCTGGTCCGAGCCGGTGGCTTGGCTCAGGTGAACAGTATGGTGAGACGCTTGAGCCGCACCGATGTGCTTGCATGAGCCTGGCTGGGCTGTAGTAACAGCGTCGGGTGCAAAGAGTGTCGGGGTGTTGCGGAGGTGATGTGTCTGACTCCCCCGGGCGCCTGTTTCTGCTGGAGAGCAGCTGCCCGGGAGAGCGGCCATCTCATGTCTCTGCTTTCCTCTCTCCCAGGTACCAGACCACCTTCCCTGGTTTTTGATGCTGAATCAGGATCGTTTTAACTAAAGATGGAAACACTGGAGTCAGAATTGACCTGCCCAATCTGCCTGGAGTTATTTGAAGACCCTCTCTTGCTGCCGTGCGCCCACAGCCTCTGCTTCAGCTGTGCCCACCGCATCCTGGTGTCCAGCTGCTCCTCTAGCGAGTCCATCGAGCCCATCACCGCCTTCCAGTGCCCCACGTGCCGCTATGTCATCTCCCTCAACCACCGGGGCCTGGAGGGCCTCAAGAGGAATGTGACCCTGCAAAACATCATCGACCGCTTCCAGAAAGCATCCCTGAGCGGCCCCAACTCCCCCAGCGAGAGCCGCCGCGAGAGGACGTACCGCAACAGCCCTACCATGTCTGTGGCCGGCGAGAGGATCGCCTGCCAGTTCTGCGAGCAGGATCCCCCGCGGGACGCGGTGAAGACGTGCATCACCTGCGAGGTGTCCTACTGCGACCGCTGCCTGCGGGCCACCCACCCCAACAAGAAGCCCTTCACCAGCCACCGTCTGGTGGAGCCCGTGCCCGACGCRCACTTCCGAGGACTCACGTGCTTGGAGCACGAGAACGAGAAGGTGAACATGTACTGTGTTGCTGACGACCAGCTCATCTGTGCCTTATGTAAACTRGTGGGCCGCCACCGGGACCACCAAGTGGCATCCCTCAGCGATCGCTTTGAAAAGCTGAAGGTAAGCACCCAGCGCGGCTGCAGCGAGCCCGCGGGCGAGGTCGTCTGTGGGGGCTGGTGTTTGCTGAGTGACGGTTGTCAGAGCAGAAGCTGGTTCCGGATGCCCCAAGCGGCACCTCTTTCTTAAGCCAAACAACTCCTGAAAGATACGTGGGCTGCAGGATGGAGCTCGTGGGCTCCTCCAGGACCCTGGTACCAGGAGGCTGAGCTGGGTCTCGCTTGCACAAGTAGAGCAAAGTCTTTGCTATTTTATTTTTCTCTTGCTGGTGTGTGTGTGCCAGGCCCAGGCATCAGACCTTCTCCCCAAACGGCCGGACAGCGAAACATCATTGGGCACTGAGGTGCCCTGTGGCTGTTGCCCCAGGAGTGTGGCTTTCTGCCAGGGTTTGTCCTGTCCTGTGAGAGAGCTGGGGTGGCAAAGAGTGGCCTGGGGGACCTGTGAGCATCATCCCCCGAGGCTGTTGTGCTCGGGCCGTTCCTGTTCAGCCCTCTCAGAGGATGGGAGCAGGATGGGTCGGGCCGTGGGCATTTCCTTTTGGAAAGCTGCTTTGCAGCCTTGCAGCCTGCAGGCTGCAGCGCGTGGGAACCCTCCTGCTGTCCATAAAACCTCCCCTGCAGGCTTTAYCCGTGCTCGAGGACCACTGTGCCCTGAGAAGTACTCCAGGGATTGCTTTCATGTCCTCCTCGAGCCGGCTTGCTCAAAGCTTCTCCACTGTGAGAGGGGAGAGGGCCAGGCTCTGGGAAGTGATGGATGATGAATGGGTTGAGAGCAGCCCTCTGGAGAAGGACTTGGGGATGCTGGTGGGTGAAAAACTGGATGTCAGCTGGCCATGTGCGCTCGCAGCCCAGAAAGCAACCGTGTCCTGGGTGCATCACCAGCAGCGTGGCCAGCAGGTGGAGGGAGGGGATTCTGCCCCTCTACTCCGCTCTGGTGAGACCCTCCTGGAGCACTGCATCCAGCTCCGGGGTCCCCAGCACAAGGAGGACGTGGACCTGTTGGAGCGGGTCTAGAGGAGGCCACAGAAATGATCTGAGGGCTGGAACCCCTCTGCTAGGAAGAAAGGCTGAGAGAGTTGGGGTTGTTCAGCCTGGAGAAGAGAAGGCTCCGGGGAGCCCTTATTGCAGCCTTTCAATATATAAAGATGGAGAGAGACTTTTTAGCAAGGCCTGTAGTGACAGGACAAAGGGCAATGGTTTTAAACTGAAAGAAGGTAAATTTAGACTGGACATAAGGAAGAAATGATTTATGATAAGGGTGGTGAGGCACTGGAGCAGGTTGCCCAGAGAAGCTGTGGGTGCCCCATCCCTGGAAGTGTTCAGGGTCAGGTTGGATGGGGCTTTCAGCAACCTCATCTGGTGAAAGATGTCCCTGCCCATGGCAGGGGGGCTGGACTAAATGGTCTTCAAAGGTCCCTCCCAACCCAAACCCTTCTGTGAGGCAGTGATGGAGCTCCCCTCTGCTTCCCGAGCACCCCAAGCTCCTCTGTCCTTTGCCCTCCCATGGGATCTCAGCGCTTTGGCTCTTTGCAGATGCCATCCCTGGAGGGGCTGGCCTGAGCGGTCCCCTGCGTCTCCCAGAGGGACCATGCCAAGGGAGGCTGCCGTCTTGTGGAGGAGGTGGCTGGAGGCTGACCAGGATTTGGAGGCTTCTGAAGATCTCCCCCATGGTCCTGTTGCCTGGGGTCTCCCTTCCACCTGCTTCCTGCCGAGACCAGCGTTTCCAGCAGCGGGGAGCTCCCGTGGCGGGGAGCCTCTTCTCTACGACAGCCTGTGTTTTCCGTCCTAATTTCCCCCGAGCTGAAGCTGCAGAAATGGACACTCACTCTCCAGCCCCCGTCACTCGTAGCACATATTGATCCGAACTGAATTACTGTTCTGCTGCTCTTCAGGTAGGAGAGAGCAAACTTCCCAGGGATCCCTCGAGTCCTTTGAAGCTTAATTTTTATGCAGTGGCTGCGGTTGTACTGAATGTTATGTGAACCCGTATGGATGATGTTTGACCTATATAAAGTTAGAAATCCCGCTCCGTCCCCCATGCATTCCGCATGAGTCTGCAAAACGGTTTTAATTCCTCTTTTTCAATATTAAAAAAAATATAGCTGGTCCCATTAGAGGTCACGCCAGTGAGGCGGTAACTGTGGCAGCAGTCATATTCCCATTATAACCCTTCTCATGTGTTTCCAGCTGCTTCTTCCTTGGTCCTTTCTCCCTTAATGTTCTGGGCTTGTTCTAACCCAAAAGTGCTTTTCTTGGCTCTTTGTCTGTTAATATTTTGAACAAAATCGATTTGTCTGCTCTTGTGTTTTTTGAGGGCAGAAGAAATATTTCTATCACTCTAGCAAAAATATAGAAGACTTTTTTTTTTATGTGCAGGCCAGATTATTTTTTTCCTTTTTTTTTTTTTTTTTTTTTCTTTTCAATAAACTGATGCCTGGAAAGAAATCTTTCTAGATATGCAGTTTCCTGGGCTGGTTTCCCACCTGCCCTTCTCCAAAAATCTCCCAAACCTGGTGTGACTTGCCCAGTGATGTGACTCGAACATCTGCAGCGGCAGGAAGAACATGCTGTCGGATGTCCTGTACTTTATTTCTGTCTCCCCCCGTGTTCCAGCCACGAGGTCTGTCTTTTGGTAGGTGCTGCCAAATGGTATCGGTGCCAGTGTGTGCCCGCCAAGCGTCTGGGGTCGGTGGCGGCTGATATTTGCCTTCAGACCTTGATGTGCCTGTCTCGTCTTCGCATCACGCCTCACCTAGGCTTCCCCCGGCGTGCGGAGCAGTGCCAGCAGCCTGGTCCTTAGTCCAGGACATTCTTTTTCCATGAGGAAATGTCTCAATTAGCAAATTGGAAACCTTAGAAAGAAATGACCATTTATGTTTGCACGCAATAAAACCCGGGGGTAGAAATTAAAACCCTTTTAATATTTTCCCCCTAATCYGGCCCGTGTCAGCTAGCCAGGCAAATTCATCTGAAGAAAAAAACCCTTGACAACCTAAATTGCTTCTTCAACCAGCCAAATTTTGCAGGTTGCCAGAACACCATTTTTTTTTCTTTTAAATAACAGTCTTAAGTGACTTTGGACGAGGAGGGAAGCTCTCCTCTGCTAGAAACATTCCTTCTGTGCTATTCATCCTGCCCGTCTCCCCATTCAGCTGCAGGAGCTGTAGCCGAATCGGGGAGCCGGGGAGAGGGGGCTGCGATGCCTCTGCCCGAGCCTGCCCGCTGACGGCAGATGCAGCTTTCGTGCTAGGCACGACTCCTGCGTGGGGGGACCTCAGTTACATGTCTGTAATCCCTGCATCTTGCTGTGCATCAGTTGGGCTTTTTTTGGATGGGTTTCTCCTAATGCTCTASCTCCACTGCAAGAATTGCACGGGATCGATGCCGAGCTTCGCCAGCAGAGTCAATATTTGCATTAGTATTTTGTGTCATCTTCCTTGTAAAGCCTCAGTCTATAGTTCCGACCACAACGCGCTCTCTGGCAATATTTGAAATCCTTGCAAGATTCTGAARTACTTGAAATCATTAAAATCGCACTGGGATGGATGCTGCCGCCCGGGAACCTGTGGCTGATGGAGCTGGCTGCTCCCTCCCGCAGCTGCCTCGCCCCCAGGCCTGCCCGAAGTCCCCCCATGCCCCACGGCAGGGCTCTGCCCCCTCCTTTCTCTCTTTAAGTCATTAATCAGTGAGTTACGTTGCAGCCAGCACGCTCTTGAAGACCCGCAGTACGCTTGGGCGTCGAGCAGTGAGCAGTTGCTCTTAATCTCCGGCTTTGATCCTGGAGCTAGAGCGAGCTGGAAACGCCTTTCAAGTTGGTTTTTTTGATGGAAAATTGGGTTTTGAACAGAGTAATTTCATTTTGTCAAAAGGGCTGTACTTTCCAGAAAAATCTTCGGTGGAGGACTTTTTTTTTTCCTCTAAATTAGAAGAGCTGAATGCCTGCAAACCATACGGTTGTGTCTAAACCCCAAACCATCTCCCAGTGCTCCCCTTCCCCTCTGAGCTTGTTTTATATCAGAAATATCTAGTGCGTGCCTGCAGCGTGGTTTTCCCACGGAGGCTCTGCAACGATCTGTCCATACCATATTGTACACCTCAAGATGTTTTAGGAACCATCCTTAATCCCTTTAATGCATGTTATGGCTTTTTATTTTGTGCATCTTCAACTCCACTTCTTTATGTTATAAAGAAGCCGGTAAGTGCGAGCAGTTTTCCTGAACTGCGGTAAATCTGAGTCCTGAGCATTGCCGGGCTGAGGTTTTGGACCTGCCTCGTGGTTGCTCACATAATGCCAATTGCTTTGGGATAAAAGAGTTCTTGCTCTGATTATGTTGCTGTTTGCCAGTGCATAATTCTGCACCCGGTTCTTTAAAGCCCACGAGTTGGCTTGTCCATAAAAGCAGCTCCATTTGCCGCACAGTGCACCTTGGACATCGGCTGTCGACTGCCAGCTGAAACAGCCGCTGGCAGAAATGTTGCAAACACCAGGGATGCTGACAATGCAGGATAAACCGCAGTTATTCTCAACCCTGGCCATCCGACGCTGCTAGATTTTCTGCAGCGAAAGCATCCACCTGTTTTTAAGATAGACAGAGAGGGTCCTCCCAGCTCCCCTCCCCTTTGCTAGGACTCGCAGCCTGGCCCTTCTTGTGAGATGGGAGCCCGGGTCAGGGAGCGTCTGAATTTGAGGGGACCGTGTGGGATGCCAGGCAGGATGGGGCAGAGGTCGAGGCGCTGGTGTGGTGTGGGAGCGTGTCCGGGAGCTTTCCAAAGCTGGGATGCCTGGGATGGATGCAGTAGCATCCTGTTTCCCTGGGAAGGCTTCATGTCAAGGGTAGTCAGCTACAGAGACCACGAGGGAAGGGAAAACCAACTCTTTGGGTAGGAAAGCGCTTCGTAATAGAGTGGCTATTTCCCAGCGCTGCACTTAAGCACTTGGAGAACTGCGGATACGGGAGATGAAATACTTGGTGGTAGCATCTTGCCAGGCAAGTGGTGTGGGTGAGGACAGGCAAGTGGGTGACGCGAGAGGGACCCGGAGGGAGGGCAAGCGAGAGGCGCGATGCTTTTAAGGGGTTGGATTTCTGCCTGTGTTGAGGTTTTGGCGTTTGCTAGTAGCAACCTATTTGAGTGGGTCCTGCCGCAGTGTGACCCGCGGTGCCGAGACCTGTGCTGAAACATTCCTGTGTAATCCTGCACCGACAGATGCTTCTTGTCAACCAGAAGTGCTTGCCTTGTGCTGCCGCCTTTTATTCATTTACAGCTGCGATGGGCAGAGAAAGAAGTGCTCCTTCCCTTCTCCCTCGCCAGACAAGGTGGCATTCATATTAATATTTACCCTGGTAAGAGAGCGCGGGCATGTCTCTCTGCTTCAAGCTGGCCTGCTCAGCCGGAGCCTTGAGAGAGGGCACGTGCTGGGCTCTTTAGGCAGAGACTTGGCACGCTCCTGGTTGAGGATTCATGTGATGACATAATTCCGTCTGTGCAGAGCAGGCGGCTCCAGCACCCGCTCGGCTTTGAGGTGGCACCCATTCAGCTGGGAGAAGAATCAGGTGGTGCCTTCAGAAAGTGGACCTAAGTTAACATTGCAGGTTTGAAGGCATCTTTGTAGCTCTTGTCCTCTTGCAGCTCACCTTACAGGTCGCTGGCTGCCCAAAACCCGCCAGCATGAGCTCTCGGAGGTCGCGGGGTGCCACCTGAGTGTGTCTTTCGGGGTGTGCGCTGCTCGGTGTGTTCTTGCTCAGCCTCGCACTACCAGTCCTGCCGCGTCGTGCAGCCCTTCTTGCGGTGGTGAAGCACGGACCAGGCTCGCTCGTTGGCAGCGTTGGCCTCCGCTTCCCAAGCCGATGGGCAGCGCGGGCGCTCCTGATGCGTGAGCTTGGCTGTGAGTAGTCAAAGTGCATCAGGATTTTGGTGCTTGTTTTCCCTCTCTGCGTGTTCAGGAGGAGTCGAGATGTTGAACGCAATCAGCGGCAAAGAAGTCCGTCAGCTTGGCTTGCTGACTGAAAATCAACATTTAAAGATCAAATTAAAAATGTATGTAGATTAAGAGCAAAACTAATGGCTTGACCTAGATAAAGCGAGCGCCTAGGACAGCAGCGCATTATCTGCCGAGTAAAATCTCAGCCAATTATAAATTCAGATTGCTTGAAACTCGTAATTACGATCCTCTCTGCGGAGCGCTGCCCTGCCCCGAGCCCTGCCTGTGCCGGCGGTGGCTGCCACTGTGCCGGGGCCGGGCGCGCGGTTACGCTGCGCAGCGACTCCCTGCGAGGGAGAGATTACAGCAAGAAAGGCTTTGGCTGAAGAGCTCTGGCTGGCTCCTCCCGTCTGCGATTTGTGGTGGAAGGAGTTTTCAGAGAAAGGATTTTGCTTTAATTATTCGCTGCTGTCCTTTGCTTCTCCTTCTGCTCTCTTCCCTTTGCAGGAACCGGATAAGGGCCAGCTCAGAGCAGGCTTTTCCTTTGCTGTTGCTGAGGCTTCTGTTGATTGACAGGTTGGAAATACCAAAAAAAAAAAGATAAAGATGTGTTTTGTAACACTTTTATATCTGCCCTTTGCTAAAGGAAGAGCAATAAGCCAGGTGGAGAGCTTGTCGTCTCCTACGCTTCAGAGGTGCGCTGCCTCCAGTGGGTTTATGTGAGTGGGACTCAAGATTAAAAAAAAATAAGTCCCTGTGCTAGACAAATTGTATGCAGAAAGTTGATAGTTATTCCAAGGCTCTTAAGAGAGTGGTGGGGTAGAAAAATGAGGAAAAAAAACTTCCTCCACGCTGCAATATAGGACTTCTTCGCCTTGGGACTTGTTGAACGTGTTCTCACTTGCGCTGTGTGAGTCACTGAGATTGCTGCTTAATTTATAATTTACTGTACTGCCATGGGGCTAAACTGAATTTTTTTATATATATATATATATATATTTCCCCCACACAAAGAAGAGTTAGCCGGGAACGAGGGTTACAATTGTGACTGCTGTGACTCCTACACGGAACATGGTGGGGCTGTTACCAGTGAAAATATAGAAAGCTCTGGTTGTGTTGTAGCTATCAGCTCCTTTACTCTTAACCAGCAGCAGATATGCTTTTGCTGCTTGAGACCCATTTAGAGAAGGAGATGTAAACTCAGCTGAGGCTTGCTTCGGAACAGGTTTGCAGTGGTGGGAGTTGCAACTGCCCTGCTGCCTTAGGGACCCTGGTAGGGTGGTGGGTGGTCACCTGTGGATGCGGCAGCCCCAGCCGTGCCGGCAGAGGGGCTTGGACACCCCCCCCGGCCTTGGTGGCAGCCCTGGCTAAGCCACCATTCAAGCTCGCCTACAACGGTTGCAGTACTGGTACAGGCAAGTCCATCCCTTCCTCCTGCCCACCTCCTCTCCGCGGCCGTGCTGGAGATCCAGGCGCCTGCACCGCAACCTGCCGCAGCTTTGGGACCGCGAGCTGGGGTCGCAGCTGCTGGGGTTATTGACAGGCGTTTCAGGGCAAGCAGAGCCCCTGCCTTCACCTGCTAGCCTGCTCCTCAGCCTTACCTGCTATTTCTTTTGCTTTCTATGCACGAGTCCAGGCATCTCTACTCCCCGGCAAGCTCCTCAGGCTTTTTAGCATTGGTTTCTTTCTCCTAAGGCAGGTAGATGGTGGGAAAAAACAGTAACAGCATGCCGTGGGGTTTAACTCTGGTTGAGTTGTAATCCAGTGACTGGTTATAAGAGATCTCTCTGAGCAGGCGAGACCTGTGGTCCAAAATGGTGTCCCCATCACAGGGTTATCATTCCCATCACTTTGTTTGCGGTGACAACCAAACGCCTTGCAAAGCAGCAAGCACTTAACTGATGTTGAACGCACGCAGAAGAGCATCTCGCCTTGTCCTGATGCAGATAAAGGCCTTTGATCCTCTGCCAGGTTCCTGTATCAAGTGATTGCCCTGGCCTCCATCTCGCAGTTCAGTGTGCCCTTTGGATGCCACGCAGTGGGAGTCAGTCATTGCTACGGCTTGGATGCCAAAATTGCAACCAGTTGAGGACCCCTTACTGGGAAATTGCGAAAGGTCCCGGGGGGTGCATCGCATCTGCAGGAACCAAGGGCGCCTGCGGCCATGCTCAGCCCCATGGAGGGGACAGTCCCCGGCACCTGGCGTGCTCTCCCCACCGAGGTGGAGGCTGCTTGGGCACAGGGAAGCTCCATGCACTGGAAGTTGTAGCTGTGGAAATAAGGCTGGCAATAAACAAGGCTGAAAATAAAGCTTGGAGCTATGACCCTGCTTTTTTTTTTTTTTTTTTTTTTTTGGCGTGCCCACCGGAAGCACCAGCATCGCAGGATGGTATGCACGTTCGTTTGTCCACCTTCGAGCCGCTGCCCTGGCGTCGCAGAAGCCCCGAGAGGCAGGAGGAGGCTCACGAGCACGGCTGGGGCTGGCGTCATCTCCCCGCTGCAGCCTGGCTGCCCTTGCTGTTTTGCTCAGATTCGCTGAAAACGCCCGCTTGATGCGCGCGGCGGGAGCGCGTCACCCAGTCGGCCGCCGCGGGGAATGCGCGGGTAACGCGTGCTGGGGTGGGTGCGAGCACGGCACTGCTTCAGCTGTAGCGTTTACCTACGCAGCATGAGCCATACAGAAATACAACGTTTTCCTGGCTGCTTTGCCCCACGATAGGAGAGGGATCACAAAGTGCCCCAGTGTCTGATGTAGCTCCCAATTTAAGTTTTCCATCGACACAGAGGAYGCAAGTGTTGGTAACTGTTTAATTACTGGTCGTTTGTAGGTCATGGGGACCAGAAGTCAGCACTAAGTGCTGGGATCCTTCATTTTTTTTTTTTTCCAGAAATCTGCTTTTTGGGGAGGGTTTGGATTTTTTTTTTTTTTTTTTAAACTAAGCTATTATGGGTCTTGAGATAGCAGAGCTGAGAAACTGCGTTGGTTGGATTAATCTCTTGCTTTTTCCAAAACTACTTTCACATCCAAGCTGATTTCAATGTTACTATCTCAAGAGCAGCTTGACCTCGAAAATCAAAAGCTCAAAGCTGCACAAAAGTCACTTGACGACACTGTGTTTGGGATGAGGCTACAGGATTAATCTCCAGCCTTCGAGTCCTGCGAGACGGCAGGTCAGAACTGAAGTCTATGGAAGAAGCAAGACGGTAAGCAGATGAAGTTATTTTTAAATAACAGGTGTCACCCTCTATTATTGAAGTCGTCCCCCCCCCCCCCCAAATGCCTTAATTTCAGAAAGTGGCTGGTGGTCACTCTGTTCACCTGTTGCATCAGCCTCAAGCAGTAGGAAGTGATGAAGGTGGTGGTTAAGGATATGAATGAATTTTACCTTTGTTAGGCTTGATAAACCAAAATTTATGGTTCTTGTTAGCTGTATGAGCGTGGAGATGGTGGGGTGTGAAAACTGAGGAGCGCGTGAGGCTGCGGGCGGCAGATGCTGCGCTTGTGGGGGCTGCTGTGCTTGGGGAGTTGACTTGTTTTGGGAAGATGAAGCCAACAGGGAATGTGCCATTGACCTGCTGCCTGGCAGTGTTAGGTACAAATCCATCGCTTAAGGGACATGGCACAAGGTGAGCAGCTGTGCCCAGGAGAGCAAGGTTAGAGGAGCAAGGAAAGGGCAGATGTGGGATGTCCAGATATCCAGGCAGCAGCCCTGGCCCTTCAGCTCCTTGCTTTGGGAGATGTCTTGCTTGGGAAGGCACTGGCTGTYGATGGGGCTGATGAAAGCTTCAAACAGTGTCTTCCATGTGCTGGCGTGCGGGATGGTTTTCAAAGGATGCAGCTGATTTGAACACGACATCTTTGCAACATTGCTACCAGCTGGTGCCTGTGCCTGCCGCAGCCTCACCCGCAGCCTCACAGCTTCTCCCGGCTTGAGGGCTCCTCCAGGCCTTCAGTGTTGCAGCAGCAAAGCATCAGATGATAGGTTTTCAAAAGCATAAGGAAGAGGARTAAAAGTCCCCGAACCTTTTGCCGTTGACATTGGCAACATGCTCACGATGAGTCCGTGTGGGACACGTTTCTACTCGCGCCTAAGGATGAGGCCCGAGGATGCTCAGACCATGTTATTGCTTGAGGGGAGACTGGTAGCGTCCCTGTGCCATCCCTCGCTCTCCACGCAGGTAGTATTTGCAACGGTGGTTTGCTTTTATTTTAATTAGCCGCTGCCCTCTGGGCTGCTGGCAAGATGCCGGCGTGGGCAGACAAGGTTTGGAAAGCATCGATGTGCAACGCCAAGGACCATTCAGCTGGTCCGGGGGCTGCCGTGCCCCTGGTGCTGCTTTCCCGGCAGACAACGGCATGTTTTGCACTGGTGGGGTCTGTGCTTTCTTGCGATGCTGCCAGGTACCTAGCTCAAGGATGCCTTGGAAGATGTAATTTTTTCATTACTCTGTAAATAAACCGGGCTCGAAACGCAGCATTTCCACTCCGAGCGGCCCTGCAGCGCTTTCATCAGGGGGGTAACCAGAAACGAAAACACGTCCAAGTTACTGAAGGGGGACGGGGAATCTTTTTGGCAGAAGTCGTTGCACCAGTAAATTAGAAATGAAAAACTTATGAGCACATCAAATTGTACAAGTGCAGCAGCTCCAGATCGTTAGGTATTAAATTCTTGCTTAACTTTATACCTTACGATGATTGACTCTTACACAGTGATTAGTGGGGTGGGAATAATTTGTGTGGAGGTGCTGCTTGTGCCTTCTGCCAGCGCTGGGCAGGACATGGAGGGAAATGCAGGTGCTGGAGGTACTTAATTTCCTGCTCAAAAGGGCTTGTGGGGGAGCTGGGCTGCGTTGCAAGGGAGGGAGCTTTCTCCCTGCAGCAAGAACCTGGCAGAACCTGGGGTTTATGGCCCTTTGTGAATGTTTTCTTGCTCGTGTCATAGACCTTGGGGCTTGAAGACCGCCAAGAAAATTAATGATGAGCAGAAAAAAGTCTCTGGTTCTCCCTTCCCTGGAGAGGGATCTATCCCTCGGCTCCGGGAGGAGGGAGATGTGAAAACGAGCAGGAAAATGTTAGGCAGCAGCAGGCGTCCTGCTCGGGAGCTGGGCTTTTCGTGGTGGCCCAGATCTGTGCTGGGACCTCATCGCTGCCTCTGACCTGGCCATGGCCGCCTCTCCGAGAGCCTTGGCGGTGCCGGTGCCTTGGTCACCTGGACCTGCCGCAAGAAGACAGGTGGCTTGTAGAGGAGCCTGGTGCAGAGGGTGGAGGCAGGCTGGTCCGGGGGTTCCCGTCGGACAATGGTCTGGCAACCTCAACTCAACATTGCGTTTGGGAGATGCTGCCCTGTTGGTTGTGCCAATGGGTTTTACTCCTAATACTGTTTTGCACAACTCCATCAGGTGGTGGTTGCTCTGGACCTGAAACAATGTGTTCAAACACTGCAAAAAAATTGAGGTTTTAAACATCTGCAGAGTCCAGCTGTGACTTTTACTGGGCTCTTCTGCTGCTGGTGTGGTGTCCATCAAACAGGCTTATGCGTGAGATGACAGGTTTAGCAGTTGAGTTTTCAGTGCTATTTCTGGAGAAGGGGAATAATCTCTGAGATCTAATACTTAATACTACTTTCCAGCATAAACAAATCTATGCCAGTCCTTGAGCCGTGGCCCTGTAGTTTTTCAAGGCAATTTATGTTCTCATCAAACCTGATCTTTGTTCTAGCCATCCCTTGTCATGTGATTTAACAGATTTTTTTTTTTTTTTTTTTTTTTTTTTGTTTCATTCCCACTTTTTTTTTTTTTTTTTTTTTTTCTCTGTCAACAGATTTGTTAACAATACAGATACTTTTATGTTATAGTTTTCTTTATAGCATCTCTCTGGGTGCCTCAGATCTGTGTTATCTTTTGCAGTTTCTAAATTTCCATTTAATTCTGATTTTTCTCTCCATGTACTCCCACTGTTTCTCTGCAATATAAACTCTTTCAGGGAAAACTTACCCTCTTGTGCACAGTTTCCTTCCCAGAACAGGTACTTTTGTTTCCTGAAACAACTGCAAGCTGTTATCTTTTCAAGGCTTCTGCTTTGTGATGTTTTTACGGGTCTGAGCTGAACTTCAGCTTTTTCAGTTCTGCCTGAATAGGTTTTTAAAAATAAAAAAAAAATAAAAAAAATTAGTGCAACTCCAGATCCTATGGAAAGTCTCCAGCGGTGGAGGATTCCCTGCCTGGGAGGTGATGCTCCACCAGCTGCACAGCATTGCCTTGCAGCCTGTCCCCCGGGAGCTCTTCTTTGGGGTGCTTGGGTACATTTTCTGCTTCTTGCTCCCTTTCCTTGGGTTCCTGCAAGATGGTTTTGCTCCTTGCAGGTCTGAACCTTGCCCAAGGGCAGGATGCTATTTAAGACTGTTTATTCTCGGCTGTTTGGCAGTGCTCCTGCTTCCAGCAAGCTCATGCTACCTGTGCCTTCCCCCCCCCCCCCCCCCCTTATTTTTCTGAGCTTTTACTCTGAATTTTCCTCTTTGCTCTGCGGCTTTGGTAACCCAATCCCTTGGAGCCTGCACTTGGTATGTCCTGCGGTCTGCCGTGTTCCCATGGCTTCTCCTGAGCTCTCGGCAGTGTTTTCTGGCAGCCCCCCGCTCCGTGTCCCCGACTCCTGCCCCAGCAGCTCCGCGAGGTTCCCCGAGTCATTCCCTGCTGCACCCTTGACTCCGCGGCCTCAGGTCTCTCACAGGGGTCTCGGCATGGGGCAGGTTGTTCTTTTTGGACTTGAAGGTGTGTTTCCCTTGAGACGCTCGTATCCCAAAATGTTTTCTGCAGCGTGTCCTTAATGTTTCTCCAGCAGGGTCTGATTATCTGTCTTGCCTTTTCCTCCCTTAGCTGTAGGTTGTTGAGCCGTTCAGTGCTCTGGCCTGGCCCTATTCAGAAACAGCTTCCCTTGCAGGTGACCCTCTTGCATTTACGGGCTAAGGGTGTGAGTCTCAATACTCCTCCGCCTGACAGCTGCGTTTCTGGAGAGCTCATGGCTGCTGCATTTTCTCCTTTATTAGGATTTTTCCCTCTTTCTGTTCCCAGCACCGTGCAGTGACTTCAGCCGCGTCGGCGGCGAGCCCTTCCTGAAATCAAACTGCGGTGGGCAGACCTCATTGGGAAGGGGAGAGGGGTCTCGGGCTGCTTGCACTGGAAGGTGGTGCCTTGTGAACACGCTCATTTGAGGGAGAGAAAGTCCATTTTCTCTTTTTTAAAAAAAAAAAAGAGTGCTTAGCCAGCAGTTTTGGAGAGCATAGCCCTGCTTTTGTCCTTGTGGCGAGGCTGGATGGCACCGCTGCCCCGCGAGCATCACCGCCGAGGGGAGCGGGTCCTGCTGCGCTCCTGCCTGCGTGGCACGGGGCTGCGCTCCCCTGCCCGGCGCAAGCTCGCAGCTCCTGGGGTGCAGGGCTGCTGACGAGAAGGCACCGGCTCAGCTCACCGAGCCTGCGTCTCTCTAGGGCGAGCGCTGTCCCTCTCCCTCCCGCCTGGCACCCAAGCCCTCCRCTCACCGAAACAGCCAGTAGCTCTGCCAAAAGATTAATATTCCTGCCCTGAGTAGCTGTTGTTTAATATTCAGGATATATTGCATTATGGGCATAATGAATATTCAAGAGCATGAATTAGCATAGCTCAGTTAATTATGCTCCGTGTGCAATTGGGAAGGCAATGGCTCTCGTTAGGCCTGTGCTCAGCTATTCGTGACGCGTACTCTCGCTTGGAAAATGTGTCCCAGCAACGTTCAGTATCTTTAAGTGATTTGGAGAATCGGTTGCATGCACTGGGGCGAGTGTCATATGAATTTCTTAGCAGGCTCAAAGTCATGCTCTGAGATGCTGAATATTGCTATTATTATCACATTAGACCCTTAAATAGGCTTACAGGTGTTATTAAGTGATTTTACCATGATGGCTGACATGCTTTTTTAAAAAACCTAATTTGAATATCCTATCAGTGTAGTTCGATGTGCCCTTTTATAGAAATTAATGTACAATAGCAGCATGTCTGCCGATAAAAATCCTCCTGTATTGGGAGTGGAAACAGATCTTGGGACCTTGAGATGAGGGACGTGTGGGGTTACCTGCTCTATTCTTGCAGCAGGCTGCGGGCTGGTCCCTGGAGTGTCCCGGCTCCTGCTTTGGGCTTTCTCCTTCTCAGTGTGCTGGCTCCAGGGAGACCGTCCCATTGCTGGAAGGTGCACGTTACCTGCTGCGGAGCTGAGCAGGTCCCATGGAGCTGAGCAGGCTCTGGCTCATGATGGGTGCTGTGACCTTTCGCTTGACCTTAAAGGTCTTTTCCAACCTAAATGACTCTATGATTCTGTGAATGGCTGGTAGATCAGCCCACCTCATTTTGGTCTTTATCTATAAACAGGTATGTCTGTGACGAGGAAAGCAGAGGTGTGTCCCCAAAAGCTCTTGAGCTGGCTTCCAGATGAACAAGTTCTTGCACCTCTAATATTTTTTCAGAGCTCCTGGCTGGCTGGTCCATAGGAGGCCACATCTGTAGCAGCTGGAGAGCTCTGTCCTTGCAGGATGTTGTGACTGTATAATGCTACACGATGTGCAACGTAAGCTTATAGCTTCTATGCTACCAATGTGTAACGTATAGCATCTATGTCAGAAGATGGAAGCACCACCATGGGCTGTGCAGCCAGGCTGGATGACAGTGCTGGGCTGGCACTGAGAGTGAATTCTTGCTTCCTAATTAAACTTATGAGGCAGTCAGTCCTCCTGACCTGCCTTTCTCTTGTGATGGTGCTCTGGCTGTACGCAGCAGGATTAGGGCTGCCTTCAGATGCCTGACGTGCCCGTGTGACTGTGGGAGCTGGGGAGCCGATGTGCTGGTTTGGGGGCGTAGATCGACATCCTTGCCTTTGCTGCTTGGAGCAAAAGGAGTCTCAGACATGAAGAGCAGAGATGTTTCTGATCGTCTCTCTAAGGCGCGGATTAGGCGTCTCTTCTGCTCCTGCCTGTTGCCTCCCTTTTATTTGGTTGGTTTGGGAGTGTATTTTGCTTTGATGGGAACCTGCCCAAAAAGCGTTCTTGGGAGGGATATCTGGCACCATCAGTTGTGCGCTGCTCCACGCAGCTCCGATCGGTGGGTCGCAGCGCCCGATCCCGTCAGCCTCGTGCAAGCAGTGCTTCGTTAACCGTGCCTTGGAGACAGACCCTGGGCTCCCACAGGGAGAGACCCGAGCAGCTGAGGGCAGGACTTGCTCCTGCCCGGCGGCCGGAGGTGCGGGTGGCTGGGGAGCCGGCTGGGATGCTCCTAGCATGAAACGCCTTTTTCACCTGTGAAAGCTATTGGATGAATCAGCTGCATCCTGCCATCTCCTCCAAGCATGGCCCTTTCAGTGCCCCATCCGAGCGCAGCTGGCTGAGCGGGAGGAAGGAGCCGCGTGCGGAGCAGCTTTGGCAGGCTGCGCTCGTTGGAGGGAGGCTCCGAAGCCTCACCCGTGCTGCGATCTGAAAAGCGACCGGCCCGRCTTCCCGCTCGTCCTCCACGTGCCAATACCCCTCCCTTCGGGGACGGAAAACGCATGGCTCAGAGGAAGCACGCTTCTTCTGACGCAGCTTGTTTGCGTCCTTGGCCAGCTGGCCGTAGGACAAAGAGGGAGGTTTCGTGGTGTGCCCCGGCTGAGCACCCGGCGCTACGACTTTCAAGGCACATCTGGTTGCGAGGGGCCGTGATTTGGGCATTTTAGTTTTCAAAATCAGCATGGTATGCAGCCGAATCCTTGTGAGCCTGCTGAACCCCTTTCCGCTCTTATGGGCGTCTCCGATTTATGGGATAAGCTCAGAAAATAACGTGCAAAAAGGCGTGTGTCGTGTGGGATGTGCCAAAGCAATAAATCCAGATTCCTTCCTTGCTTCTCTAAAGGGCTTTTGGGAACCAAACATCCGGCATCCAAGAGAAAACGTGCATGGGTTGTCTTTCAGTGTGTGCTGTTTGGCTTTATTTATTTATTTTTATGATGACGATGATTGGAAAATAAAGGTCACGAGGCAAAAGAGCCTGATGGATACACCCACTGCAGCTCCGCGTCCTGGCAGTCGTCTGACGTTTGTGGTGGAGTGATCCATAAAAATCCAGCCTATAATGTAAAACATCAAAAAAGAAAAGCCCCCTCTTTGGCCTCCCAGGGAAGGAATTATGTCCTGCCTGAAGCTCTCCCAGTACTATGAAGAAGGAGACGTTTCCAAGAGCAGTGGTTCAAGGGTAATGGGGTCTGCAGCGTGGCGTCTAACAAAATTGAGTGCTCTTTCTAAAGTGCATTTGTAAAGGTTTATCTCAAAATAACTTACCCTGAGTACTTCCATGCTGCTTAAAATGGTATTCTTCCCGGATAACTGGTGTGGGGAACCATTTTTTATTAACGCTGGATGGAGGTTTATGGGTTTATTGGGTGCAAAAGTTTAAAGCTGGATATTCTCTGATGGTATCTGCAGGCGTAAAACTGGGCAAGGGTCTCGGGGAAGCTGTAAGCCCCGTAGCAGTGTCTGGGGAATGTTAATGTTTTATGAGACTAATCATTAGGTTAAAGCTATGAGAGTTTAAGTCCGAATTTCTTTTCAGCCACACCTAGCTTCTGACAGCAATGCCTTTCTTACCAGAAACTCCTGACGCTTGGATCCTCAGCAGGAAGCCAAGCAGGCTGGAAAACTGAAAGACGCTTAGAGACGGTGTCGTGGAGAAAGGAGTTTGGACCGAGGGGTACCTATTTTAGGAACGCTGTTTGCAACATGAGCGTACTGACTTTTTTTTGAATGTGCAAGGCGAGGACAAATGCAGAAGGTTATTTATGCGTCTGAGGGGTAGAGATGGGAGGTAGGAAACGCGTGATGGCTTTCATTGCGTTCTCCTCCCAGATGCTCTCAGGCACGGAGACCATGGTGAGTGTTGTCCTCTAGAGGTGGGGCCGGTGAAGGAGATACAGCTGCGGTTGCTGGCAGTTGTTGGGCTGTGGGCTGAGACCTGCACCCGCTCTGTTTCCAGAGAAATGATTTAACTTTCCTGACTCCATAAGCGCTGCTGGCTTGGCTGCTAGAACTTGCACCTTGGGCAATGGCCTCTTCCTATGCTTTGCTGATGCTGCTGGCACATCCATCGGTGAGATCAAGACCTGCTGCAAAAGTTGCAAGAAATTAGATCTTTCCTGGGACGCCTGTCTCTGTCAGCTCTGGAGGCCATTAGATCATCCCAGCGCCATCCATCCCTTTCCATATGAAGTTCACAAGTCTCAGCTGAAGCTCCATCGTGGAAAAAACCATAAATGCCACTTGTCCGATTTGACGAGTGTACGACTTGTGTTGGCAGAGGACTTGCAAAGAGGCAGTGCTGGGTTTGCAGGCGTGCGTTAGTGCTGCCTGGGCGAGGGGGAATCTCTTCTGGCCCGTGCCTGTCCATCTCTGCAGTCCACCTGAAAAGCAGCCATGCAAAGATGTCAGCAAGAGCCATTCAAGCAGCTTAAATTGGTTCTCACAAAGCAGCAGCTGGCTCAGCTTTTTACTCTTGCTGCACTTTGACCTGACAAGCATTCACTAAGAAAATTAGCTGTAAGGTCTTCACTTTTGTGAAACCCAGGCGGTTTGGAGCATGAAGCATAAGCTGTGAGGACCTGCTCTCCCCAGGCCTGCTGTGAAGAAGGGTGCTGCACCACCTCCCAGCGTGGCTTCTCGCGTGCTTGGCCCGGTCTACTTCTCGTCTGGGACTTTGATTCCCCCCTTAGCAAGCAGAGCTTCTGCTGGGAGCAGGGACGGGTGCTGGGGGTCCTGCCCGAGCAAGGACTGGGGGACTGGGCTCCTGGAGATGATCATCTTCTGGGACTGCAGCCCGGAGAAGTTCTCTATTCCCCTGAAGCCTCCTGTTGCCTTGAAGAGCCTTTTGAGTTGGAGGAAGAACTTAATCTTTGCTAAGATTGATTAAATTAATTTTTTAAGATTGTAGGCGCGGATGCTGTCCTAGTCCCTCGTCCCTGGCCATGAGCCCGCTCTCATGGCTGCGTGGTCCTTCTCATGCTAGCTGGACAGGCTGTCCTCTGCCAGCTGTACTTTGGGCTGAACCCCCCCAAAACAGCTTATGGTAATTCAGCCTCCTACTCCTTGCTTGCTTGTGGGAAGTTCTTAATTGCTCTGTCTCAGTTTCCCATCTTTAAAACAGCGCTATGTGAGATTGGCATTTGAAAGACAGAAGATGGCCGAGAGGAGCTCCTACTGAAGGGCAATGCCATCTCCTGAGCTCAGATCTCAGCTGCTGAAGGGAAAAGCTATTGATTTTTCGTTACCTTGTTTTCGAATGGAGTTGTCAGTTTTCCGACTAAATGTTACGTGCCATTAATGATTTGCTGTCTCAACTTTTGTTTCAAAGTCTTGCTGCTCACCTTTCTAGAGGTGAAGCGTGTAAGAGTCGGCACCCAGGAGGCATGCTGGAGAGCAAGATACTTTCCACCTCTTAGGGTCATTTGTTGTCAGCTCAAAAGAAAAATAGAGCAATATTATGCAGGAAGGCAAAGCGGGGCTTCGTTTCCTCACTGGGCGTGGAGACCTTTGGGGTTGCTTTCTGTCTCGTTGTCTCTGGAGAGCACCAGCTGTACTGGAGGTACTCCATGTGCACCAAAGCACATGTATGGATGTGTCCCCACCCTTGGCGATGCTCCATCTGCTCTTCCTGGGTTGAGAAAAGTTCAGTTAATTCATCATTCATTAAATAGAGGGAGAGTCTTGCCTTCTCCTTCTCTTGATGCATCTTTTACTCCATCTCCTGTGTCTCAGGTCCAACGTGTAAATCGAGGCTGAATCAGACCTGTCTGGAAACAGTGAGCAGGCAGTTTGCGTCAGATGGGGCAGGTACACAGCCGCACCTCAAGCTGCGTGGCCGAATCTGGCCGCATCCCGGCAGCCTGGTCTGGGAGAGTCTCTGCTGTTCACCCTTGGGCTGCTCCTACCAGCCCTTAGCATCGCTTCTGGAGAGCAAGCAGGGAGGAACTCGGAGAAAGCCAGCGCTTGCTTGGCAGGCGTTTGAAGTGCCTCTTTGGTCCTTCTGTGGATTTTTGCACGCCTGAAGAAGCGATGACTTTTCCTCTGCTGTCTCCAGAGGAGCTGATGCTCCTGCCGGGAGGAGGAGAGGAGGGCACCGTGTCCACGCCCGCGTGGGTGAGGATGCTGCCAGCATCAGCTTGAACTTGCTTCTGCTGGGATTCGCCCTCCTGCTCAGCCGGGCTCTTTCCCCAGCCCCTGCATTTGCGCTGTGGCTTGGGAAGCATCGATATGCCGACAAAAGCCAAGGGGTCACAACGTCTGCTGTCCTCAACCACCCGCTCTGCATTTGGAGGCTCTGGAAGCTGCGGGACGCAGGCGAGCCAGGAAGCCCGGGGACTCGACTGCCTCTCCAGCGGCCATGGAGCAGCACGTCCGCTTTCTCCAACCTGAGGTGCCCGCGTCCGCTTGCAAGGCAAGGCTGGGCTCTGCCTGCTCCTGCTGCCGGAGCATGCGTTTATCCGCAGCGGCTGCTCCTGCACGGGCTTCGTGCTGGTGCAACGCTTGGCAAGTGTGGTCCCGGTGACAAATTACCCCTCGGATGCTCGCAGGCTTCCCACACCGACTAAATGTCAGCTCTTTACAGTGCATCAGAAGCAGAGAAGATTTGCATCTGTTACGATTATCTTTGCAATGCCACTAGGTTTGAGGGGGCTGGTGCTGTTCCTTCAGTGCTGGAGCTCTGGAAGGGTAGTGGGTTTTTTGCTTTAATCTTAAAAGTCTTAAGAAGAAGGGGTGAATTTTAGGATTTTGACAGCAGAGCCTGGCTACAGGTGATGTGTGCAAGGCTGAAGGGACCGGGTGCACAGAAGTTTTCTCAACCCCAGCCCCAGACATGAGCTGCGATGTGCCGGCTTGTCCACCAAAGGGGTTGGAGCTTTTCTCATAGGAAATATCCTCATCCTTCCTATCAGGGCATGCATGCGGGTGTTGCTGGGGACCCGTGTGGGAGCTGTGCTAATGCAAATGAGTGTCGGTTGCTTGGGACCGGAGCGGTGCTCCAAGAGGAATCCCGTTGTCTGTCTGTTGGCCTGATGCTTCTGTTGGAGACAAAGGGCTGGTTGTTTATTTCTTGGTCTTCACGTCTTGTTTTGGCTTTTCTTAGACACACCTCCCATGCTGTGCACGGGGGTCTGCTCGCCTCGGGTGGGAGCCCAGCCCCATGGGCAGCTTTTCCCCAGCAGCACACATCCGCAGGGCTCTGCCGGGCTGCGCTGGCCGCTTTGCGGCCGACGAGCGCTCCCAGGACCTGCAGTTTGGGCGTCCTGGCTCCTCTTTCACCATCTCATCACCAGCTCTCTGAACCCCGAGACCTAACTTGGTTGTAGTGTAGCTGTTGCCTCCTAGGAGAAGAGAAACAAATTATTTTCACGAGCTCGTCTGTTTGTGTGTTCTTCCCAATGACATGTGAGGCAAGTGCATCAAAGTTGCCTTGCTGCTAGCCTGTAGTGCTGTTGTTGCTCATGCGCTCAAAGGGGAGTAAATCAGGATCTTGATTTTTTGCATTGCTTCCAAGGTCAGCCAAGACGCCGTCATCTTCAGCAGTGCACTGCCCCTGCCTTGGGAAGCCCGTGCATCTGGCCAGGGCAGGATTTGCTCAAACCCTTACGCATCATCCCTTGCTTAAAAACTAGCCTTTCCATTTAATCTAATGCCACTTGATTCTTAAAGCTGTGATTTTTAATTTGACAGTGTTCCTTGTCAGTCCCAGCAGGAAATATGTTTGGGACCAGTTGGGAAACAGAGGGGAAAAAAAATTACCAGAAGGTTTTTTCACTTCTTTGATCTATCTTCCCCCCCGCCCCCAACAGAAAGCACCGCGAGAGAATGAGTAGTCTCCTGCAATCTGTTTGCTGCTCTTTGGGTATTAGAGGGTGACACCAGCTGGGCTGGTAAAAAAATCTTAAAAAAGAATAATCCCAGACCCACCTTAGCAATTAAACACGTCACTCACTCAACTCTGGAGTTTGATCAGTTTTCCCCCTTTTTCTCTTTCTTTCTTTTTTTTGTTTCTCTTTCATTTTGTTTCTGAATTCTGGTCTGAGGCTGTGCTAGCCGGGGGTTGTGCATCGGACAGATGCTGAGTTATTTTATATTCCACTAGGGCTTAATTAACGCAACACGTAAGCGTGTTGGTGCCACTGTGGCCGCGGGAGTGTGCTGCAACAGGAGGGCCAAAAGGAAGGGAGGAGGCCAAAGATCGCAGCTCAAACCCCCTGTTTGGGAAGTGGGCGGGTGAGGCTCTTGCAGCACTTGCTGCCTGGTTGCAGAGCTGGTGGGTGTCATCCCCCGGCTCCGCTCCCGCCGTGCTCAGCCGGGCAGAGGGAAGCGATGTGCTGCCGAGCCGAGCTGCGGCAGGACTCGCGCTCCTGGTGCTGAGCCGCCTGCCGGGATGGGCTCTGCTGCGGGTGCCTCCGCACCGCTCGCTGCCCTGCGCTGGGGGGTTCGCTGGTTCCCCGCAGCTCCACGGGCTGCAGACCCTCCCTCAGGGCGCGAGCATCTCCGGTGATGTGCTGTATCCTTCAGCTGCAGCCAACCTCCCTCAAAATGTGGGTGACTTTTCCAGCATCTCTTTCAGAACTGTCAGGGAACCTCCCAGCCTTGAAGCCTTTACCCTGGGAAGCGCAGGGGCGGTAAATCCCTGCGAGCCACGCTGGGCTGTTACAGGGGTGCCCACTCCCTCGCGAGCTGGACCAGGTGGCCATGGAGGGACGATGACAACCCGTGACAGCCTTGGTAATTTGAGGGCACCTGGCATCACCTCTCCCCGTGCCTGGAGAGGCGAAACCCTCCCCTTGCCCTGCTGACCTGACGTGCTGCAGTTCAGCATCCCTTCGGAGCCGCCTCTTGCAAAGAGGGCGAAGCGGGGCCGGGAGCAGAAAAGTGGTGCTGTGCCAGAAAGTAACCGGCCAAGTGTTTTGGGAGGCTGCGAGAGCTCGGGTTGGTGCACGGCGGCTGCTGCCGTCCCTGGAAGGCCTTGCAGAGGGCAGGGAAGGACGAGCAGCCACGTTTTGCACTGAAGCCTGAGCGCGTTTCTGTGCATGCATCCCACGCCAAAGGTCCTCGTCCCCTTTCCCAGGGCCACAGAAGCGAAAGCGCAGAGCGTTTCTTTGCTTCTTTTAATACTAAGCGCGTGCTTTGCTCTCTTGGTGGCTCCCAGGCGTGACAGGGGGAACGCGGCTGTTCTCGGCCTCTCCTCCTTGGTCCTGGTGTGGGGTGGCTTTTCCTGAAGCTGCCGTCTGTGCTGTCCCAGATGTAAATGAAAATCCACTGTGCTGCTGTCGTGAGCCAGGTGCCTCTGGAGAGAGCATCTTCCCCAGCGTGGAGTGCTTTGAACATCCCCCAAAATGGGCTCCGAGGAAATCAGGGCGGCTTCGCTTTCTGCGTGGAGGGAAGAGTGGATGAAAAGGCAGAGCAGCGCGTCTGCGGGGTGGCTCTCGCCGCCAGCCAGGTCGCTGTTTGCGCTGCCTGGGAGGTGGTTTCAGGGTGGATTTTCATTTGGGTTATTGCCAGGCGCCTGGCTCTGTCCCTCCTTCACCACGGCACATGTCAGACTGCCCCGGAGCCGCTTTGGGTGCGTTGGTGGTTGAGTCATAGCCGAAAGCCAGGAGGTGCACGTGCGTTGCTGTGTGGGTTATTTTGGGCCCAGGCTCTCCCTCTGGGCTTTTTTTGGGCTTTGGAGAGGAGCATCCTTAAGCAGAAGGTATTCCTTGACAGATGGAACTAAAAATGGTTGTTTCTGCTCACGGAGGTGCTGGATCAGCTCTCCCTTGGGTCACAACTTCTGGGGTGATGGCAAACGTTGGCTTGATGACAGTACTCTGATGGAGCACGAGGTGGATGATGCCTTTGGGTCAAAACTCTGAGCACGGGGTTTCGATATGCTGAATTTGTACCACTTGCTAAGAGGGATTTCAGTTAGAGCATCTCTGTGCATCCCAGGAGGGATTTGCTGGAGGACACGCATGCTTGGGGATTGGTGGGCTCCTCATGTGGGAACCCAGCCTTCCCCCGAAGGTCAGTGTGGGCCAGTCTTTCCAATAAGCCGTTGAAATGTCCCATTTTGGCACGTTGAAGCCTGCCCACGCTGCCTTCCTCTCATCTCCCTGCTGCTTTGCAGCCCTTATTTCCATGTTTTATCCTTTGCTACAGGGTTTGAATGAGTCCTGGAGCTTCCTCAGCCTGCTGGTAACGGGCAGCCCCCAGTGAGGTGTTGCACTCAAGCGTATCATTGAAATAAATTGTCTCATAAATTATCAATGAAACAGCTCCTCTGCACTAGCATTGCTCGGTGGTGTCCCGACAAAGGAAGCCATGCGGTTTTAATACAGCAGCGTGGACAAAGCCTCTTTTATATTGGACCAGAGCCTTGGGAAAGGACGATGGAAAGCTGGTGTGGGAACCACCCCCTTTCCCACCCATCTTCCCCGCCATCCCCTTTGGAAGGGGCTTGGCCAGCCTGAGCAGCAGGACAACGTGGGGTTTTCACATGAATATGCAGTTATTTTTTGAAACATAGCAAAATATCCCACCCAAAGCAGTGCAGTTATGATCCAGGTCTAGAACTACCTGCATTTTTATCTTTTTTTTTTTTTTTTTTTTTTTTTTTTTTTTTTTACCAATGGGCTTTGCCAAGAAGCTTGTTGGAGCAGCATGTGCTGGGAGGAACTGAACATCTCTCTTGCGTGGAGCACATGTCCCGTGGAGAATTGCTGCTTGGACACGCAACAGTTCCTGGGCATTTATGGATGCATTGGTGTCCTTAGCCTGAGTTCATTTGCATTTGCAATGGACCCTTTAGAAACAGCTTAGGGGTCCTTTCCCTATCTGAGTTTGCCTCAATAACGAGGTGATGCAGAGTCTTCCCTTCGTGTATAATTAAGGGATGAAGGTGTTTGCCGGGAGCGGCGAGGATGGGGGGACGCAGGGTGCAGTCTGGGGCTGGGGAAGCATTATGGCGGGGGGGGGGGTGGCCGTGAAAGCTGTAACGATTTTAATTGCGTATTGCCAAGGAGGAGAAGGGAAGATGTATCGGGATATAGCTGTTTCTCCTCCCCCAGGGATACTGTGGCTCTTTGGCTTTGTTTCTTTTCTGCATAGAAAAACCCGGTGGCTTTGGTGTCGAAGCGAGCAGATCAAACCCGCTGCTCGGCAGCAGCGCATGGGCATGATTTGGCAGCGGGTTAGAAATGAGGGGGGGGCTATAGCCTGAGCTTTCACTGCGGTGACAGACCGAGCTCTCCCTCCCCGGGGGAGGGAGCTTTCCCGTGGGATGCAAGGCTTGGACCTGTTTTGAAACTTTATTTATTGAAGTGCAAGAAACCTCTCCCTTACTTCCTTTCTGCTTGTGGCTGGAGCAGAGGGCAGGGCGAGCGCGCAGGCAGCGTGTGGCAGCGTGCCGCGACCCCTTTCAAAATAGGGTTTCTGCGACAGATGGACCATGCGTGATATTTGGAGGGAGGGGGATGTTATTCCTGGTGCAAAACTTGTCCTTTTTTTTCTGTCTAAAATGGGACAGGGGAGGGATGAACAGAAATCTTCCGAGGCCAGCGCGTGCCCGTACAAATCCGTGGTGTGTGGGAGGTCCAGTCGTGCGCAGCCCATCTCACCGAGCTCCAGCAAGGGACTTTGCCTGGCAGCGTCCAACTGCTGCAAGCAATTCTTGCAGGCTCCCTGGGAGTTTGCTGGTGAGGAAAGTGAAGCAAAGAGAGTTAAAAATTAGTTTGCACCAGGATCTGGGCATGATTTGGTGCTTGAATCTGTTTGTGCTGCGCCGGAGCCTGTGGGAATGTCCCCTGGAACTGCTGGCTGCTCTCGGAGAGCAGAGTGGGGAAGGCAGAAGCTAAAGCCAGGCACTGCCCCGACCCGTGTGTGCTTCCATTAAATCCTTATTATGCCAAAAACCCCACCATGGAACCTGTGCTTTTTTTTTTTTTTTTTTTTTTATTTTTTTTTTTTTTTTTTTTTTTTTAAATTTTATTTTATTTTATTTTAAATGAGGTGATCTTTTTAAAGCGTGATGCTTCCGTGCATGGAGAGCTTGTAACAGAGCTGCAAGGAGAAGCCAGTGCTGGCTGTGCCATGGGGCCTGCTCAGCACAGTGCCGGAGCTGGAGGTTAACACAGCAAAGCTGCGGGTGCGTGTTGGCTTTGGGGTTTACGGAGCTGGTGGGAAATTCACTGGAGATGGGTGCTGGCATGCCCCCGGGTATGGCTTATTGCAGAGGAGAGGTGATGGGGAGGCAGGCAGCAGCTCCTGGATGCCTGCAGGAGGGAAGAGCTATTCCACAGCTCTACCTGGGCTCTCTGCACGGAGCCAAGACCCAGATAAACCGAGAGGGAGAGCCCCAAGGTTTCCCTCTCACTGGGCAATTGGGTCACAGCGGCTTCCCTGGCAGGTCTTTTAAAGTTCCCTGTCCTGCTGGGAAGAGCCTCCTGTGGCAGGCACYGGCACTGGCACCGGCACCGGCTCGCTGGCCGCGGGCTGGGCCGGGGCAGGGCGCAGCACCCGCCGGGCAGGACGGGCTGCAGGAGCAGCAACTCGGCTCGGCAGAGCTTCTTGCTTGGGGAAGACTTTGCTGGTTTTAGCACGGTTGAAGGGCAGTTCCTTCCGAGCATCGCTGTGGTAGTGGCACATCCACCGCTGGGGCTGTGTGGAGAGGCTGTTACGTCTAAAATCACTGTAATTACTGTCTGTAGATCTTATGGATCATTTTTGGGGTGATGTGGCAACGGCAGAAGGGTTTGTACACTTCAGGGGCTTTCCCTAACGATGGGCATTTGCTGGCGGAGAGGTCAGCCTMGGCTCCGAGCTTCATTCACTGCTGGGCTGAGGCACAGGGAAAGCGGGGAAAAGTAGGGAGAATAGAGTGTAATAAAAGTGACGGCTTCTGAAATAATTTAAATCCAAGTCATGCCCAACCAGGGAGTTTATCTTTCAAGTTATCCACAGCTGAGCTTTGTTTAACCTTGGATAACTCTTCTTGGGTAAGTGAAAAGATCCCTTACACCTATAATAATATCTGTTTGTGAGAGTTATTTAGTGCTCAATAACTGCTTTTTAAACCGTTGTAAAACATTGCAATCGAAAAATAAAAATAAAATGCTAATTGGTGTGGTTTCAAAGCCCATGACAAGACCTCTTACAGAAGATKTATGCTCGCAGACATGCTTGCCAACACATATATTAGCAGTGTCAGAGGGAACAAAAAGTTCCCGTTAGCAAAGATTAGCTTTTAAAGAAAGATGGGACTGGGGAAAAAAAGCAAAGGAAAGAAAAGAAAACTAGATAAAGGTTTTCTGAGTAACCTTCTTTGTGGAGGGCTCTGCCAGGAAGATCAATGTGGTTGTTTTATTTTTGTGCCTTGACACTGCTAAATTTTGAATGAGTCTTTTGACCCATTGGTGAATGTGCAGGAAAGAAGCTGCTGGAGAGGGAGGGGGCTGGGGCAGCAGGCAGGGAGCGTGTTTACCGTGCCAGCCTTTCATTATAGTAAYGCACGGATCTGCTACAGAAAATGTCTCTGGTGCCTCAGGTGACGACAGAGGGGCTCCTGTGACCGCAGCAAAGGGTGCGGACAGAGGCAAGGCTGCGATTTTGCTGGATGTGGGAACTCCCCTTATTCCTTCCACGTGCAGAGTCCTCCCAAGTCATGGCTCTGCTGCTGACCTTCCTCCGGGAGCTGCTGCAGGAGCTTTCCGTGCCCATCGTGGTTTGCGAGCAAGCCCAAGACCCGAGGAGCTGGGATGCTCTGCAGCGGCTCCCTGCATCGCTCCCTGTGCTGTTAATGCCTAGCTGCTTCCCACCGAAGCCAGGTAAAGCTCCAGCCTTCCCGGTCCCCACTGGGACTGCAGCCAGGGCAAACGGTGCCACCGGTGCAACTGCTTATCCCAGTTATCTGGGGGCTTTTGGAAAGCCCACCCCTGGGGAGGAGAGGGGATGTGAGAGCCTCGGCTTTCATCTCAAAGCATCACAGGGCTGGTTTGTGTGTTATTCTGAGACTTTGGACAGAAGCTCAAAAGCTGACTCAAATGCCCTCCAAAGTCTTGCAGAAAGAACTAGGAGGCAAATAAAGAGTACCCACGAGGTATTTATTTATTTTCTGAAACTCTTGGGATTTTCCAGCCGGTCTYGTGACTCAGTCGGGCTCTGACTCACCAAGACTGAATGCCTGGGCTTGGCAGCCTGTGACTTTCTGCTGCTGTCCTGGAGCTGCTGGGGCAGGGAGCTGCCTGTGGGGATGCCGCATGCCCCTCCAAAAGCTTTCGTCTCACTGCCACACCCAGGTGATGCTTGCTCCATCTCGGGGTGTTTGAGCTTTAGCTCACAAGGCGAAAAGCTGGCTGCCCGAGGCTCGAAGCACCGCTTGGTCCACGGTGGAAAACCTTGTGCGTGGGGAGGGGGTTTGGGTGTGTGAGGAGGGGGCAATGCTGGTGCTGCGCCCCTCGGCAGCCCACCCCGAGGGTAAGTGGGTGGCCCTGGGGCCGCTGCCCGCGATGCTTCGGGCTCCCCTTTACCGGCTGTGCCAGAAAGCAGATCTATCTCCTTTCTGCTTCAAAATGTCTCTGAGAAATAATCAGCTTGACTTTGGGATTTAAATTGCAAAGGGAAACGATAAGTTTTCCGACCCCAGCATTGCGGGGACTTCAGCACTCGCAGCCGAGCAGAAGGCAGCTGCCTGTGAGGGGGCTTTGGTGTAACGCTCGCCCCAGCCTTTTGTGGCTGGGTGTTGGGTCTGCAAGTAAATGCTTTTCTGACGGCAGCTCTCTGCGGTTTGCTGGAGCACTCAGAAGACCATTTAAAAAAAAATTACTTTGGCAAGGTAAGCCTGGACTGAAGGGAAGCCTTCAGGAGTGAGTGCTGGAGGGCAGCGTGCCTGTCTCGGAGATAAAGCAAGGCAAAGTTTGCAGCGAGGGGTAATGCTGTTATTGGATCAGGGATATAGGTGAGAGGAATAGCAGAGCTGTTGGCCATGCAAGCCTTATCTGGAGGCCTTTCCCATTGATTAACATGCACAGAGGCTGCTCCGTGAGGGGACTCTCCCTCCAAGCYGGGCAGAGCCCCATCACCGGGGGCAGCTGGAAGCGGTGACTACTGCTCAAAAACACGGTGGGAGATGCTGGCAGCCTGGGTCTGCGGTACCCGGGGGCAGGGCCTGCGGCTGGGTCCTTGCCTTGGCACCAGAAACGAAAAGCAAAAAATAATGAACCCTTCTTTCTGCTCGCGGGAGCCAGCTGGACTTCCCTTCCCAGCGCGCTGCCCGCTGATGCTGTGAGCGCTCCTTATTCCCCATCGCTCGCCATCCCCGTTTGGAAGTGCCGGCTTTCCGCGGGGCTGCTCGCAGCAACTGCCAAGCTGCTGATAAACACCCGAATATAAACACAGCAGGGAGATAAATGCACACTCTCCCTCCACCCCTCCACGCTTGCTGAGCTGTGATTTGAATGCTGCCAAGTGCAGCTACGTGTCAGTTCAGCAAAACCAAAGGAAGGTGCTGTTGCTTTCTTTCCCTTTGTATTAGTTTCCACTGAGGCCTGTTTTTCATTTAAATGATAGGAGCCAGCCCGTGTTGGAAAAACATTGTTCTCGAAGCCACCGACTCGTTGGGCGATAAAAATAGTATATTGTGGAGTTGCTGTGTCCTGCGGAACGAGCGTGATTTACTTGTTTGTTGTGCTCCTTGCAGCCAAGGAGTGTTGCAGCTGGCTCAGCAGCCGGTGCGCGCCGGGCGGGAGGGTGCTGCAGTGGTTGGCACCGGGATGCGAGGGTCCTGCTGAGGGTCAGAAACCCTTGTGTGGGTTTCTGCTGCCCGCCAGCTGGAAGCTGGACCCGGCCAGATTTGGGGTGCGACCTGTTGCATGCCTTCGGGGCTCCCCGGGTACTGCGGGGGGAAGTTGTGCCTGAAACGCTGCTGCTCGTTGCAGTCAGTGAGGGGTTTTCAGCATGGAGCAGAGCAGGCCTGCAGCGGCTGTCCAGGCTCAGCCATGCTTTTTGGTGGGCCTGTTGCCTGTAGTGCCCAGAAACGGGGTTGCAAGGCATCATGAAACCTAGCTGTGACACCCAAAACAGCACAGTCGGGAATAAGCTGGTAGGTGATGGGGGGCTCTCCCCCACGCAGGATGTCTGCTGGAATGTGCTCCGCTCCCCACATCTCTGGGCATCTATATTATTCTTAAGTCTGCAGCCATGGGCATCCCGGGGCCGTAGGAGAAGCTCAGCTTGCTTTTTGAATACGCAGTTTTGTGACCTTTATAGACTCAAAAGACAGGAAGCAGATAAGAAGAACACTGGGTTTCTGTAAACCTTATGGTTCGGGGGACACTTGGCTGATGGTTATCAAGTGTATGGGCTGGCGGTAGGAGGGAGGTGAGTAGAAGAGTGGGACGCTTAATCCCATTTCAGGGCAGAGTGCTGCTGCGTGGTACAGCAGAGGCTGCGAAGGGCTGGCGCTCACTTAGATGAAGCACAGTGGATGGCTTTGTGCAGGGGGATGAATGCTGCTGGCGGGTTTACATCAGCCGCTTATTCTTTCAGAGCCACCTCGGCCGCATGTGAAATTCAGCAGGTTTTTCCATTCTGAACTCGCCGAGTTTTTGTACTTCCCAAAGCCGGTGCTGCACGTAGCAGCGAGATGCTTTCCATAGGGCTTTTACTACGCAGTTTAAGATCTATTCGTTGCCTTAATGTGTTATGTCAGCCCAGCTGCAGGTCCAAGCCCAGAGATTCATTTTGTGTTTATTCCGGATGCTCACCTGCTACTCAGTTAATCCTTCTCTGCGTTGCACAGCTTCAGCAGCTTTATTTGAAGCCTCTGCATTGTAGCACTGTAGCTCTGTTACAGCCGTACATCGTACAGGAGGCATGTGCCTTTTCAGCCTGCCTCCAGTCTGCAGCAGCCTGTGCTGCTGGGCGAGTCGCTAACGCTGCTTCTTTCTTTTGTTAGATGGTGTTTTCAGTAACTTTGCCAAATCACCACTCTTCAGGGTGAAATTTTTGAGCAAAAAAGGCTGAAATTGGGTGTGGGCTTTTTGATTTCTGGGCTTCGGGTTTTTTTGTTTCTGTGTTTTTGCAAAATGATTTGGTTGTATCAGAGAACAGGGCTGGAGGAAGACAGAGGTTATTGCAGGCAGTTATGACTACAAGTGAAATACATCTGGATGCCTCTTCTATAGACAAGCCCCCTGCTTTGCAAAGACCAGTTTCACTTGGTCGTGTGTCTTGTGGGCCTTCTGCTGTTGTCCTGCTCCATCCCTGGGCTTTTGCGAGGTCGGAAGTGACACGTGCTTGGAGATTGCTATGGTCCCAGCAGCCAAAATCTCCCCAGGTCCCTTTCTTCGGGCACTCTGCTCCCTCGCGGTGCCTGGTGCTGCGCAGGCGGTCYGTGCCCCGGGGTGCTGGGCAATGCAGGTGGGTGTCTGCACCCTCCTGTGCTGGCCCTCGCCGTCCTGCCTGCTGTCTGCTGCCTGGTTTGAGCAGAGGCAGGCAGGGGCTGAGGTGGAAAGGGGGAAAAGGGAGAGCTGAGAGTGAGTGGGGCGAGGACAGCGGTGGCACTGGGATGGCAAAGCCTGGGCTGCTGGATTTGAGAGATGAGCACTCTGGGGCAGCTCACCAAAAATCCCTGGGGGATGCAGCAAAGCCTCACAGCAGCTCATTGCTTTGGTACATTTGGGTTTTTTCCAGAAGAACAGCTAACCCTGCCCTCCAAACTTCAACCTTGACCGACAGCACTGATCTTTTGAGTTTTCTAGGGAAATAACTGAAATTTTAGGGCTTTCCCTCCTAGTGCGGAGGAGGAAAGAGAATTTCTCCTTTTCTCATTATCGGAAACGGATGGTTTTTTTCTTGAGGAGGGAACAAGGACTGACAGGAGCTTTACACTTCACTGGTTGAAGTTTTAGCCAAGTTTAAAGCAGCTGAAACAGGTTTTGGCATGAGCAGTTACCCTTGCGCTTGGCTTGAAGGCTCCAGCGGTCCCTCCCCTCTGCGTTTTCCAGATGTTGTAACTTTCTGAAAAGTCTGTCTTTGGTTGGTTTTTGGCCTTCCTCCTCAAGGTGGCCTTCAGAGAGGCTTTAGCAGAGCCCGTTCAGCAGCATGGAGTGGGGTGGGGAGCTCCCGGGGTGCTCGGCTGGCGTGGGGTCTCGATGTTGGAGAGATCAGCAGGGCTCCAGGGGCTGGCTGAAGGCAGGGCTGGGCACACGGTCGCTTTATCTGGACTGCCCAAACACGCTGTCTTCAGGCGCTTTGGGGCATCTGCCCGTGCCGTGCCATGTCCCCGGCCCTCGAGCAGCGGGCAGTGCAGGCTGGGGAGGGCAGCTTGCAGCGGGCAGGGCTGTTTTCTTCAGAAAGGAAAACCTGTTCAGACATTTTCTCTCGTGCCTGATGCTGTAAGACGTCGGAGCTTGTGTAATCCGCGGGGCTGGTGCCCAAGATCTGCCAGATAAGCTGAAAAAACAGGCGCTCTGCGGCCCGGGCTGGCGCTCGCGTTTGGCCGGGGCAGCCCAGGGAAGCGTGCAGGCACGCGCAGGAGGAGGCTGCAGGCTCGGCCCCGCTGCGCCGACCCGGGGCTCGACCCGTCGGAGTCATCGCTGCAGCGCCCTGGCTGTGCTGGAGGAAGCGCGCAGGCTTTGCTTGCCCCGGCTGTGCTGGAGGAAGCRCGCAGGCTTTGCTTGCCCTGGCTGTGCTGTTGGCGACCTCGCTTGCCTGGGATTTCTGCAGCAGCCGCGGTGCTGGCTGGTGTGACGGGACTGTCGGATGCACAGGCTTTGTAAGTGCAATGTCCCCTGCGCATCTCTGACCAAGTCCACTGTAGCATCCCACACGTTGCAGGGGAAAAGGGGGTCCCCAAGCAGTGCTAAGGCTCTGGCTGGAGAAGAAACTCCGAAAGTACTGTCTGTCCCACTGTTTAGTGACGTTTTTGGTGGGTTTAGGCGTTTTGTTTGCTTTGTCAGCAGCAAAACAACAGCAAAGGGAAAAAGCAGGCAGAAGGAATGGGACTTCGCGGTGCTCGCATCTGCACAAGGAGTTAAAGTCTTCTCGCAGCGTAACCCTGCTGAAGTCAGTGTGTTTACCCTGAGGCTGGTGTGCGTCTATCTCAACATCTCCAATTCTGGTTTTAACAGTCTCACCGTGGCTTAACATAAGCAACAAATCAGCCAAAATAAGCCCCATCCCAGGCTGTTGGTTGGCGCGTTGTATCTGCTTCCAAGAGAAACCTGAGGGTTTGCGTCCTTCTTCACACTTTGGCAACGCTTGCGATGTGCCCTGCCAGCAAAAGCTTTGCTGGGCTGGCTGACGTGGATGGGAGCGGGGGAGCAAGCCCAGTGCTGGCGCTCAGCTCTCTCATGGCCCTGGCTTCTGCCCCCGCAGCCAGGTGCTGGGATGGGGGGAGCCCGGAGCATCCTCAAAGCCAGCACAGCTGAACGGCTCCTTCTCCCCACGGCGTGGCTTGGAGCAAGACAGGGAGAAAATTCAGGGCAAGTTCCCTGTGAAATGTGGAATGGCCCGACTAAATGTGGCTGTCTTGAACTTGTCCCTGGAGGCTTTCATCTGCTGGTGCCAGAAAGGTGGAAAAGTTTGTTCAGCGCAGGCAAGTCCCACACAAAGCAGGAATTTGGGAGGAAGTTATTTAGACAATAGCCTCCATGGGCTTTACATTTGTGCCCCTTCTGCCCAGCTCACCCTAGTTTTTCTGTCCAAATTTGTTCTTCCGCAGAGAGAGGTGAGGAGGAGAGACCTTATGCTGTGACGGTCGCCCTCCAGCCCATCCTTTGCTGGTAGCGGTGCTGCGCTCCCTGCCAGCCCTTCCGCTTAACGAAGCAGCCTAATGGCAGGAGACAACTGCAGATGAGAGGTTAAGTCTCCCAAAGGCCACGTTGTGCTTAATCGTTCCCATTCGTCACCRTCCTACCTTTGCACAGCGCTGGGATCTGGTTTTCTAAATCAGCCTCAGGGTCTCTTTTTGCTCCCGTGAACAGGGACGTAGCAAATACCCCAATGCAAAAACGTTTTCCTGCAATGGCTTACAACGCCTCTCTTCATTTGTCTTCAGGTTATTAGAAGGGAAAGTAGCTGGGTTTATTTCCTTCAGACAAGCAATTCAGTAGAGCAATGTAAATCTAAAGCAAACAAGACTGCAAGGGCTGAATGGGAACAGAGGCTCCAAGGACATCCCGGCCGTCCTCGGGGTGTTCAAGCGTGTTCTTGATCGGGGGGAACTTTGCATTGCTCCGCGCTGGGCTTTTCCCTCCTGCTGCCATTGCCTGCTCCATGCCGGCTCCCTCCATCAGAGCCCGTCGGAGCCCGGGGCCGGCTGCTGCCGGGTGCTGCTGGGTGCAGGGCAGCCGCCTGGCTGGGGCTCCCCACCCCGCTGAGCACCACGGGGCACGGTGGGCACAGGTCGGCTCCGGTGTCCACGAGCAGCCCCGGCTCCCAGGGGATAGACGTGTCCCTGCCTGGCTCAGCGAGAGCCGTCTCTGCGCCGTGCAGGGTGGGCAGCCCCGGCCCCTTGCTTGGCGAGTGCCGGAGGGGTCCCGAGCGGGAGGCGCTGCCATCCCAGGCGGGAAGGAGCCTCGGTGAGGGATGAGTCAAGCCCTCGGCGAGGGATAGATCAAGCCCTCGGGAATGTTTTGCTGCTGTCTCTTATGGCCCTGGTGCCCGAGTGCTGACAAACAGCGGCAAGGTTTGGGGATGCCTTTCAAAGCCTGATACTGATGTTTTGTGACAATTAATCTTGCTATTTATATCAGTATAATTAGCTACGTTATTAATATTATCAAGACGCCACAGTGCTAATTATATGTCTGCTTAACATGTGCTATCAGTGCTGTTTAAAATCCAGTGTAATTCTGCTTGACATTATCCCTACCATTAGCGTTATTTGTTGTGTGCTGCAGAAGATAATTTGATGCTTCTAATCGCTGCGATACCCATTAGGCAAACTGTCCCCACTCGCCCAAGCTTTTGAGAATGATGCCACCAAGTGGTGCAACTTTCCTAGGGATGTTTCCCTGTGAAATCTTCCCTGTTTTTGGGGTCCCCTGTCCATCGGGCTGTCCCTTGGAAGGAAGAGAACCATTGGAAAATCCTGCCCCCAAAATAAAGTAAGTATATCTTTGCTCTGGGGTCTGTAGGAGCTTCTCTGGTCTTCTGTCTCCCCTTCTCCCCCTGCTGAGAGCTTAAATATTTCAAATTTGAGGAGACATATAGCTGAAGTGTGGGGAATTTGACTTTAAGGAAACTTTTCCATCTTTTATCCTACAGCACTGTCTACCAGCAGCACAGGGGTTTTCCTTCTCTCCCACCAAACAGCGGGCTCAGGAGCTGGCGGTTGCGTTTGATGGCCAGGCTGTGTAAAGCAGAGACCATCCTCCCAACGCTGGCCGCTTCCTTAGGGGGACAGGCAAGGCAAACGCGGGYGTTTGAAGCCAGTGAGGGTTCCTGCTTGCTCCCGGCATGCCTTCCATCAGAGGGGTTTATCACCACCTGCTGTCTTTGAAGATCCTCTCCTATTGCTAAAAATAGGGTTTTGCAGATCTAAATGTGGAGTGAGGTGCCTATACATTTTGGGACTAAAATAGTGGTCTAAATATCGGGGTAGGTTTCTAGCCTTTCCTCCCTGCAGCTCCTCCGGTGCTGATGTGCCATGGGAGGGGTGCTTGGCTGCAGTGGGCACAGATGCTTGAGGTCCCTACAGTGCTCGTTGCAAGACCCTATGAACTTTCTAATCCTTGTCCTTGCCCCGTGCACGTCTCCTGTGGCTTTACCTCTTGGGAAGCCACATGCCAGGATGGCCCCTGGGGAAACCTTGGGTTTTCTCTCCCCTGCAAGCAGACATCCTCATCTGGATGATGAGGACCTGAGAGCCAGGTCCCACAAGCATCTCTATCCACTGCCCGGGGCCAGCCCATCCACGCTGCCCACCTGTCCGACTCCCGGAGAAGGTTTTAAACTGAGATAAATCCTTCAATATAGGGGTAGGTAAAGAGATGCATTTGATTTCTGACTTTCTCATGCCTGCTGTTCATGCCTCAGCCTGCTCTCCTCCCGCAACTGCAAACTCCCATTACTTCTGCTGCAGAGATGGGGGAAAGGAGAAAAAAAAAGGCTCTTGAGCGTGTGCAGGAGTTGGAGCAATGGGGAATTAAAAACCAGCTGCTGGAGCATTTGATCATCTTGTTTGATCCTCAGAGCTGGGAGCTGAGTTTTTTAGGGCACACTGGGAGAGGGAAGGCACTGAATCATAGGCTCTGTATTTCATTATCATTCATTTGCAGCCGTCCCGGTGCCCCCTCTCCAGCGTGAGACCCTGAAAGAGGGAGCAGGCATGAGGGTGGGAGGGTATGAGAAAGGGAGCAGCTCGGGGCTGGAGGAGTAAATATTTAAACAGCTTTGGTGATGTCTCCCCTGCCCTGTGCTGGGATGGGCTCTGACCTGTTGCGAGTGGGTGCTGGGAGGGTGCTCCCTTGGGCAGGTTGTTCTGGTGCTTCTGACTGCCGAGCTCGGAGGTGCGGAGCCCCGGTCCCCATCGGTGGGATGCGCCCCAGAGGTGGGAYGAGTGTTGCAGCCCTAGAGATGGGTGTTGCAGCCCCAGAGCGGGCAGCTCCTGCCCCACCGTAGCTGTATGACAGCCCTTCTCCAGCTGCAGCGTCTGGGATGGGGCTTTGTTGTGGGCAGAGGTTTTCAGGGACTTGGCGTGGGTTAGATCCATCCTCCAGACTCCCACCTGGAGGGAGCTGTGTGCGTGGCACTGCAGCCTGGGGATTGAAGCGGGGCTCCGAGCCTGCTGGGCTTTCCTCATCGCTGGGGCTGGGGGTGAGATGCGATGGGGGACCCCAGCCAAGCCCTCAGTAACCCCTTTGATCTGCCTGGAAATAGGGGGCTGTGGCAGAAGAGGGGGTCGGCAGCGCATGCAGTGCTAGAGCTGCCTCTGCTTTGTGGTCGTGTGAGAGGATAAGATCTGGGAGCTTCACTGGGATCTTCTCCTTCCCCTAGTGCTGGCGGGGAGGTTTCCTTCCTTTTGGGTTTCTCATTGAGCTCTTCCCCTCGGTGTGAACCTGCTGCTCTTCCCRACCTTGGTCATGGGCACCAAAAGCTCGTGACCCTTCCCAGCGCTGTCCTCCTCCTAAACCCGCATCTGCTGTCCTCCTCCAGCATTCGCTCCCTTCGAGCACAGACCCATCTGACGTTCGATACAGCTCTGCCTGTATCAGACTCTGCCTGTATTCAGCTCCTGGCCAGAGGAACTGGCAGAAAGAAACCGTAGGGAAAAGAGTTGAATACCTGTGCCATGGTGGGTAGAAGTGAAGTGGCGATGAGGATGACAAAAGCCACCGGTGCAAGGAGGAGGAGTGGCCAAATAAATGCACAAGGTGGGACTAACAGGCAGTCCAGAGGATGAGCCATTTGCAGATATAATTTATGCATTTTATTGCCGAGTAATATTTTCGATTAAAATCATGTTCTGCAGTGTTTTGGCTTAGTAAAGCTAAACTCTGGGTCGTGGTCATAACACAAGTCAAGCTCCCCTTCAATTGATTTCTCTCCCGTCATTTGTCATCGACCTCTGATGCTGTATCTTTCTGATCTCTGCAGAATTCAGTACATTTTCTGCAATAATTTGAAAAGCAGGAGCTTTAGCTTCACTTTCAAGCTAATTTTGTATTTGTAATTCAAAACATATCTCCCCAGTGTTTAGGCGTGAATTCTACTTCTGATTCATTTTATGCATTTCATATTCAGTTTTGGAACAGCTGAATCTAAATATTGATATGCAGACCAGGCAGTGAGGAGAATTGGGTATAACAAGTACCTTTCTTGCAATTTTTCATTACTTTTTGCTTGAATTTTGCTAATTTGGTTTGGGAGGTGTGATAGAAATTGAATGAAGTAATTAGCGAATCTTTGATAAAACCGTTATCTATCTGGTGAAAATCACAAAGCGTCTTTTTATTGTTGAATGGAAACCAGATGTTCCTCGGAAATGTATGAATCTTCCATGAATTTCTCTCTAGCACTTTCCTAAACTTTCAGTTAAGTGAGTACTCATTGAATTTCATCTCTTCATTTCTGCAACAGAAGCTTGAATGTTTATTGAGTGCAAATATGAATTTGCGTAAATTATGTGCCAAATTCCAAATGTCCTTTTTGCAGCCTCAGATTGGGTATTTTAATGATAACATTAATTTGGAAAGGCCATCAGACCTTTCAAAACTCAAGCCATGCACCGAGCCTTGTGTTGCAAGTGGCCCACTGGATGATTTCGTAGCTCCTTAGGATGCATCACACAGTCCCTTCAGCTGACAGACCGTGTTTAAAATGCTGACAAGAGCTGATATAGTCCACTGTGATTTTATATACTTACTTATTACAACTTTTACTGAGGAAGGAATCGCAGGCACTGTGCTGTTTATCATTCAGTCATGAAAATGAAATAGGTATACTAATAACGCTTCTTCCCGTATAACTGTATTCTCCAATTTYGAGAGGGTAAATGCAAGCAAGCTTTTGAGTAATGAAGCTTTCTTAGTTTTGAATCACACTGAGAGCTTCAGAAGACGAGGAGTGAAGGGTGTCTTCAGTCAGAGCAGCTCAGGAAATGACCAGCAAAGCACTTGGCCCTTTTGGTAGAACCCAAGTGGTTCATTGACACCGAAACACTCCTGGTGGAGCTTCCAGCGGGAGGGCTGGGCCCGGGGCAGGACAGCGAGGGAGGGCAGGGGGGAAGGAAGACCTCACAAGAGTGAGTAGCCCAAGAGGTGGAGCTGGGTCTCTGTCTGAATTGGAGCTTCAGTTCTCCAAGTGTTTTAAAAAGTTCTTTATTTGTCAGAATATTGCTGCTCTAACAACCCATCCCACTTGTTTTGGTTTGGTTTTTTTTGGTCAAGGGCACATTTTTCCTATTGCTCATAATTCACATTAGGGCTTCCTACATCTCCTTCTGTCAAAACTTCCATGTCTTCCGTGGTGGTGATGCCATTCGTTATGGTTATGTTTTCCGTCGGGTCTGTTACAAGTTTGAACGTTGTGGGAACAGGCTCCTGAGGGATGCTCAGCCCAGGCCTTCTGCATTGTCCTGCCCACACCTCCAGCCCACTGAAGCCGTTGGGATCCCACTTCGCTGACTGCATTTTCCCTTTGTAGACTTCCTACAGTTCCTCCTTAGATCTTCTCCACGTGTTGTTCTTCCTCATAGTCCAAATTCATTTTAGTGTTTTGTGTTCAAGGATATTTATGGTCTTTATTTTTTTCCTTACGAAACTTTAATGGCAAAAATGTTTGTTGATGCTCTTTTAGTTAGTTTGTCCTCTTCTGCCTTTAATAATTGAGCTCAAACATTATCAGTGACACTTAGTCTCCTGCTCTTCTGACGCTCCCCATGTGCCTCAGATCAGTATTTGTCAGGCTTTTTTTCCTGGAAACCCCATCTGTGCCTGAGATTCTCACATACTCGTAGGAATATTCTTAAGGGCTCTTCATAACCCTACCATTATCTGCAGCAAGAGTAGTTAACATAGTTGTGCTATCGTTAGTGAACCCACCAAGACCCGTGTTTGCTGGAGGGTCTCCACCCACCTTCCCTTCCCTTCCTTTTCAGGGCAGCTTCTAAGGGCAACTTTTATGTTGTTCTTTGTCTTTGCCTACCATGTATTCATATAAATCCTTCAAAGGATGCATCTTCTGTTCCACCAGTCGTTTCTTCCACGAGGATATACATATTTATGGGAATGAAGCGGTGTTGTCTGTSTCTTATACTTTGAAAGGAGTTTTGTTCACTTTTGGCTTCAAAGCCAATGATAACAGGGTACTGCTAGCTACAATCCCACCCCTATGTCATGTCTGCCGGTCCTTCCTCAGCTGTAAAGCGGAGCGGCTTTGCGGGATCTGTTTTCTCATGGTCTGATCTATTGTCGAGCTGCATCGTTGTTAGCTTTGTCCTCTAGTTATTCCTTTGCATTCACAACGGGTCTTCCACATGCTTGGTGTATTCTGGTTTCTAATCCTTTCTCTGTGTCTGAGGTTGTTAATCTGCATTATAGGCTGTGATCTGTTGCAAGCCTTGAAGTCGCTGCCTTCCAAGGGTTGTGTGTGTAACCCCTGCCTAACCTTGGCCCAGGCGGCGGGTGGGTTTCTCCCCCGTCTGGCTCATGAGATGCTGGTGGTGTAGCTCTCCGGGCGCGGGACCAGGTAAGCCTTCCACCCCACCAGGGTCTTGCAGACCCTAGGAGATCTAGCATGCCCTGCAAAGCRGGATTTGGTCACCTCAGGTGTCTTTAAAAGACTGGGTATCTCAGGAAGGAATCTGCATTGCTGCCAGCACACAAATCCTCCGTCTGCGATGCGGGGACCTGCAGCAGTATCTGTGAGAGAGGAAAGGGGCTTGTTCCCTTGCAACCTCCAGCGAGTGATCAAGAAAAATCATCAGGGTGTTGCTTTTCTGGTTAAATGAAGCCGGTTTTCTAGCAAGCTGTCAGATTTGTCATCTTATCGCCTGCATGACAGGCAGGGAAGGGGACAGATGCTTGCCGGGGTGCCATGGCCGCGTGCTTCAGCGCTCGGAGGTCAGGGAGAGCTGGGATGGAGAAGGCACATAGTAAATCACTTGATTTTGAAGGTTCCCACCTTTTTCATAGTGAAGCATTTTGCAGGGATGTTTTCCTAACTGTGACTTTTTAAGAAGGAGGGAGAACTTTGAAATAACCTTAAATTTTCYTAATTTTGATTGGTTTTGGATGGGTTTGCTCTTCCCAGCCTGGAGTCACATGTGCTGGAGATGCTTGCATTCAAGCCAATCCATCAGATGTCTGTTCTCATCAGTGGAGAGGGAGGTGCTTCTGAAGCACAGTTCGCTCAACTCCTTTTTGATGTCTCACATCGGGGAAATTGGACTTTTATTAATGATTTCTGCTTGTCACCATTAAAAATTTGGGAAGCCCAAACACGTTGTGCAGTTGTAGAGGTTACATTGTAACTGCCCAAGTCCGGTTAGTTCATTCCCACCCTTCGCCCCTGTTAGAGTGGGTCAAAATTGAAATAAAATTTTCATTTCAGTCTATGGAAAACATTTGGTTTGGCCAAACCTTCTSTTATACTCTCGTCCCAAGCATGCTGTCCCTGTGCACTGTGGCGGGGAGGGCTTTCAGCATCATTGCCGAGGCTGCTTGTGCTTTCTGCCATGATGACCCAAAAGGATGATAGCCTTAGCTAACCCCAGTGAAAACAAAGAGCTGCAGGAATCTTCAAAAAGGTTTCAAAGTCCCTAGTGCTTGTCCAGGTCTGACAACACCTCCCTGAGCTACGAACGGGTGCTTGGCTGGAGCTCGGGGCTGCTCTTCTGAAGATGTGCACAGGGGACGAGGCAGCCGGTGGGACCCAGCCCCACAGCCGCGTCCACGCCGTGCCCTGGCCATGGCTCTGGCGGGATGCTCGGGTCCGGAGTCACTTTTGCAGCATGGGAGAGACAGAAACCCGAAAAGAGTGCAGGCTGAAGAATTAGGGCTGAAGGAGCAGGTGGACATCTGCGGTGTTGTCTTTCTTTTTCTGTCCTCTCTCCTCATTTTTCGTGGTTCCGTAACTGTGGCAGAATAAAACAGAACAGTTATTAATGGCTTATTTTTCCAAGAGATGGGATTTCTCTGTGAAGCAGGGATGCAGGCGATGCTCGGTTCCCGTGGGGACAGTAGAGCTGCTTCCAGAGTTTCTCCGAGATGAGCCCGGGGGATTCCTGGGGCTGGCGTGGGTGGGCCATGGCGGGGGCTGCTGCTGGCGCCGGCTCCTTTAGCACACCATAATCCATCCCCATGTCGGGGCTCGGAGATGGGGAAGGTGGGGAGGTTTGTTCCCCAGCAGCCCTCCCACCCCCGGGACATGCAGCTGCCAGTGGTACCTGCAGCAGAGCATCCCAAAACGACCTCTCTGGACCTCCTGGTACTGGTTTGGAAGAAAGTAGAAATTACTCACTAGAGGAAAATTCCTGGAAAAAGGCATTGCTTGGAGCAGTGGAAATCTTTTCCTTTGGCTCTGTCTTTTTAAAGGAATAAATAAAACTAGTGGAAGATAAACAAATAAGCTCAGGACTCACCGTAGCCTGTGAATTTTTGCATCAAATGTAGAAAATTTAAGATGATGTCTGAAAATCGCATTCTTTTAAGCTGAAAAGGTCGCAGCCTGAACCAGGGAGCAAAGTCTCTGAGTATTTAAATAGGACAGCTCAAACAAGCAGATAATGCTTAGATGGCTTCAGGAATAAGAACTGGCTCGTTACAGTCAGGATGAATTTAATAAAATATTTAAACAATTTTCAACACTGCTGCGATGATACAGAAAACCATGATAATATCCAATAGTAGAAGAATTGCTTTGAAAAGATTAAAAGATGTAAACACTGAAGGACCTAAATAAGCTATATACATTTCTGCCCTATTTTTGCGGAAGTGTTTGTTAAGCGAGCTCTGCAGTGCCTCGTTAGCTCCTTTTTGTAGCTGGATGGTTTTAGGCTGGAAGGTCAAGGGATATGTCCAACCTTGAATGTAACCTGTCCGCTGGGACCTTGCTGGGCGCAGGGATAAAGCCCTTGGGGACGCCTTGTCCTCCAGGCTCAGCTCTGTGGTCAGGGTCTGCCCCAAAGTGGATCAGAGAGGCTGCCGTGGGTGGTGGGACCAGCCTGGCTGCGCCAGGGCCCAAGGTCTTGATGTTTCTCTGGCTGCACGGGTGGGTTTTTCAGCCAGCGTCGGCTCCACATTAGCGCTGCGGGGATGCTCCTAGGAGCGTGCCTGCGCACCGCTGGGCTCTTCTCCGAGCGACATCCACTGCAGGGTGGCCTGGTGCTGCCCCAGGCTTTGTGTCCAGCCTGGTTCCCAGGTGCTTCTCTCTTCGTAGCTGACTTGGAAATCAAAGCTTTTTGGTATCACCAATAACTCTTCTGATTTCTTGATTTATTTGTAACTTGTTAATGTTTTGGAGGTCTGTCACACTGCTGAGTTGGGACGGCCAGAAAGGAGCCCTGTCTCGGTTGAGGTCAGCCCTCCGCCGTGGCAGCATCCCATCAGGACCACCTTGACATCAGCAAATGCTCTGTTCCAGCTGTAAACCTCAGGGACGAACCACTTCTGAGCATCACTTCTGGTGAGCGTAGGGGGAACTAGGCGATCAGCACAGATGCAAACGGCTACCTTTGGGTAGATGAATGCTGCTGTGCATCCTCTGCCCATCTTACCCGTCAAGGGAGCATGTAGCGGAGGGCTGACTGTGGAAGCAGGTTACCATTAAAATGTGCTGCTCAGACTATCTGATCTCCTGCAAGGCCTGCTGTCACTCTGGCTGGCAGGCAGTATTTATCCCACCCGTGGGGTCAGCTGGATAACAGGGAGAGATGCTGCGATGCTCCCGCATCCATCGGGCAGCCACGCGCCTCAGTGTGCGCCCTCTGACAGCCGGAGGATTTGGGGTCTTGGAGGTGAGCTGCCAGATGTCCCTGCCCCTCCGTAGCCTGGAAGTGGATGTCATAACAAGATCTGTCCCAAGGTGTCTCAGTCAGTGATGAAGGATGCAGAAGAGAGACTACCCAAACAGCTGCTGTGCTGTGCCCTGCACCGACTTGTCACTGGGATGAAGGGAACCAGCCTCTGCTGGAAGTTTATTTGGTGGAAGCATGAAAGCTGAGCTCTCCTTTGGGCAGCTCCTGGTTTTCTCCTCCAGCTCCCAGGACAAGGCACACACAAGCCCAGGAGTGCGTGGAGCACATGCAGCAGTGTGCTGTGCTCCAGTGGGCTTTCCCCTCCCTGCACTGCGGTCATGTGGACTCACTGCTGGAGCCCTCACACCTTGTGATGACTTGGGAGAAGGTCTAGTCACCCCGTAACAGGGAGGGGTGTCAGCTGGCTTGTTCTCATCCTTTTTCTCGTTTTACCCAGGAAAACGGATCAACGTGGCTTGCCAGGGAACAGCTCGTTCCTTGGGAGACGTGCTTGTGTGGAYGAGCTCCAGCAGCAAGAGGTTATCCATCACTAGCGAGCCAGTCCTCTTCTCTCTGCGGTGAGGAGGACGACTCGTGCCAAGGACTTGCAGGTGTTAGGGCTCTTACAGGATCTTTGCCTGAAGGAATATTTTCAGAAGCAAAGCCCCTGTTAAGTAGCACGGGGACGGGAAGAGCAAACAGGGGAAATGTAAGTCCTCGAGATGCACGCTAAGTAGCCAGACGGCAAAACTCGCCAAAACGATGCTTCAGACTGAGTCTGCAACTAATCAGCAGCTTTGGAAAAATGACAACATTAAACTATTTCCTGTGATTTTCCCCCCCCCCTCTTGGAACTGTGCGGGACAGCTTTTATTTATAGGAGAATTAGCATGCTCTCCCCACCCCGTTCCTCAGGTTGCCTTTCTGTAGGAGCAGAAACATTTTGCCATGTTCCTGGGGAAATGAGGCCAAAGAGCGAGTTTCTGGGAGGAGGCGAGTGTGACCCTGGGTTGCTCCCATTGACAGGCAGCAAGTTTTACCCACGGCCATTTTTTTTCCTCTCATTTTTTAGTTGAGAAACCAGACATACCTTAAGAAGAAAAAAGCTCTGCGTGTGTATGTTTGTGTTGATAGAAGTTGAAATCTCCGCCGTAGTTGRGGATGTGCTTCAGTTGTGTCCCCGTGGTACGCAGGGGTGTGCCACGGGGACGGAGCGATGCTCAGGAGCGATCCTGACCTGGTGGCAGTAAGGCCATGCAGAGGTCTGGCCGTTTGCCACGTTCAGAGGGCTGAGCTCTAGGAGGAGTGTGGTGGGCTTCAGAAAGATGTATAGGTGCAATTATGCAGCTGGACGTTCATGAGAGGTGCCGTCCTCCTTAGTAGACAAGGACTGTCACTGGCAGAGGGAGGAGAGGGGCCCTGACAAAGCTGCTGCACCTTGGGGGAAAGGTCCAGGAGGTGCTTTGGAGCCTGCGGACCTTTGTAGTGCAATATCCTGGGTCATGTCGGTGTTAAGGTCTCTCTTCCAGGAGCTTCCAGCCGCAAGAGCTCTGAAAGGTAGCTGTGGTCCTGCCAATGGATGTGTCCCACCCATTGGGGGGAGGTCGGCGGGGAGGGCGTATGGTCGGTGCCTCGCCGGCGCAGGGAGGGAGGAGGTCAGCAGAGCCAGATGGGGGAAGCTCGCTCGTGTGTCTGCATGCCTGGCCCCCGTCCCAAGCATGTCTCCTCTGCACGTCGTTACGGTGTCTCGGGGCCAGGTCCTGAGGGGAAGATGCAGGAGCCAGCGTTGTGCTGGCGGCGTCACCCCATGCAGGGGTCCACAGCCCTGGGTCGCCTCGCTTGCGTGGCGAACGTGGGCGCTATAGCCCTGCCAGGCTGCAGGGATCGATTTAACAACAGGCAAGGAAAGCGCTCCTTGAATTCATGAAAGGTCTTTCACCATGAGCGTGCACCCCTTGGCAGCACCAGCCAGCACCCGGGGCAAGCGCTGGCTGTCCCTAGCATCCCCCCAAAAAACCTAAGGTGCCTTTCATAGCACCGGCCCCGGCCCCGTGGCCAGCCGCGGGCCTCTCTCTAGCACAGCGTGGGTTTGCCAGGAGGGTGAGATGCGCTTGCAGAAGCGGGTGTTATAAATCTTGGAAGAGGTGAGGTTTCCCTGCGGCTTTGCAGGGCAGCGGCCGCAGGACGTGGCTTTCCCTGCGAGGTGTAAAGCTGTCGTGGCACCGGGGCTGCTTCAGTGGCACCAACAAGCATCCTCACACAAAGCTGACAGCGCTTTGGGGTGAAAATATGACATGTCCTTTCATTTTAAGTGCCTCTTCACTCTGACTGTGGGATTTTCCAGCTGCCTCATGAACCACGTCTGTGTAAATCAAACAGGCTTGCTCTAACTCTCCTTGCGAGCGATGCCAGTACGGTTTCCATCTTCCCTCCCATCCTGCCAAAAACCAGAGCTCATCTGAAGCTGCTGGAGGAGAGGAATTTCCTGAGAAGGATGAACAAGCCATTCTCATTACCATGTCTTTGCTGCTGCAAAGGAGGCTTACCCACTCCCCTACCTGGGAGCCCCTAACAACTGCTGTGTCGTTAGTGGCCATAGGCTAGTGRCAGGGCAGCAGGAGCACCTGGGCAGATTGTGGGGAGAAGCCCTGGCCGCTCCTCTTGCTTTCCTCCAGTCCCTTGGCATATCCAAGAGGAGGAGCGGCTGCTGCCGTCACGTCTTCATTATTAACTCCGTCGCTTTCTGGCATAAGTTCTCTCACCCTAACGAAGCAATTTGCTGTTTGTGCTTCGTAGTCACTCTGTAACTCAGGTGGCTGTACACACGCCAAGGGACCCTTCATTTCACCTCCAGCCAATGGCTCATATCAGCGAGACACCTGCAGGGCGTAGGTGGCTTGCGGTGAAGATGCAGGGTGGGACCCTGGGGCACGTGGACCATGCCGGGGTCAGCCCTTGACTCCTGCCCCACTGCAAGGCGGGGACAGCGGGCTGGGAAGCATCAGCAGCTATTGTGGCGGCGGTGCTTTGGGGTCACCGGCCTGAGGTTTCTGCAGCCTTGCACCCAGTGCAGGGAGACACCGGCTCTTGTACAGGCCAGGTGAGTCTTGGAGATTGCTTGTCTCCTGTAAGCTGAGGGCTCCTTGCAGCCATGCACTGGATGCTGAGTGGAAGAGTTTTGTCAGTCACGACAGATATTTTTCCCGTATCCTTTCTATTAGGGAATGGCGACGTGTCGGAAACATGTTTCTTTTTCAGTAAGCACATCTGCGGGCAGAAAACTCTCCTCCTTGCCTGGGAGCACCCGCTTGCTCTGCTCAGCACCTTCCTCTGGGCTGCAGACCCTTCCCACCCCTCTGGCTGCTGGCACGTGGCTCAGGGCAGGTCACAGGGGGGGCTGCGGGTCTCCAAATCAGCCGACCTTTTGATGTTGCTGCTCTTAAGCTCTGTCAGGCATGTGATCACGTGCCTGCGTGCGTGTGTTGGGCAAGGAGCACTTCCCTTCCTACCACCGGGGTAAGGGAATTTGGGCTCTAATGAAGACTTTTACCTTGATGTGTAGCCAGGCCCTGAGGGAGCTGCTGTGAAAATCATCTGCAGCACCGACGTCCAGAGCAGTAAAAACCACAGCAATTATGTGAAGGGTAAAAAAACCTTACTGTCTCCTTAGGTGATGGGTTTGGAGAAGCCTGGCTGCCTCACTTTGGAGGAAATGCATTTCTCATTTAGAGGGAGCCTGGCTAGGGAAGCCCCTGGCAGCCTTTCTTAAGGAAAGGAGGGCTTGAGATAGGGGCAGGAGCATCCCGGGGAGGTCCCTGCCAGCGCGGGCTCCTGCCCCCGCGTGCCTCAGGCAATCGCCATGGCATGGCCTGGGCAGCACCCGTGTGAGCAGGCGGAGGGTCACCCCCTTGGTTGCACACTCCAACGGCTTGTATTTAGCTCACAGCTAACTGGGACGTCTCCTGTTTCGGGGACATCAGGACATTTGTTTGCCCGCTGGGCACTTTCTCCAGCAAGCATCTGAGTGGCAATTCCCTGTCCCTCCTTCAGCGACGGACTTGATCCTCTGTGGTGAGAAGCTCTAGATGTTACAAGCCAGTGGCCCAAGCAGTGCTTGTAGATASTGCTAGAAATAAAAAGAAACCAATGCACGATACAGCTGCCTGCAAGAGCCAGGCGTGCCTCCCTGCCCGCCACGCCGCCGGAGGAGAGCTGCGCTGAGTCCGGCTACGCTCAGCAGTGCCTGGTCAGGAGCTTTGGAAACCTGGTGGGGAAACAAGTCAAGCTCAAACCCTCATGGCCTCCAGGGTCAGTGTGTCGTTTCCTCGTCCTTTGCAGTGATGGAGGGATCAGGAGCCCTGGGGATGCGCCAGAGGACGAAGGGAAGAAGCCCTGTGTGCACCCTTTGGCAGAGCTGCCGTGGGAAGGAGGAGTAAATAACGCGTTGCTGCTTTGGTGGTTAAGCAGACTTCTGCACAGGTTTGTCTGCTCTCATTAGGCTGGTTTTGGGACCATCCAGTAATTGAGCAGCAGAGCTGCTGGGAACCTGCTGTGCCTGTAATGGTGTCCCACTGGGGGTGGATGGGGGGTATGTGCAAATCCYGGTCGGCGCGGGGAGGGATTGCGTTGCAAACCCAGGGTGTTTTGTTCTCTCTCATGTGGCGAGACAGAAGAGGGGTTTGCTCCCCATGATCGGATGAGTTCAAGCAATGCTGGTTAGCTCAGTCCAAAAGAAGATGCTCAAGAAGAGCCGGTACGATGCAAATCCAATATGTGCTAATTAGGCAGTGGCACAACAAACAGCTGCAAATTTTACATTCAGTTAGCCCTGTTTAGTTGTGTTTTTCCTTCTTTCATTTTTCTCTCCTAAATTTAAATTCCCAAGGGGACACTAGATACAGTATGTGCTAATGCAGTCYGTGTTGAAATGCTGTGTGGAGGAGCACTTAATTCTGATCCTACCTGCCCTCCCTCTGCACCCGTGTCCCTGCTCAGCCCAGCAAACCTTCCCCTCTGGGCTCCGGGCTGATCCCTTCCTCTTTTTTATCTTATTGCAAATTGGAGCACAGCCAGTGAAATGGTGRATTTGCCCCACTGAGAGCAGGATGCGGCCGCAGGTCTTGCTGGGTGGAGGTAACTCTGTGCTTGCTGTGCGTGGGGTGAAGAGGATGGGCTGGGCACCCCCCAGGACTCCAGGCTGGGGACCGGGGACATTGCTTGAGCACCGCGTGCTGGGGCAGCACGGGTGACTCCCACCGCAGGACTTGCGATGCTGCTCGGGTGGATGTGGCGGGGAGCCCTGTGCCGTGGCACGGCCGCCACCGCGTCCCCTGCACCCCCAGCCACCAGCCCTGCTCCCCACGGGGGAGCTTTCCTCCAGAGCCACTTCCCAAGCCAGCACGAAGGTGAGTGTAGAAGGAGCCAGTCAGGGTTTAAACCTGATAAATCATCAGGGTTTAAACCTGATAAACAGATTCAGAGCCGCTCTGAATTGCTCGGACTGGGCAGGGGACATGGAGGGGGGTGTTGCGGGTTGTCTTTGCAGTGCACGGAATTGCACCCGCAGGTGCAGCCTCGTCTGCTGGTCAAGTGCTTCCCCTCGGCCCCCGTCCCCGCCGTGCAGGCGGCTGACTGGTGGGGTAGCTACCAGAGCCCCTTTGCCTGGCTCAGGGCTCCTGCTCTAGGCTCTCTTCAGCACAATTAGAAACACCGTCAGAACTTCGCCGTAACAAATCGCTTGATTTTCTAGGTCAGCTCTGCCTGTTAGGGTGATACCAGGCACTGAAAGCTGGCAGTTTATTTCAGCTTTTACTCAGTACATTTTGCTCCAAAGCGACTTAAAATGCATTAGTGTCACAAGGCGGGAGCTGTGCGGGAGCTCAGTCATGTCTTTCTGTCACTTGTCCTATTGTCTGGGGAAATTCCTTTAGCAAAGGCAGGCAGCTGACTTGCTTATCATATTTTCCCCCTGATTTTTTTTTTTTTTTGCTGGGGGCTGGGAATTGATTATAAACATCATCTCAGAGGGATGTGTTGCTACTGGGGTTGATGGTGGTGAATAGCGGGTGGGCCCCATGTCCAGTCCTCTCACTGCCTGGCAGGGAGGGGAGATGGGAGTGGGAGCATCCGCTGGCACGGGAGCGGTGCTGGGGCTCTGGACCAGCTGTGGCCACGGAGGAGAGCCTGGTCTGTGCTGTGCTCGCCAACCCCCAGCTTTTCGGTTTGGCAGCGCGGCGGCAGCTGTCGTTAGTGGAACTGGGAGGATGCTGCACAACCGCCCCGTCACCCTCCCTCCGCAAAATGCACCTCGGAGGGAGGCAAATGGGGCCAGGACTGACCCTGGTGGGAGCTGGCTGCAGCTAACCCAGGCCGGCTGCCGCTTCCGAGGAGAGGCCGCGCTGGCGTTCCCAAGCGAGCCGCATCGGTGCCCCTCATCCCATGAAGCCAGCGGGTGCCTGCGGCAGAAGCTCAGTGCAAAGCAGCGTTTTGGCCAGGAGCAGGGACACGGGGGTGAGTTTTCCATGGCTCCAGCAGCGTTGCAGCTGCAGGATGCCGTCAAGAACTTTGATTATGGTTTTAAAATCTGACCGGCTCCCGCAGGAGCGATCGTGGCAGACTCCGGATACCCTGGGCAATGTACTGGTGGCATCTGGCTTTCCTGTGCTGCTCCAAATTGGGCAGAGGACACCCAGCAGCAATCTTTCCCCGTGCCAGGAGACCTGACAGCACATCCTCAGCCGCCGAGGGCTTGGCCGTGCATCCTCAGCCCGGCAGAAATCCCACCCAGCTGCCGCAGGTGCCCTTCCCCTGCATCGTCCTGGTGAAGCTGGTGAATGGTGGTAGGCATCCAGGGACCCATTTTCCTGCCGCTTTGCAGCCCCGGAGGTTGGGGCCAGCCAGTGGGCGTGCGGGGAAGCATTTCGCAGCTGGTTTGACTTTTGTGCTTGTGTGTTTATGGATGCACATGTGGTTTGTGTTTGTGGTATGTGGAGGGAGCAGGGCGGGGACCTGCGTCCTTTATTGAAAGCAATTATAAGTGAACAAGGGCAATGAAAAAAGCCCTAAATAAATCACTGAAAGTAAACACTCTCCAGTTTTGGCTGCCTTTGCATGAAGATAAATGTGGAAAGCTGGTCCTGTAATAATAAGGCAGAGCCAAATGACACCCTCCCGTGCTGTCTCGCCGGGCTCGCTGGGGTGAGCCCTCTCGCCTGTCAGAGCCGCACTGGGGTGGGTTGCAAGTTAATGTCAGGACAGACCAGCAGCAGCAAAAGCCCCCCATGCCACTGATAGCCTTTGCACTCCCGTGTCTAAGGCTTTCCCCAGCTATAGGGCACTCCAGATTCTCCTGTCCCATGCCCAGGGGTTCCCACTGGTGGAGAAGACCTGAGGCTCACATGGCTCAAAGCCCGTGGGAATTGGAGCCCCCATCACCCAGTGGCTCCAGCAAGACCAGGTCTGCGTGATGCTCCTGAGCGGTCAGCGGGGACCCCTTCCCCTGCCAGCCTGTGTGGGGCTCGAAGGCTGCTCTGCTCCTGTCTCCCAGCTGGTTAAAGCCGTGAGGCCGACTGCATTTCCCAGTGCGGACCAGCTTCCAGACCAGTAGGTGGGGTGGGGACCTGCCCCGGAGCGCGGCTCCCAGCAGCGCAGGGAGTGCAGGATGCGCTCCGGCCGGGTGCAGGCAGGGTTGTGTTTGACAAAGCACAGCGGACCAGGAGGAAGCCTAATATTTATAATTCCTAAAGTTGTCTTGAACCACCAACCTTGATGCTATCTTCAAACAGGAATAGAGAAATCCATATTTAGTTCAACTGCTTGTTTGATATTTGAAGAAAAAGGAGAATCGAGCTGTTGCTCATCGTGCACATAACTAAATAAAATATGAACATCAGTGCTTGCACATCAGTGCCATGTTATTCAGCTCCTTTGGTTGGGTGCCAACTATATTTATTTTGCATCTGGTAACCTGCAGGTAAATGGGGTGCAGCTGCTGAGCTGCTTTGTCAAAGCTGCCAGAGAGGGTTTGATCCTGGCGGGGTATTTTGCGAGCTGCACGGCTGCAGCCAGCTCAGGCTGGGAAAGGCTCGGCCGCTTTCCCATGGTGACCGTGTCTGTGCACTCTTCCTCTCCAGTCCTGCCGTCCCCGGGCGAACGGGATTCCATCACCTGGGTGACCCGGCCCCTTCGTCTCACTGAGTGCCAATGACTTTTGCTCAAGGACATGGTGGTGGTTCCTTTTTATCTCTTTTTCTCACTTCTCTTCCCCATTGCAGAGAAATCATCTATTCTGTATTTCAGGCCAGAAGGTGAATGTTTGGGGAAATTATGAGCATGTTATAATGCAATTAAATAACAACCCCTGTAATTGCTGTAATTTATATATACCTACAAAATAACCAGCTGGCGTAGTCAAAACTTCTAGTATATTTTATTTGTTTCAGCAAATCAAACGGAAGGAAATGGTTCCATCTGCATTTTCACGTGCTGCACAAGGGTTTGCAGCAGTCAGAGGTGCCTCCTAAGGAAGCCCTGCAAAGACGGGGAGCAGCAAGAGAGGGTGCTTGCTGTTTGAGCCATCGTTAATATGAGTAAAACACTGCYGACTGCTTCAGCATCGCTGTGGTATCAGCGTATGCTTAACGAAGGGATAAGTGCTCAGGGGCAGGTTTCGTGCATGTTTATGGATGGAGGGGGAGTGATGCTGTCCCCTGGAAAACTGGGGATGCTGCATGTGTGTTTTGGACTCGTGTGCTTCAAAGAGTGTATCTCAAGCTCATCTCCCTTCCCTCCCCTCCCTGCCCTCCATCAACAGCCCTGGAACATTAAAGAAGATCGGCTGCATTTTCAAAGCTGCAACTTAAGTGCAGCCAGGTTGGTGATGAGGAAGATAATTAGCAAGTTAAATGTTCAATGCTTTAGTCAAATTATGTTTAATAATATTGAGATATAAGGGAAGAGGGTGGCAGGAACTGTTAGCAGCTGGCTTTTTCATTATCAATACAGCGTTGTTGTGCAAAGCACTTTCCACTTAATGAAGGCACCCTGAGTTTTATTTCATTTTTCAAGCCTGTTTCTGTGTTCTGCTTCACCTGCCGTTGGCTAGAAATTTGCAGGATTGCAAACGAGCTCGGAGTATTTTAGGAGCCCGTGGTTTTTCAGGAATGAATGCTTTGCCTGTGCTTCATGACTATGATTCAAGTTCTCTTGGCTAACTAGCCCCCAAATTATCTGTGCGTGCAGAGAAAGGCTGTGTTTATGGGTCTGCTGGACTCTTGATGAAAGCCTCGGACTGCAGTTTCTAGCCGAGGATGAATAAAACACTGCAGGGATCCTCTTTCAGCCCTGAAGTTTAAAATATTAATAGGATATCATTTTCCCAAGAAACGTTGCAACAAGTAGTGAGCACTTTGTTATAAAACATTTCCTCTTAGTGGAGCTGCATATTTTAATGGAAATGCGGTGTCGCTTAAATTATTGATATCCAAAAAAATATGAGTCCACTGTGTGTCCATAGATATCGAAATCTTTTCAAAGGGGCTCTTTCTCTGCGCTCCGCGGGATCGTGTTCTGCCCCATGAATATTGCAGCCTGCGGGCGCCAGCACAGACCGCGCTCCCCAGGCATCCCCGCGCCGCGTGGGTTGCGATCCGCCGGCGGTGATCCGCTCCCACGGCGAAAGGCAGCGTGGCCGAGGAGCTGGGAGGGGAAACGCAGGCAGCTTATGGCGGGGACCACAGCCTTCTCCCGGGGGCCTTGTACCTCCAGTACCAACAGAGGATGAGGAGGGGAGAGCAGGGGTGGAGAATAGCAGCGATTCATTCAGAGCGGGCAGGCTTCCTGGCTGGCCATCGAAGCAGAATAGCTCTTTATGCTCTTATAAAAAGGTGGGACGTGGTGGGAGGGAACGCCGAACTCGGCGGGGTTTTGGCAGCGGTGGGCAGCCTGGCAGGAGCCGGGGAGGGTTCCCCCCTGCTGCTTGGCAGAGGCTGCCGATCGCTGGCTGCCCGCACGGGGCGAGCTGTCCCCATGGCTGGGTCTGGAGCTGCCACGTTGCTTGTCCTGCCTGTGCCYGCGTTGCTCCAGCGGAGATGCTTTGCAAAGGAGAGAAATCTCTCTCTGATGGTTCAGCGGGCTCTTGTTTGGCTTCCTTACCATGTGCAAAACAAAACTGATGACGAAAATAGCCATGCTGGCTTCTTTCCTGGTAGAAATGCAGGGAGCAGCACGCTTAGTCTCTCCCACCTTGTCAGAGGGTTCAGCAGCAGCAAGTGGTTTGAGAATGTTTTTGAGAAACTTGGATACTCCTGATGTTTTTCCGGCTGCCTGTAAAGTTCTCCAGGGAGCGCAGGAGAAACTCAGCTTTGCTGCAGGAGYACAACCCACCCCGGCTTCTCAAACCGCCTCCAGAAAGGAGCAGCCAGGGGCAGACACCCACGCTGTCCCCTCTGGCTAGTGACCTCCTCGGGGCCACCGTGGTGCCGAGCTCGGTGGCTCCCCGTCTTGGGCCGAGCACTTGCGCAACCCACCAGMGCGGGCGGGAGCTGCCAAGAAACCCAAGAGCCTTTGCCCAAAGTTATTCAAGTTGTTGCTCCCTCAGGCAGTGTGTTGGGTGGCAAATGGTCTCAGTTGCTAATGGGGGACTGGGGACAGTCCTCCGGCTTTACTGATCTTTCTGTTTTTTCTCTTTCTCCTCTCCCATTTCTGGACTCACAGCAAACCCTGGAGACGAATCTCACCAACCTGGTTAAACGCAACAGTGAACTGGAAAACCAGATGGCCAAGCTGATACAGATCTGCCAGCAAGTGGAGGTTGGTGAGAACAATCGGGGGAGCAGGGGGGTGATGGCGAAGGCGCACTGGGAAGCTCCCGGCTTGAGTGACGGGATGCATGGGATTGCTCCTGTGTCCTTTCCCCAGGGGCTGCCCTGGGAGCAGAGATGAGTGTGTGGTGCGAAGCATCGCTGACACGGAGGGGCTAGTGAGAGGCTTTGTTGAGGCTGAATTGTTTTGGAGAGTTTAGTCCCAAATGACGGAGGACATGGGGCTGGTTCCCAGGGGTCTGCAGGGTCTGAAGGAGAGGGTGGCATGACTGGGAGCCACTGGGAAGAGACACAGGCTGCTGGGCTGGCTCAGGAAGGGAGGAGCTGCTGGCTGCTCTGTGCACGGGAGCGGAGGGTGCTTTTGGCTGAAGCCCGGGTGACACTGAGCGTGCAAACGCAGCTCAGCTCTCAGAGCGGGGGGATGCAGAGTTACCCCGCTCATAGTTGCCTTCTGCAGTCAGGTGTGGTTTTGGCGGCAAGTCCTGTTTCCTTYGGTGCACAGGTGGGATCTGCTGGGGCTGAGTACTGAAAAACTTCGTCTGCAGCTGGAAGGCATTAGTGAGAGTTTGCTTTGGATGTTCAGCATGCTATAGCCTGCACCCTGCCTTCAAAAGCTGGGGCATCTCCAGCTGTGCTCTCAGAAACAACAAATCCTTTTGACCATGATGCCTCTGTGCTTCAAATTCCCTATGAAACTCTGGGCTAGCTACACCTCCTCTTTCTTGTCTGGGGGTGCTGTTAAAGTAAACCARTTAATATTTGCAGAGCACTTGAATATCAATGTGACGAGTGCTCTGGGAAGGCCTGGACGGAAATTGCTAGTTGTGCCTGCAGAGCGGCGTCGGAGCAGCACGCAGCAGCCGCGGCCGGGGCAGCCTTGTGTAGCGGGGGCTGCCCGCCGAGCAGGACCAGCTGTCGTCACGGCCGGCCCAAGAAGGGAGTCGTGGTCACATAACTGCAGCTTGTATCAAAACTGCATCTGCTCAGGCAGATGTGGAAGCTGTCGCAGCTTCTCAGCTCCAGGGTGCTTGTACTGTGTTAATTATATTTTAACCATTTCCTCTTGGGAAGGAGAGGATGGGACCCCGCCATGCTGGGGTGGGTTGAGCAAAAGTCCTCTGCAAAGCCTGACGGAGAGAAGGGAAGCAATGGGTGTCTGCAGGTGCTGGCAAAGAAGCAGTGTAAAATCCCCACAGCTGCTTCTGAGCATTTAATGGGTGGGGTGTGCTCTCACCTGGGATGTGTTTTGGCTGTAGCAGACCCCCATCCCAGGAGCAAAGCCGAGCAGCTCGAGTCAGCCTGGAGGTCAGAGGGGGACAGAGGCACAGGCAGTGATCCTGGGAACATCTGGGTGCACGGTGGGTGAGACGGTCCTCCCCTCTGCAGGGCTGGGGTGGGTGCTTTCCAATGCAGCCCTCCCTTCTGGGGCACAGGGCTGTCACTCCCGGCACTGATGCTCCCCAGGGCTGCTGCATCCACCATCGGTGAGCTGGGGCTATGCTGTGTTTGCGGGCAAGTCTTCCATGCTGGAGAAGGATGTGCCTACGTCTTCCACAGGGCTTGGGTGAACCAGGGCTGGTAACGAGGACTCCTCTTCCCAAGGGAATTAAGGGGGGTCAGGTGTGATTTGGGGAAGCCCTTTGGGGGTAAGGTCCTTTGTGTGGTGAGGCACGCAAAGCAATGCTGATGAGGCTGAGCCTGCTGATGAAATCAAGGCTCATTGGAGTCTCTTTCCTCCTAAGCACTTTGGCATAGCCTTACTTTTCCTATTAGCACGAGAGTGTTTTTCTGACCTTTGCTGTAAAAAGAGGCCTTCCAGGCATTGCCTCCAGCTGCTGTATTCCCATTTTGCTGTGTAATTTGCTGCTAGCCGGGGCAGAAACCCTGGGAGAGCCTCTCTCATCCTGCTCTTCCCTGAGCTGCTCAAACACTCCGTGACGTGAATGTGGAAGTGGAGGGTCCCAGACAAGGAGGACTGGAAGGGATCGTCCCCCGTGGGCGCCTGTCCCGAGGCGCATCCCAGTCCTGAATGTGCGGCGGTGATGCTGCCTCTTCCCCTGGCATCTGGCGTCTCGTGCTCCTCCGTGCCAGGAAGTTTTTACCAAGTCCGAGTTGAAACTTTCCTGCTGCAGTTTCAGCCTGTAACTCTCTGCCCCATCCTGGCCACTGTGGACACAGCGGGAAAGTTATTTTGCTCATCCCTCCAGCAGCCTATAACATACTTGCGGACAGTGCATCCTCCCTTCTCTTTTTTGGGCTGAGATAGTTTCGTTATTGGGGTTTTTTCCAAGTTTCTTCACAGCACAGTTCTCAGTTTCTCTACAATCCAGACTGTCCCCTTTTTGTCCACACTTTCTTGGAGATGCAGTGCTCTGAACTGGCGTGGTTCCCCAGCCAGAGCAATGCTCTGCTCTTCTTCCAGTGCTCTGAGGAGAGAGGAGAGGGTTGTTTTGGCTGTCTCCATTCTCGGTTCAGGGCTGGCCTCACCCCGTGGCAGTGTAGGCAGAGTGACTTGTCCCCAGCCCCTCGGTTCAGACGGGGATGTTGTCTCCATCCTTGCTGCGACAGCAGCTTCCCCTTGCAGGGCAAGGCTGGTTCCAGCCTTTCTGCCAGTTTGCAGCGGCTGGTCTTCTTCCCCGCTTTCCTTCCTCCTCCCAAACACGTGCACTCTGCCTCCCTGCATCCTTCCTGCTGTCAGAGACAGCGATTGCAATCTCTCCTGCCTGAGCCCTGCTTTCTGTAGCAGAATGGCAACATTCAGGCTTAAGCCAGCAGCAAGTGGGGAAGGCTTTGTAGGGGGGATTACGGAAAGCATTGGAGGAAGAGAGGAGATCACCTTTAATCCTGCTGAAGAAGGGGACTCAGCTGACCTTGCTGCTTTGACCACTTGATCTATAAAACTCTTTGTGTTCCCAGTGTGCGATCAGGCATCTTTTGCTTGCGTCGCCAAGGGAAGTGTTTGTGCGAGCTGTGCGCGGGGAGAGCCTGTGCCAGCAGACTGACGCTGCCTCTTGGCTGCGGCTCTGGAGTCAGGAGTTCAGAAGCAATGCACCCCCGTGGAAAACATTYGAGAGGAAGAAGGCGGTTAATACCTTACTGTTGTTTCAAAGTGCGCATACCAATTACTAGCAAATTAATTTGCAGCTTTGTTTACTGAAGTGATACATGGAGAGAGGCTGTCGCAATTAGTTTCTTCTTAATGGGCTATTGATTTTTTTGGTTGCTAAATTAAGCAGTGGTTCCTTGAACCAACACCTTTCCAGAGAATAAAAACACCAGGCTGCTGCAGGGATCGCTGACGTGGATTCAGGGGAAGTTTGCCAGTGCCTGAGCAAACATGACGGCTATTTGCTTCGCCCTGGGTCACTCCAGCCCTTGCTGGGGGGAATGCAAGCCCTGTGGCTTCCCGCGTGACTTCCCCGAGCTGCCTCATGGGCCAAGCAGCCGGTGGGGATGCAGGGATGCTGCATGTGCTGACTGGAGTCGTTTGCCCATAGCGAAGCACACGGGGATGCATTTGCACAGGGAGCTGCAGCTTGTTCCTCACCATCTGCATCTCAGAGAGCGATTGGGGCTCTCAGGCCAGGAAGGTGCTTCCTAACCCCTGCGTTTCCTGCAGGCAGCATCAGCGTTTTGTTCTTTGCTCACTAAATAAGGTCCTTGTTGCTGTCCTGATGATCTGGAGAGAGGAAAAGAGTGCCAGCGGTGCCCTGTGTGCCCCCGGCAGCTGCAAGCCACCGTCGCATGCAGCTCAGTATGCGAGGAGGAAGGAGCTGAGACGTGCTCTGAGTTTCCATGCCAAAATAAGGAGCAGAAAAATCACACCTGGGTTTTCCAGCACTGCTGGCCTTCCCGAGCGTGGCTGCGCCGATGCTCCCGTGTCGCTCGCGTTGTCCTGCTTCTCTCGCTGCCGGTGTGTCGTGGTGGGGAGAGGGATTTTTGGCTCTGCAGTTGGAATGGCTTTTGTCGGAGGTGTCTCTCCTGGGCTGCCGCCTCCCCCAGGGCTAAGCGGGTTTGGAGTGACTGTGGTAAAATAGATAGCAAATGGATGTCTTGCAGGCAGAGAAGGAGCCAGAACGTCCTTGCAGAGCCATGGTGACAGTCATCAGCACTCACTGCTCTTATAGGTCACGCTTTGACTCCAAGACCCCACCAGGGATGGAACAGGGATGCATCTGGATGTGTCAGGACGATGGGATGTCTTTCCAAACCTCCTCCTCCTCTTCTTCCAGCTCCAGCATCTTAATGAACTGACCTGTGAAGAATTGAAAGCTATTTGGTATTTCTTTCTGATTCTGGAAGTTTCAGACCTCTAGGCTGTTTTTTTTCTACATAGTTTAGGAGTTTTCAGCTTTGTCAGTCGTTCTGCTTAAAATAACGTTGAAATACATTTCTCAGCCTTACTAAATATGCAGTCCTGCCCTTCAGAGGCACCTTTTCAGAGAGCACATTAAAGTGTGAAGTAGAAAATATCTCTGCCCCTCTACGCTTCCCCATGAGTCTGAATGCAGGGGATTTTGCTTTCGAGCTATTTGTGGACATTGCATATAGGCAGACAGATGCGATCCCAACATACTCTGCCCATCAAGTCATGTTCAGTGTAAGTCCCACATTACGTCCAGGGAACTGTGCCAGCAGCACCCTGAGGTGCAGAGGGAGGCACTCCAAAGAGCGGTGCAAGTGTCCCCAAGCCACTGAGCCTACGCTGCCCGTTGGCGTTGGGAGGAGTGAATCCCTCCTGGACGGTGCATGGGAGGCTGCTGCTGAGAGAGGGCRAAGGGACCAAATCCTGCAACAGTGATAGAAATGTGGACCAAAGAGAGCAGGTAGCGACCCTACAAAGAAGCGGAGTTTGTAAAATCCCAGGGTGGGTAGCAGAGAGGGCACCCACCCCGATGTCCCCACTGGGGAGGACAGCAGGAGATGCTGCCTGAGTAGCTGCTCTTGCATGGTGGGATGGTGGCCCTCAGCGCCATGGCAGCCGCAGGGCTGGCCTTGGTGCAAACTGGTGCGTGTCCCCTGGGGCACGGCTGCCTTGCTACATAGTCAAAAACCTGTTGACGGTTTTGGGGGTGACAGCGCTGTGGGGGTGGCATAGGGTCCTCTGCTCCATCTCAGACTGGGTTCCTGCTGCCTGGGTGCAGAGGAGGAGGTTTGTCTGTGCGTGAATCACGCCTCAGGCTGAGGTGATGTTCCTCTTCCCTCCACGAGCTGCAGTGTGAGCTTTTTCCAGGTTTGAGTTTTACCATTTGCTTTTTATTGTAGGGCTGTATTGTCCCTAGCACACCCCGCACCACATTGAGAAGGGTGAAGTATTTTTCCCCCCCCTTCTTATGTCTAAAAGCTCTCCCCCACGCCCAGCTTTCCTACAATTGTAGCACCCACTGAGTCTTCACCCCCAAATGCAGCGTTTACCTGGGAACTAGTTCATCCTAATAAAAAGTGGTTTGGCCAGTATCTAGCTGTGCCTGAGCCAGGGGTTTGCCAGCGGAGCTGTGTTGGTCTGAAAGCCCACCTCCGTACTCTGCTGGCACTTTGGGGGTGGCACCCTGGCCTGGGAACGCTCCTGTCTGACAGAAGGCAGCTGGGGAAAGGGGCTGTGGTGGCCCCTGCGGCTTCATCTGCCCTCAGTCTCCCGGAGCATGAACGCTGGCTGAGCTGCAGATTTCTTGCCCTGGGTAGGTTTTCAGATTTAGGATTAATTTAACCAGGAGCCCAGGATTTCTGCTTGGCATGCCAAGCTGGAGGGGGAGGGTGGCACTTGCTAAAGGACCCCCCCGCCTTCTCCTCCTGCTGTTGTTTTTGCAGTCCTGGCACCCAGGGCTCCCTCCTGCTGGCAATAGCAAGCACCGGGGCTGCAAACACTTGCAAACAGCCCTGATTTTGTGCTCCTGGGGAATTCGAGTGATGGCCATCTCTGTCTGCACTCATGCCTCGAGGGGCAAGTGGGCTGCCAGCATCCTCTGCAACAGCCTGGGTTGCAAGGCAGCGCTGTCGCCTTTGCTGCTGCCAGCACAGGTTGCTGCAGGCTCCAAACCCTGGGTCTGATTTCCCCCCTCTGCTGCCTTGCAGCAGATTTGGAAGATTATCCGCTGTTTTTTCTCAGTGGAGTTATCTTTGCAGACCATCAGCTGTCTCCCACTTCAGTGTTGCATAATCTGCTGGCCAGGTTTAAAAAAAGATCTTGTATCAAATGTGTTTAACTCTGGGTTGCCTTCAGACTTCTCCACTGTTTCACATAGCTTTGAGAGTACAAAATGAAGAAAACCTATTTATGTCCTCCAGTACACTGTTTAATTTCAGTGATAGGGCTCCATTCCCCTTCTGTAAAGTGTATCTCCCCTTTCTTGTCCATCCCCCCAAGGATGCTGGTCTTTCCTGGAGACAGAGGACTGAAACCTCTGCCTCTGCTTTCACTGCACTCTTTGCATGCCTTCCTTTCAGCTTTAAAAATAAAAAAAAAAAAAAAAAAAAATCTGTGTATTTGAAGCCTGAAAAGGGGGTTCAGCAGGGATTAATTAGCCTAAATTAAGCAGGACACATGCAGCTTTTTTTTGTAGAGACAAGCCACTGTTCCTTCTGCCTCCTGGGGCTGACACCGTGCTCACCTCCGCTCATTTGAGGGGCAGGGTGGGAGCCCCCGGTGTCCCCAGCTTGCTGACCCCCCCCGCTACCTGCATCCTAATCATCCCATCTCTCCGAAGGGCCCATGCTCCATCTTCCTGCCGGCAGCACCAGCTCGGGTTTACCTGGAGGAGCTGCATTTCAGACAAATCCTCCAGCATCTCAGCTCCTGACCACCTTGGGGAGGGCTCCTGCTCTCTAAGGTCACCAGTATCCTACCTGGTGCTCCTGGCACACGCCTGGCACCTGCGTGGCAGAGCCTGGCTGGGCACGGACGGCTCCTGCACCCACAGCGGTGATGTCTGTGCAGAAGAACCGATGGCCTTGGGAGATCTATGAAGAAGGAAATCATCACTGCATCTCCTACTTGGGCTTCTCTGCTCTCCTTTGAAGTCTTATGGGATGAGTCTGCCATCGTGTCCTGCTGCCTTCTCTCACTGCCCCCACCCTTGTCTCAGCCAGGGAACGTGGCTCTGTAGCCCGGAGTGATGCGGGTTTACTGGTCCCTCCTTCAAGGGCGAGAAGGCCAGCTTGAGTAGCGTCTTCCAGAGCAAAGCTTCAGAATCAGTGGCTCAAGAGTCCAAACCAAATGGAGGAGCCACACGTGCTGGTCTCCCCTGTTTGCAGCATCTGTCCCTTCATGACCAAGGAGCTATAGTGTCTTCCTGCTGCTTTCCCCAAAAGCACGTTGAGAGCCACGCAGCCTGCTGGCAATGCCCTACCTGGCTGGTGCGTATCCTGCTGGTCAGCAGGGGAGGGATAGTGTATGTGATCTCCCCGTGGTCGTGTTTTGGTAGATGCTAAGCAGCAAAATTATCATCTTGGCCAACTGTCCAGATGGCAGAGGCCACAAGGAGACCAGACCTGGTCTAGAAGAGGCCAGATCATGTCCAAGGTGGTTTGCAATAGCTGATCAGACCTGAAGGTGACTTTTGGGACGCTCTGGCCAATCTGTGTCATCTTCAGCCCCTCACTGGGACTGACTCAGGTGCCCAGGTCTACACGAGGTCTCCTCATCTTCTGGCTCAAGTCCTTCCTCTCGGTGCAGCGATTCTGGAGAGCAGGGTGGGAGGAAGAACTGGTTGTGCCGTGTAGTGGGTTGTGTTTGTTTGCCACTGAACCATAAATACCAGCAATGAGGTTGGGGAGGGAGGAATATCAGCAGCAGTCTGGAAGATGGCCGTGATCATGAAAGTGCTGTTTGATGCTCGCTCTGTTACTCCGCTGGAGGCTGGTCCAGCCGAAGCTGCGTGCCTCGCATTGGGAACTGTGGTTAGGAGGGTATGGTGTAGGGAGGAGATTATGGGTTTGAGCATCACCAGGCTTCCCTCGTAGTGAGCCCAGAGCAAAATCCATTAGGGGACGGTGCCCCAGTTTAGGAAGTGAACTGCAAGTGCAGTAAGAAATTTGCCTTGAGCTGGAGAAAGCTTAAAGATTTATTGTTTGGCAGGATGCRTGCCCAGACCACCTTTGCACGATGAAGAAATGGGGCTTTTTAAAGCAGCAGGTGCTGCCAGCAGCATCTGGTACTTTTTTATTTTTTTAGGGGGAAGATGGCTATTTGTAAAAGGCTTTGCTCAAAGAGGGGCTACCGAGAAGTGCTCTGTGACCACCAGGCACTGTAAGCACTGTGCTGTGGCTGAAAATAAGGTTAATGGAGGCATCTGTGGAGCCTGGGGCTGCCTGCCGGGTAGGCAGCACCATCGTGGCATGCCCAGCGGCTGCCCAGCTTCCCTGCTCTGTGGGCTGAAAGCCACCTCCGAGGAGGTGCTGGATCCCCTGGAGCCCTGCCGAAAGCATCCTGCAGCAGCGGCAGGGGGAAGATTTTTCCTCCCTGGGGCCCTGCACCTTGCTGCAGAGCTCGGGGCTGCAGAGCTCGGGGCTGCAGCCCAGCCCAGCGAGCGGCTGGAGCAGAGGTGGGGTGGCTACACCGGCCCAGCTTGCCGCCCGTAGTTGTTGCTGCCTTGAGCTGGTTCAGCCCTCTCATTAAGACCCCACACGACGTTTCCCGATGTGCCCTTTGCAGCCGTGCAGCCCCCCGCGGGCTCTGCCTGCACTCCCTCCCTCTGCCCGCACCAAGCGGTTGCTTTTGGTCTCGCTTTTGCAGATGCTTTGAAGTCACGGCCGCCCTTGCTCTTCCGAGCAGGGTGCTCTCATTCATTTTTAAACCTCCTCTTGCTTTAACTAGCATATAGGCACTGCCTCGGTGTAGGTGCATGAGAGAGCTGTGAGTTTTGCTCGGGAGGAGAGGGCAGCGAAGCTCGCTGCTTCTGCAAGAAGCCTGCGTTGCTCAACTCAAAGCAGGACGGCTAGGGCAGGATAACCTCCGCCTGCCCCATAGCTGAGGGCAGGATGGGGGTCACTTGGGAGTGCCGAGAGCAGCCCAAGCAGTGCAGCTGTGGCTGTGCAGAGCACCCCAAAACATACACCCTGCCCAGGGGAGGGAGGTGGAGAGATCCCTGAGCATCCCTGCGCGGGGCTGGCGCAGGCCAGCGCTGGGTGTCAGCGCTGTCCGGTGGTACCCAAGCTTTGTTGGAAGGCGATGCAGCTGTGGCTGTGGGGTGCAGCACCCCGGCAGGGCTGAGCCAGGCTGTGCAGCAGTGGCAGCAGGGGCTTGCTGCTCCCGGGCTGCCACCTCCCCGCAGCCCGTGCCCCAGGTCCCGGGGAGCGGGCAGTACCTATGGAGGAGCGTGTGCCTCACAAGCCACCCAGCACGGCCCCGTCACCCAGCGCCGACCTTGGACGTGCAGCAAGGAGGGCTTCACGCCCTTCTCCGGCCTGTTTCCTTCCTRCAGCTGGAGTGGCAATGGATGCAGGCAAGCCAGCCCGCTTCTGTCTGTGCTGCTGTCTGTGCTTCTGTCTATTATCTCCTTCCCGGCTCAGCCCCTGGCAGAGCTGGGACCCAGCATGGAGGATATATATTGCATCTCTCCTGGTCTGAGCTGGGAGGGCCACGGAGCTGCCGGGCTGAGGGATGAGTGCGTCCCTCCTAACGGCGTGTACTTTCGCTGTTCCTGGCCAGGTGAACACAGCCATGCATGAGGCCAAGCTGATGGAGGAGTGTGATGAGCTCATGGAGATCATCCGCCAGCGCAAGCAGGTCATCGCTGTCAAGATCAAGGAGACGAAGGTAAGGAGGGCGAGCTCGTGCGTCCAGGGTTTGAGGGTCCCCTCCTGTGCCCGTGGGGTGGCCGCTGCAGGGTCTGTCCTTCCTCTCCGGGGACAGCTCAGCAGTTTGGCAGCCCGTGATGCTGGGACGTCCCAGCCACACACAGAGTGGCTGCTAGTGGCGGGTGTTGCCTTCCCCGTGAAGGAATTGCTTTGGACAGCCATCGGTGCACCCAGCTTCATCTCCCTGCCCCGCCAAACAGTGTGTGAGTCTGGGTGTCCCTCGCTGCTGCTGTCCCCAGGGCTCTTCTGCCAAGGACAAGGCATGTGCTTGACGTGGCCAGAGGAGGGAAGGCGCATTGATTAGCATGACAAATTGGTGTGGTTGCTTGGATCAGTCCGGACGGCTTCCTCAGGGCTTTTCTAACACTGCAGTGCTAATATAATAATGTAGAATTAATATGGAAGGGCTATCCGAGCCCTTCACTGCAGATAAGGGAGAGGCTACACGCTCTGCACTGCAGCATAGCTGTAGGTGATCTGGTTTCTCACCCTTTTCTTTGAGGGGGTGTTTGGACCCTTCCTCCAGCAGTTCCAGGTGTCCTGGCTTTTCCCAGTGGTTTCCATGCGATGGGGAGAGGCTGGAGGGATCAGCTGTAGCTCTGAGCAGTGCCCACGGGAGTTTACAGTGCGCGTGCACAAGCCCTTTGCCTTTCTTACTGAGCTTGAACATGCGTTAGGGTCCAGCTCTGCATCCATCACCGTGCCGATAGCTAAGCCAGGGAGCAGCATTGCCCCAGATACAGATGTTTTTGCAGGCAGAGGTTTGGGAGCGGGTTGCGCCATGTGCATGCACAAGAGAGCCAGCCAGCACAACTCTCGGACACCCTCGGCAGGAGTGGAAGTTTTAAAATGCGTGCTTTTATCCCAGCCACTTCAGGGAACATATTTTATGTAACGGTGCCTTCTGCTGGTCCATCTGTCTGTCTGCCTCGCACTTCCCACCCTCTCCCCCTAACATCTTCTGACCATGTTGTCCAGTTTCAGCCGTACTTGGCAGGGAGCTGGAGGGCTCAAAGATGTTATTTTCCTACAAATTGGCAGCTGGGTAGAGGAGAGAGGCCCCGATTAGTGCCCAAAACCATCAGCAGAAGAAACGCTTAGCTGCTTATAAATTGCCAGGGTAGGAGCAGCAAGCTTGTGCCCACGTAGCTGCAAACCCAGCACCGTACCAGTGGGAGGTGGATGTGGGGATGGTGGTACTGGCAGTATCAGGGAGGGGACGGAGTTTGGTTACCAAAGTTATCTGGCAACTGGAATGAGCCTCTTTGCTGGTGAAATTGGGCTGGAGATGGAAACGTGCGGGTTTGCAGCACTGCAATGCCCCGGTGCTGCCGGCGCTGGCCTGCGGGGAGGCTGGGCAGGTTTCCTCCATTGCTTTCAACACCTCTGAGCAATGATTTCCAAGTGTGAAAGGGAAGCAGCCTTTCCGAGGAGCCCCAGACGCAAACATTGGAGAGTTTAAAAAGCTCCAAACACAAAAGAAGAGAGGAAGCTCCAGAGACTGCGGCTGGTTTGAAGCGCTCCGACTGTGGAGCAAGAAATACTGCTTTCCTGCTGAATTGCCATGTGGTTTTTCATTTGTTCTGGGCTGCTTTTCCTGACAAATGGCCCGACGGATGCATGGAGCAGCCTGATTGCATGGCGTTGGAAAGAATGGCAGCCCTGGGCCCAGGAAGGAAAGTGTATGGAGGCAAAAATGCCAGGGCAGCGGCTTGTCTCCAGCCGGAGTGCGGTCCTRGGAGGAAATGGCTGCTCCGTCCCAGAGCTGCTTTGGTAGCTGTGAGATGGAGCTCCTCCACAAGGCAGCGAGAGAGATGTAAGGACCAGAGCAGCAGCCTGAAATTTGTGCTTGGTCATGGGTGGGAGCGAGGGATGCCAGGTGAGGATGCCCAGAGGATGACGCCTGCCATGCTCCTGGACAATGCTCCTTTGACCATGCCCAGCCTTTAGGTATCTTTTATTCCAGTAATCCTAAAAAAGAGCTCTTCCTGGATGCGTCACACATGTCTTTGGAAACCCACCAGAGATTAGATACTGAGGAGCCCATACGCAGCTCCAAGCTGGGCTCGCACCTTGCCAGGCTCAGGTTCGTGCTCTGCCAGGGCTCAGATACCACTGCCCATGAGACTGGGCAGCACCCCGTGGCGAATGTGGCACCAAGGTGGTGGGGATACGTGGGAAGGACCCAGGAGGCAGAGAAAATCATCAGGGAGGCTGCGAGAGGAGGAGCAGGAGGGAAGCAGGCAGCTGGGCTGCCCTGAAGAGCACTCTGCCACGGCGTGGATCCGGCCGGTGGGTGCCAGCACCCATGTCGCTGGCTCGGGGCACTGCAGGTGCCCAGCCTGGCTGGCCTCGGGCCAGGGCATCTGCACCTCCTTTTCCCTTAGCCACCGCGGAGGCTTTGCCTGGGATTAATGCTGCAGGCTGTGGTCATTGCGGGGATGTGGCCGAGGAGAGCTGGGGCCGGGCATGCCAGCAGCTCCTGGGAGCGATCGTGGCAAGGGCAGGGGCTCTCCTGCCTCTCCCTGCCTGAGGCTGACAGCTACTCCGGAGCTCGCTGAGTCCTCCCTTGAAACAAAAGTCGTCTTATTTCTCTTCCTTATTCTCCTTTTGGTAATTTTTTTCTGACAAGTCTGGTCATAAAATGAACCATCCATCAGCCCATTAAGCCCCAGCAGGAGAATCGCTTCCTTGTGCAAATAGCCATTTTGAGCTGTGCCTGCTGGCTGCTAGCGAAGATGAGCCCGTGCCCATCCCTGCTACGTGCCGCCGGGGCACAGCTTGCTGCGGCATGCTGCTCCTGCCCTCTCCCCCCGGCACCATCCCCCAGGATGCCCCCTGCGGTGGCAGCCCCCGCCCCGTCCCTGAGTCTTGGTGCTGGGACGTTGGGGGGTCGCAGAGCTCCCGACCAGCCCGGGAGGATCCCCCCAGACCCTGGGGCTCTGGACGGACATGTCCCTCATTGCGCTTTCTGTCGCGGGTCTGTGCCACTTGTCTGACCCCCTTGTTTGGATGTCATTCATCCAAGCCAACATCTTCTTGCTCACTAATAATCTTGCCGGTKCGCCGGGAAGCGAGAAGGACGTGAGAAGCAAATGGCAATGGCTATGGAGTGACCCACGCCATCGTTTAGATGCTGTATCGCTGGCTTTCTTCATCCACGTCTTATCCCATAAGCCAGCCAACTCCCCTGCTCTTTGCATGACTTCCCCAGCCCTGCCCAGGCACCGGCGCTGGGATGGGCTGGGTCTCCGTGGGACGCTCCCCTCGGAGGTGGGAAGTGCAGCGGGGCGGCTTGGTGAGGGGCAGGATCCCAAGGCAGCCATGCTTTCAGCCCTGCCTTGCTGGGAAGAGGCCAGGAGAGTTCGGGTTTAGGGGTGATTGCTGCTTATTGTGTACCAGGAGGGGAAAGCACCACCCAGCTTCCTTGGCTCTTTGAAGGGTGCAGCCCTTGGGTACAGCCCGGTGCCAGCTCTGCTGCCCTGAGGGAGAGGTTGGATATTTGGTCCCACCACTAAGACTGCGGGCTTTGGGTTTTTCTCAAAACCTAATGTGCCCTGAGCACCTGCCCTGTAGGCTAACCAGGCCGCTAGCCCTAATTACAGAAAAGTCTAGCAGCAGCAACTGCCAACCCTCAGCGGGATGCACAGAGGAGACTGTGGGCTAAGAGCCCACCCGCTGTTAAGTAAAGGACGGCTGTCCTGGGAGAGGCTTATACAAAACCGAATTCCCCTCGCGAAGAGGAAGAGCAGCTCGAGCAGCCTCCTGTCACCTCCGAGAGCTCCTGCTTTTGCTTCCTGACGGATTTTCAAACCGCAGACGGGGCGGGGGGTGGATTGACAATGTGTGCTGCAGGGCAGCAGCGGGGAGTGAGGAGCTGCCGCGCGAGGAGCTCCAGGAGCCTCTGTCGCGCGAGGAGCTCCGGGAGCCACTGTCATGACAGCTTTGCGAGGCTTGCAAAATGCCCCGCTCCCTCGTTAAAAAACGGAAACAAGGAAATAATCTGGAGGCGTGCAGACAAGCAGCACAACGTACTGGCTGCTCCCTTCGGAGGTGGGCTGGGAGAGCTGCGGGTGGTCGTATGGAGCAGGGAGGACACGGCTAAATCTCTGCCGTTGCATTCTCACAGGATGAGTCCAGCACGATGCTTGGTTGCAAGTTGCTAARTATGTGAGAGGAAATGGTGTTTCTCTGGTCAGTGCCGCAGGCGCGCTCCTGGAGGGCCACTCATTTCATTTTAAGATACATTTGTGCAATGCCATTCAGGAGAGCCTGGTGTGGGATGCGGCTGCAGAGCACAGGGCAGAGATCTGAAGTGGGATTTATCATTTCAGAATCTGCTGTTTCAGGTACTCCCAGCCCAGCTCCATCTGCTGAAATTTGCTTTCCCCTCCCCTGGGTGTCTGCGGGGTCCTTCGCTGCAGATGCATGTGGGAACAGGGCAGTGGGAATTTATATTTCATTAGCAAGTGCCTTGTTGCCCCTCTCAAGATGCTTTTCCAGATAGAATTACTTCCAGCTTGGCTGCCAATGCAATTCCCAGTGTGCTGATTCGCCTCCTTTCTTCTGTGTCTTCATTGGTGCCAATGTAGGAGCCAGGACTGCTCCTCCTGAATCAAAATATTGTCTCTGGCACCAGCAAAGCATCAGACAGCCAGAGCAATGGTACAGTGGGTTTTAAACACATGGTGTTGACCTCAGCCACCTCCAGCTCCAGGCTTTCCTGAGCTCCCCTGTGCTCCCAGCTTAAACAGGAGAACTACCCCAAAAACCTGCGTCGGCTCCTCTGTAACCTCCCTTTTCCCTCCGACCTGCTCTGCTGCTGGCTCACATTTGAGTTTTCCCATTTCCAGCGTGAAGCTGTCCGGTCTCTGACAAGTGCCCATCGCTTCTGGGTTTCCAGCCCTTTACCTCCCGCTCGGTGCTGTCGCGCTCGTCGGGAGATGAAGGGGTGCTGCCAGCTCTGAGCCCCAGGTGACCGAATTTCACCTGGGTGCAGTCTGATGTGAAGTCGGCACCAGGGGTGGCTGCGCTTGCGTGCGTGCGTGTGTTCATGTAGAGACAGGAGGGAAAGAAGGGGGTTACATCTCGTGATTATTTTGTTGTCGGAGCCGCAGGCCTTAATTCAGTAGACCCTACAGAAACATGACCATTGCAATCCATGAGCAGCTTCAGGGATGACCTGGGGCTTGTGCCTGCCTTTCCTTTAGCTTCGCCCTGGCTACATGGAGGAGGTGGGAGTTTCAAAGGGGCTTTCCCTAGTGCTCCAGCACAGCGTTCCCCTGAGACACGGAGATTTTGCCTAAGAAATAACGTTTCTTCTGGTTTCTTTGCTCCCCTCACTGCTGCTGAGCACCGGTACTCTGCGGAAGAGGGAAGAGGTGCCATCAAACCTGTTCTCTTTGTTTATTCCTTAATGGCTTGTTCAGTGCTGTCTTAAGCCATCAGTAAATGTCTTCCACAGAGCTTTGCAGGGAAAGGACCGAAGTGGCAGAGGTGCTTTTCCCTGGAGTCACCTCATGTCCCCTTTTGAACGGTGGCTGGGCCAGGTCTGAGTTTCCACTGGACACGGCAGAGCTCTGAGCCCTGGCCCCGAGCACGGGCTGTGCGGGACTCGTGGGACACTTGAGCGGACAGAGCAGAGCCTGTTCAAGCCATGTGCCCTATTTTTGGGTGCAAGCTGGTGCCTGGGCTGGTTTTTCAGCTYCTGCTTCCCTGTGTTGTGGGTAACTCTCCTGTCCCATCTTACTGCAGCATCTCACCTTTAATTGCAAAACGATTTGCGGCTGCAAATGTGATGTTTTCCAGCAGCTCTGCTGGGGCTGAGCCAGCATGAGGTTTCCCTGCCCTGTGCTGAATTGCTTTGCAGGAGCACTCCTCTCCCAGCCAAATCTACTGAGAGCCAGCACAGAGGGGATGACATTGCGTTTGCACGGGAGGAGCGGAGAGAGGATGCATCACTCTCCTGCTTCGATCACGTGTGGGACCCTCAGAGCAGCCCGGAGGCTTCTCCTTGGGGCTTTCCCACCTGCAAGCAAAATTTAACACGGAAAGCGCATTGCTGCTCTCCCTCCCCAGAGCCTTTGGGGACATTTCCATGCTGTTTCAGCACTCCTTGCTTCCCCTGAGCAGCCCCTGGCTTAGGATGGGGTTTCCTCTGTGCTTTTCAAGCTACGTGCTGGCTTCTGAGCACCTTTGCTTCCCTCTGCTCCTCTCGCAGGTGATGAAGCTGCGGAAGCTGGCCCAGCAGGTTGCTAACTGCCGGCAGTGTCTCGAGCGCTCGACGGTCCTCATCAACCAGGCAGAGCACATCCTGAAGGAGAACGACCACGCGCGGTTCCTGCAGACAGCCAGGAACGTTGCTGAGAGGTGGGCTGGCATGCTTGGCTCAGGACACCGATGGGATGTCGCTGGAGTTATCCCCTGGTCACAGCTCCCTGCCCAGGGACACCCTGTCCTCCCCCCCGCAGCCTTCCAGCGTGCTGCCCTCAAGTAAACGCCTGTCAGGGCTGTCGCCGGTTCCTGTCCCTTGCAGGACAGGAGTTGCGTGGCAGGTCCTAATGAAGCTGAACATCTACTATGGGAGCAAACGTTATTCCCTGGAGGGGAAAGTGGTGGAAATGCCAATCCGAAGGGAGCTCGGGGGGCAGTCGGGGCTGGGACCCCCCAAGAATGGAGCCCCCCCACCTCTCTGGGGACCTGTCCCCAGGCTGGGCCGCCCTCCTGGGGCAGGAGCAGTGGTTAGTAGCTGCAAGCCCATTTCCCAACAGCATCTAATGTCACCGCTGCTCGCACCCTTTTAATCCCCCGTCTCACTGCTGCTGGGTGTCGGGAGCAGCACACACCCTGATGTGTATTGATGGGCTCTTCTTTTCTTTCAGGGTCGCCATGGCAACTGCATCCTCTCAAGTTCTGATACCAGATATCAATTTTAATGATGCCTTTGAAAACTTTGCTTTAGATTTTTCCAGAGAGAAGAAGCTGCTGGAGGGGCTGGATTATCTAACGGGTGAGTGCACAGGCGCGCTCCCCACCGCCTGCACCCCACGTCTTCCCCCAGCCCTCCTCCCCTGCGCCCCGCTGAGGGCTGGCAGGCGTATTTTAAAGCAAACTAGGTTGCCACTCATTCTCACCGGTAAAAAGTGCCTGGTCAGCTACGGCAAAGCAGAGGCCGTGCTGTCACCAGGACAGTGACATGTCCCCATCCTCCTGTTTGCACTCTGCCTCTCCCGGAGGGGAGGTGGAAAAATTCAGAAAACAGGTGAAAAATGATGGTCTCCACGACCCGGGGAGGAGGCTGATGCCCATAAGGATCCGAGAGGGCAGATTACAGAGAGGGAACAGTGAATTAATGAATTATTGTAATTCAAATTAAATAATTCCAATGCACTGCATGCTTTAGCATTTCCCTTTTGCTGCCCTTTCTGTGGGTCTCTTGGTGCTAAATTATGAACTCCTGGGGCAGAGACCTTGCTGGGCCTCTTGGTGCTGCCTTGATGCCCGTAGCACAGGCTAAACGCTGCTCTCACCCTTGTCCGGGGCGACGCAGGGTGTCCGGGAGCAGCCCTACCGCGGCCAACTGCTGCTGGACCGTGCCGTGTGCTGGAAACATAGAGGCAGGCATGAAAGCTCCGGAGAAGCGAGGGCATCGTTACTCACCCAAATACGATTTTCTTCATCGTGCAGCAGATCAGCTTGCAATGAAAAATTAACAACAAACGTGTCTGGAACAGTTATGGGATGAAATACTTATTCCACAATCAGTGCTGAGAAGTAGCTGGATTTTGAAGTGGCTTCTCAGCTTCTTTCAGGGTGGGGGTGTCAGACCCGACGGAGGCAGCAGCAATAACCCCTCATGCTGGCACGCCTGAAAACACACCGGCCCCTGGATATTTTGTCATTGCACTAAAAAGCTTAGTTAAGTGGGCAACACAATGACAGATAAAATGAGACAGTTGTTTGTGTTGAGAGACTCTGCTCCCCGCACAAGCCCATCTCCATCCTTAAGGGAGCAAAAAAGCCCTAGGTATATTAAGAAAAGAAAGCACAAGCTTACTGAAATACCTTACCTGTGATCTCCCGCAGCACCAAACCCGCCGTCCGTCCGAGAGGAGCTTTGCACGGCCTCCCACGACACGATCACTGTCCACTGGATCTCAGAGGACGAGTTCAGCGTCAGCTCCTACGAGCTGCAGTACACCATCTTCACCGGCCAAGCCAACTTCATCAGTAAGTCGCTGCGCGCCAGCTCGGTTTGGGGGACCATGGTCCGGTTTGGGAAGAAAAAGGTTCTCGGGGAGAATCAGCAGGTTTAAAGGCTGGGAATTAGGGAAGAAAACCACAACGAAGGATCCTCTGAGGACACCGGTCAGGGCTGTAATGAAAATGACGGAGGACTCCCCCGTGCTGGGGGTCCATGACTGAATTGTTTTGCCCTGCACTTGGTGTCTGCAACCTCCGGCTCAGTGAAGCGTTTGGTGCATTAGAGGGTCTCATCCGTCTCACAGCTACCAGATCTGTACATCTCACACCGTGCCCAGGGATTGTACGGGCAGGGCAGCGCCAGCCTCTGTGGGCTGATAATTAAGCGTGATTTATATACCCTCCATAACAATATTGAGGCACGTCTCCAGGTAATTTTTCCTGAAAATAACTGTCGTACCTAATTATTTTTCCACACCGCCACAAATTTGCTTGGCAGGAATGGGATTCGAGGAGCAAGGAGGGCTCTCGCTGATGGGTCTGCAGTGGTACCTAATCACTTAGGAAGCGCTGTGGTCGGACAGCGAGGAACCTATGGCTCAGGTCGCAGCATCCAGCTCCTCTGGGAGAGCCTGGGCTTTATGGACTGTGTGGTGCTCAGTGTATCTTCCATGCCGTGATATCTTCTAGGACAGCTTTAAAACAGTTTTATAGGGCTGAACCTGCCCCCCAGGCTTGCCATGAGGTCAGGACAGCAACCTCTTAGATGCAAAGCTCCCTCCTGGATGTTTGTTATTTGATGAAGACTATGGTAGTTATGGGGTTTTTAATATTACAAATATTTTAACAGTGCATTTAACAACTGGCTCCGCCGTTTGGGGAGGGAGGTAATGGGATCCAGAGACATCCGCACAACGGATGGTTGGTTGGTTGCAAGGCACCCTCGGAGGCATGGTGTGTCTACAACCAGAGCGAGCAGGAGAAAGCGAGCTTGTGATTATGGTGACTTTGAAGGGATGCCCCTGGTCCTGCTGCCTGAGTGTGATGGAAAACAGAAGCAGTGAAGGCAATGAAGGAAGCAGAAGCAATGAAGGGAAAAAGAGGTGGTGTGAGAGACTTGTTGCAAATTGGGGGGAGGTGGAGCACCTCTGGCAAAGCATCGTTTTGTCCCGGCGACCTCCTGCTGCTCTTCCAAAGATCAGGACCTTAAAAACCAGAGATGTCCTTCAAGGGCATCCTGGCCATGTGCGGGGGCTCCGGTGTATGGCTGCTCGTCAGCATCCCCGTTAGTCGAGGAGTCTGTGCCCAGGAGGATTCCTAGCAGCCCCTCGCAGCGCTGTGCCGGCCGGGGCCAAATGTGGTCTGAGGGTGCAAAACAACGCCGGGCGCGGCAAAGCTGAGCTGTTGCAGGCAGGCTYTGCCTGCAGCCGCGCCGAGACTTCAGGTGGTTGTACCTACCCGTGCAAACCTCCCCATCTGACATCAGGGCTGGAGTTTTGCTCTAATATTAGCCAGGCAGAGCTCATCAGACATCCTGAATCAGCTGAAGGCTTGAAGGTAAAATGAGCCAGAAATTGCCTGGGGATTAAAAATAAAGGAATGTGCCAAATGTCTATTTAATTTCCTCCCCCCAGACCTAAATTGATCAAATGAGACTCAGACTCTGAGCTTTTTAGCACCATGGCTTATCGTTAGGGAGAGCTGGTAAACTGCAGGTTGAAAAAGCCAGGGCTGGAAGCTGTGACCCCCCCACAGACCCCCAAGGACAGATGCGTCACATCTGCAGGAGCCATTCAGTCTTCCTCCTTGTTTGTTGTCAGGAAGGTCTATTTGAAAAAAAGAAAAAGCTGGCTTGTTTGTCCTCGCCATAAAGCCAAGGACGATTTGCCAGTCTCAGCAGCAGTGGTTTATTCCTTTGGGTGCCCGGTGAGTCCTCGAGGTGTCAGAAATACGTACCAGAAGTATGTACCTGTTATGATTTCATGTAACACTGCCTTTTTCCTAAAATTGGAGGGGGTTTGCATTCTGGAGGAAAGTTAATTTGTGGGCTGGGTTATAGGAGAAAGTCCAGGGAAACTGATTGTTTCATACAAGAAAAAATATGGATGTTGTAATGGGAGAACAAAAATACAGCTTCCAGTTTGGCTATCGTGAAGTAGTGCTTTGGAAGAGCACAGCATCCCCACAGCATGGCTCTTGCAAGACAGTTTTATTCCTGGTTTTCCTTAGTAGCACTTACCATTGTAGGAAGTGCTGACAAAATGCTTCAGAGTGGACTTTTTGGGCCGCTGTCAGTTTATCTCACTGGTCAGGAAGACGTCGGTGCTGGAAGCGCAGTGTCGCAGCACAGGAAGGCTGTTAAGTGCACTTTGAAATACGCAGGAAGCTGCCAGAGAAAGTTACTGCTTGTGACTTTCAAAGCTGGACAACACTTGCATCCCCAGCCTTGGCCAGCAGCCTTTGCCCTCATTTTGGAAAACAAGATGATTTATTCCCTCTTGGTCAGAGGTTAGTTATGGGTACCCGGTGCTGCAGCAGCTAGATTTCCCCTGCTCAGCTCTCCTCTCCTCCCCCAGCCGCCACATTTTGTCTCCAGCATTTTGTTCTTCTCTGGGAGAGCTCAGCAACCTCTTTGGCTCTGTTCTTAGATGGCCACCAGCCTCCATCTCCCCTGCAGCTGCCAGCTGAGGAAGAAACGTGGACCATGCTGGTGTCGCCAAGTTGTTCAGGTGGGGAGGGACACCTGAAGGTCTTTGCACCAACTCTGTGTAAGCTGGGCTGGCTTAGAGCTCAGTCAGGTTGCCCAGGGCTTGCTTCTTGAGCATTGACCATCTCCAAGGATGGAGAGTCCCCAGCTCTCAGGGCCCTGCTCCAGTGCTTCCCCACCATCAGCCAGAAGAATTTTTTCTGTATCTAACCGGGGTTTCCCCTGCTGCAACCTGTGCCCTTGCCCTGGGGTTGTGCCAGGGCCCCTCAGGGAAGGTCTGGCTCCCACCTCTCCCCATATGCCGCTTTGGGCACGTGGCTTGGACTCCAATCCATCGAGGGGCTTGGGAATTAGTCACCTACCCACCTTTGGGGGCTATGTGGGTTTGGCACAGGCGTTAGGAAGGTGGGGGCTATGGAAACCGCAGGGGTGATGAACAGCAAGGGCAGCTCTGGAAGAAAGCCCAGAGGGGCACATGTCAGGAGTGTCTTTCTTGGCCATCTTTGGTAGCTCTTCATAGAAGGAGTAAAGAAAACATCAGTTAACATCTTAGAGGAGAAAATGAATAATATATTGTCACTTGAAATAACACAGTCAGGTCTGGGTGATGAGAGCGTTTGAGTCCTGGCTGAACTCATGCATGAAGAGACACTGGAGATAGATAGTGCGCTAGGGCTCACCTAGCAGGAGCACGAGGAGGCTTCCCATGAAAGGAAATACTTTTTCAAAGAGCACACAGTTGGCCTGTGGAAACCATCCCCTTCACGCTCTCTTTAAAGCCAAGTACTCGGCAGGAGTTGGACACTTTTATGGATGACGAAAGCTGCAATAAAAACAACTTTTTTAAGCTTTGGCAAGGATAGAAGCCCTCAGTCTTCAAGGCCAACCCCTTCTGGGTTGTTTTGGGAAAGAAACCTGCTTGGGAGGCCAAATCATTCCCAGACTGTCGTCTCTCAGCCACCTTGTCCTTTCCGATGAAGGATCCAAAGCTGGTCCTTGTCTGCAGGGAGTTAACACCTACCAGCGCTTGGCTGAAAGCTGCGTGCTCTGATGAAAGCAGCTCCGCGTGTAGCATGCAATTGGTATCACATCTGTTTTATTTTCTACATTGCTCTGCTCCCCTAGGCCATTTCCATGTATATTTTAAACCAAATCCAGGCTGACAATGACTGCAACCTGCCCTTGTCCTCTGGCTGAGCGAGCCACCGGAGATAAACAAACACCCCAATGTAAGCCTTAAAAGAGGAGGTGTGGAGCGTTTTCCAGGCTCCTGCCTTCCAGCCATGCACATGTATGCTGGTGATAGGAGGCTAAAAACCCTCCTCCAGTCACCCTTAATTCACAATCCACTCCTCACATATCGTCTCGCTTTCACCTCCAGACCCACTGGATCCGAGAAGCCTCCAGCTACTGCTTCTGAGCTTCCTCCTTATTCTTCTTTTGGTTTAAAGCAATGGTCCCGTGTTGTGATAGCTGCCCCAAAGCCGTTTTCTGAGAGCCCAGAGCTGCTGTGTGCTGCAGCGGATGGTCCTGGGCTGCAGCGTTGGTGCCAGCGCTGGAGATTGATCCCGAAACCCGCAGCATCCTTTTCCCCCAGCGCTGGCTGCTCGAGGTACTTGAGCAGTCTGCGGGTTATTCTCACCCCAGCCGTGCCGGTGGCAGTAACAGCATCTGTGGCACCATGTAGGGCTTTTCTCCTTCCCTGGAGTGCTGTATCATCCCACCTTAGAGACAACACTACATTTTCAGTACGTGCCGGGCCCTGCAGCTCTGGCAGCGCAAGCCGCTGCAGTGTTAGGGCTTAGCGCTTCCAAGGTCTTTGGGCTCTTAATTCCTTTCCATTTCCAGAAAGAGTTTAGGCTCCTGAATGTTTTCCAAGCGTCCAGATCCAGCTCCCTTCGCTGGGAGCTCTAATTTTCTTTGAACCACTTTGCAGACCACTCTACACAGGGAGCCGAAGCATCGGTATCCCTTGGACATGGATTATTGCTTCCCAGCCTGGAGCACTGAGCGCTGTGCAGGAGGAGAATTAGGGTGCAAACACGTCCCTTCCTGCTGCCGGCATTGCATCTTGCAGCCCCCAGAGCGGCAGGGAGGTTGTCCTGCAGGAGCGAAGAAACGAGAGAGGATGATGGCGGGCATCACCTTCTCCCGGGCACCGGCAGCTGCCTGTGCCATCTGCCCTGGCTGGAAGGTGCCACTGGCTGAATTCCTCTTTCTCTGCACCCTTTCCCCATCACTTCCCACGGTGGCATCTTGAGATGCCAGCGCCCCACCCCTGGTTTGCCTTACCAAGCATTGCCTTCATGTGATACTAAAAAAGGCTCGTTGAGTTGCTGGGGTTTATCATCTATGGAAATTTTCCTGCAGGTGCTTTTAACTTTCAGGCAGACAGTAAATCAGCCTGCGGGATGCGTGGTCAGCGAGCTCTGCATTAGCAGCACACGGTCTTTGTATTCTGTCCTTTCCTGTGAATAAATCTTCCCCCCCTCTCCCGTACCACAGGTCTCTACAACTCCATGGACAGCTGGATGATTGTCCCCAACATCAAGCAGAACCACTACACCGTCCACGGGCTCCAGAGCGGCACCCGCTACATCTTCCTCGTCAAGGCCATAAACCAGGCGGGCAGCCGAAACAGCGAACCCGCCAGGCTCAAGACAAACAGTACGTGCCCGGGGGCTCGCCTCGCGCTGACGGGTGGTGGGAGAGCAGCTTCATCAGTGCTCGAGTCCAAAGGGGTATGGCTGAGCCGCTCCCTGCGAGCCCACAGCTGCTGGCAGCGTGATGGGAACCCCCGGGTTATTTAAATTATTTAACATGCCCGTCTTACGTGGTGTCTCAGCTCCTTCCCTGCCTCGAGGGATGGTCTCCTGCTACACCACGCGGTGCCTGGGGCTCCCATCAGCTCTGCTCCTGCCAGCACCTGTCCCTATGGGTCCCTGGGACAGCTGGGGTTTTAGGAGATCGTGAAGCGTCCTTCTTTCTGGTCGCTTTACATCATTGGGCTTTTTGGGGCTGATGTATGGAGTCCCAGGGCAATTGTGTGCTTGTGCGTGGCTTTGCTCACAGAGGGTTGCAATTTTGGGGAGCCATAAGGAGGTTGAAAAGTGTGGTACTGGATGGGGCTTTGCAGCCGCACGCAAAGCAGAAAAGAGGTTGCACTTCACATCGCCCCAGGGACGGCCAAGGAGAGTTAAATATGTTCAGGGAAATCAAAGTGAGATTCGATCAAAAATCAGAGGGCAGCAGAGCCAGACCCGTCCCAGCAAGGAGGGAGTTTCTGGGTTTGCAGTGGGAGGAGGGAAGCCTTTTCCCATGGAAGGGCAGCAAACACCGCGGGGCCATTAGCACCCGCTGCCCTGGGGGGACGTCACAGGAGGGACAGCGTGAAATGCCTGAAATGACAGGGAGAGAGTAAGTCAGCTCTCCAGGCTTCTGCCCACAGCTGCCTGCTCCGTGGCCGCGTCTCTCCGAGGCTCATCAAGGCTGTCCCTGCCCGGCCCCGGCGAGCGCAGCCCTCCCTTGTGTTTCCTTTCCCAACGTTGCAATCGCTCCTGCCTTGACTAGGCTTTCAAGATGATTTATCGCCTCCGCCTCCTCATTTTCTTTGCACGACTTTAAACCAAATGAAATTAAGTAAAGGCAGTGTAGCAGCGGGGCTGGAGGGAAGCTGCTGAGAAGCAAATTCCAATCCAATTCTGCCTTGTTTATTAAAAATGTATCCCTCCTGTGGTTGCTGCTTTTAAGTGCTTCCCCGCACTTTGAAAGGCGCTCGCTCTGGAAATAAGAAATGGGTGGCTTGACAAGCCGAGAGGGATGATGTGGTGCAGCAGGACAGAGGGGAGCGAGGGCGGTTTGCTTCGGTAGCAGCTCCCGGGGGACAGGGCTTGCTCTTTTGTTTTTTTAACCGAGCATCAGTCATCAGAGATGCCAGCATGCTGCTGAGGGCTCCTCTTCGGAGATGGACTCGATTTAGTAGATTAAACAAGAGCCCAATCAAGTTTTGAACTCCCCTTGTTGCAGGGATGTGTTTGCAGCAGCTTCCTGCATGTTTAAGATCTCAAGCCTCACCTGAAGCGCTGTACAAGCGGTTATGTATGACCGTAGTTTTGGGTGTGCCCGGAGCTCCTTTCACACGACCGAACGACCAAGGAACCGATCCTGGCACCTCCTGCTCGGGCGATGGGACGGAGAGGCGCACAGCGTTAACGGGCATGCATCCCGCTCTGCCACTGTCTCGGCGTTTATCTGCAGCCCATGGAAAGTGTTCAGGGAAACTTCTGAACGGTTGATTTGGCAATATATATGTATATAATATATATTTATGTATTTTCTTTCTGTGGCCAGCCTTGGCATACAAGGGCTCCTCTGGGGTGGTAGCTGCACATCATCAGGGGTGGTGCCAGCTGAAGGTGCCGCCGCTTCGTGCTGCACCCCCAGCACATCCTCGCTGGCCATTTCTCCTGCCTGTACTTGTCGTTATGTGGGGTTTTCTCCTTTCTCCTGCGTCCTCTGAAATGCCCTCTGTCCCGAGCAAGATTTTGCAACCCAGCCTGTGTGCTTTTTAACTCCCATCTTGCCCATCACAGCACACTGTCTGCAGATATTGTTTGAGCCCTTGGGCCAGGATGTGCCAGCACAAACCAGCGACAAGGGCTGGACTCCAGTTGTTCACGCTGACCTTAAAAAGGGGTCGTCTTCGTGAAAAGGGCTGTGACTGTCTCTCTCCTGACGGAGCCAAGTATTTTTATACTTCAGTTCCTCAGAGCTTGTCTCTTTGCATTACTGCTGGAAAAAGATAGCTACAGAAATATTAAAATAGCTAGAGGAAAGGAGGGGGCGGGTCACTCCCAATTTGCAGCTTTACTTTCAGGCCTCTCAACTCAATTATCTAGCAAATTGGGCTCCGAGGAAAATCAGCATGAGCTACCACCAGGTATCAGAGAGCAGCGCAGATGAGCTCCATTACGGGGTCGCACTTGAAAGCTCTCCAGCCTTGCCGTAGCTAATGCGGCCGGCTGTTTGCAATGGTTCCTCACCCTGGCTTGGAAACCCCGTCGCTGCATAGCGTTGGTGCGGGCATTTCTTCTCGCTAAGACTCGGTGTCCATAGCCAAAAACAGGAGCGTGCAGGAGGGCACGGCTCCAGGTAACAAAGCCTGGTTTTTAAGTTGTTTGCAGTTATTATTTAAGGTGTTTTGCTGCAGCTGCCCTATTCAGTTTGCTTTGTACTAAAGTCGATGAATCCCTATAGAAATCCTATCCGGTATCTATATGCTCTTTACTGTATCATGCATGAAAACTCACAGCGACAAAAAACACTAGAACGCAATTTGCTGCTTTACAACATCTTGGTGTTTTGTTTGCGAAAACAGGGGTAGTCTGGGGACTTCTAGAGGGAAATCACTGCAGAATAAGGAGGTCAGATGAAGTCTGTGCTTTGGAAGCAGGCGACGGGGGACTGCTGGGGAGCTCACCCAGGTTTGGCTGAGCTTCTGCGTAACCTGTGTCCCAGGGCTGTCACATCCCTGCCAGCCCAGAGGAGGAGCGCGGGCAGGGCTGTCCTCCCAGCCCCGGCCAGGGCGTGCACAGGCGGCCGTGAGAAATGCCGTGAGCGTGGGAAGCGTGCCCGGCGCCGAGAACGAGCCCCCGCTGCAGGAGGACATCATTATGGCAGCAGATCTATAACTAGAGCTGTGCCGAGGGCCCTGGTGTGATGGTCCCAGCTGCCCTGCCCTGCAGAAGGCACGCAGCCAACGTGTGCACTGCACGGGGTTACCTGTAGAGCCAGGAGCTGAACGCAGCCCCATCGTTTTACATGTCTCTCCCGGAGCAATGTGGGCTGGGACAGAGCATGGCGGATTTTTTTCTGTCCTGTGGAAAGGAGATCGCTGTTGCTGCTGCTCAGCAGCTGCTTTAGCTCAGCTGTGCTGTTGATGTGGGTTCACATGCAGCTGATAATTTACTGGGACTCCACTTCTCCAGTTCTCTTTAAGAAAAAAATAGGGAATTACAGATGGAAAAACCTCTGGGGGGAAAAAAAACAAACCACCATTAAATTTGCAAAGCCAAGAGCACAGGATTTAAAAAGCACCAGAATTAAGTTGCATGTGCAACTTAATTTTATGCCTGCTATTCCTGCATTGTGCAGCAGACTTTAATGCGCGGTCCCACGCCCCTCACCCCGTCGGGCTCCCCGCTGGTGCCAGCGGTGAGGGGCTGTGGTGGAGCAGAGCGCCTGCTCGCCGGTGATCCCGGCCRGGCTCGGTGGCTCGGAAGAGCTGGCTCCTGCCACCGCCGTCCGGTGCCTTCATCAGTCGCACTTTGTCACCAGCGCTACTAAAACAGACTATTGCAGAAATGTGTGGTGCAGAATTTCCACCCCTGCTGGTACTCTCCATAGGAAAAACCCAGCGCTCCCGTGGGACCCCACTGCCCCACACTCAGCCCCTTCCCCACGGYGCGGTGCCCATGGGCTTAGCGGGACTCCCTGCCGCCGCTCCCCGGGGGATGGTGCTGTACTCCCCGTAGGAGGGTGCGGGGATGGAGCAGCAGTTTCCCAGAGTAGCTTTTCTTTTGCAGCAGCAGCCAGAAAGGGTCGGTCGCCAGCCCTCAGCACCCCYGGGGATGCTCCTGTGTTGTACAGAGGGGTAAACCGAGGCACAGTCCGTGCCTGAAGCCTGTGACGATGTAGGGATGGACCAGGAGATCCTCAGGTCTGGGCAAACTCATTTAGCCGTACAAAAAAAATGGTGCTGTATAGAGAAGCCAAAGCCTGTCCTGAACCGAGAGCAAAGAGAGTGATGGGAAAACGCTGGAGCAGGGAGCAGAGAGGCTCCCCAAACACACTGGCTCTCTCCCCTCGCCGCCCCAAAATGGAGGGCTTCGTTTCGGGCTTCTCAAAACGCAATCTTCTGGCTGCTTCTTTCCACACCTAGTCTTAAAATGACCCTAAATTATTAAAGGAGAAAAAAAACGCATTGCAGCAAAAGGGGTTGTGAATTCCCCCTCCATAAAAAAGCGGCTCAGAAGAGCCGCGCTGGCAGGGCAGTGGGGGCTCGGGGGCTGGGCATCAGCCTGGGCATCGCTGGCAGGGCTGCCCACGAGCAGCCCGAGCAGAAGATGCACCAAACCCCCCGACCCTCCATACTGGGTAAGTCTGTGTTTGCAGGTGTTTTCCTGACCCCATCCCCACCTGTGTCCCTGCATGCACGAGACCTGGACTCGGGAGCCAGTGAGGGTTAGTTTTGCAGCGAGGCTGCGTGGCACCAAAAATAGGAGCCTTCCAGAAAAACCCTTAGCGCTCGCTGTTGAATGTCTTGCGGAGCTGGTGCCCAAAAGAGACGGTGTTTATCGGCACGAGGGAGGGCAGGAGGGCAGATGTTCCCCTGGCCTTGCGGATCTTCAGGAGGGTTTTATCAAAGCGAGCAGGACAGCCAGTGTGTGTCAATTAGGAAACAGTCTGGCTTTCTGTGTGCTGGTAGCATTACAAAGGAATTGCAGTTGGGTTTCAAGCCAGCGCTAAAGATCTGCAAAATCCATCAAACTCAGTTCTGTTAATTGCGGAGGAAGCCCCGGGGCGTGCGCTCGCTGGCTGGCCCTGTGCTCACACCTCCCTTCCAGCCTCCGCTAAACACGGGCTGGACCCGACGCCTTTGATTTGCTTCCATCGCCGCCTGCACAGCCCAGACTGTCTTCTCCGAGTGGTGAGACCTTGTTTGGCAGTGGAGAAGCTCTGGAAAACCTCGGGTGTGTTTCCTATAACATGTAATAGCAGCCTGTGCACTACGGTGAGCAGTCTGTGTCGGCTGCTGATGGGGATTCGGGGACGTGCTCGATGCTGCAGTACTGCTTCTATGATTCAGTATTGTTATACCAGCACTTAAGGGTCTGTTCTCCCTTCCCTGTGCTCATATAACTCTCATTACTGCTAATAGAGTATGGATCCTTTCAGGAATTCATGCTACGTGCCCTGCCTAGGTTTGGTTCGCAGTGCATCCTGATGGCATCTTCAGTGCCATTTCCATTACCTGGAAACATCCCCCTGTTTCTGCCACAACATTTAACATCATAAACAGAGGGCAAAAGGGAGTTGCTCTGATGGGGAACGAGGGATTTGAAGGGAGTAATGCGCAATAAGGAGACCCCGGACGTTCCCCAGCCCCTCACTTAAGGATCCCTGCCAGGACGACACAGCCCTGCCCGACGTGCCGTGCTGCCCAGCCTGGCTGCTCTCAAGTCCGGATCCTCCCGGGGGGCAGAGCGCTCACTCTCTTCAGCTCATTTATCTCTGCATTTTCGAGTTTCCCCTCCTTTCCCTCTGTTTGGTCCGGGAAGGTGAGTGATTCCCGGGCTGGGGAATAAGCCCAAGGTGCAGGTGCTGCTCCCGTCCCTGCTCCCCTCTGCCTCGCTGGCGGTGCCTGGGGTGGTGGTTTGCTTGCAGGCGTTGCAGCAGTGACTTGCTTTCTCCTTTCAGCAGGGCTGGGGAAGCCGCTGCAGGCACTGGGAGCACGGGAGCAGCCCAGGGACCAATGGCTTACGGATCAGCCCATGACAATAGATGCACAAGGCACGTGGATGTGCCTCGGCGTCTTGCTGGGCGTCTGTAATCCAGTGTCCTTGGCTGGTGGGGGAACCTTTGGCTCACGGAGGATGTCCAAAGAGCCTGGGGCAGACATTTCCTGCCATGTTCTGCCTGCATGATGATGGTAACAAACATAAATCCTAATCCGTGTGTTATCTTCTAACAGGTCAGCCTTTTAAGCTGGACCCCAAGATGGCTCACAAGAAGTTGAAGATCTCCAATGATGGGCTGCAGATGGAGAAGGACGAGAGCTCCTTGAAGAAGAGCCACACGCCCGAGAGGTTCAGTGGGACAGGATGCTATGGTGCGGCAGGCAACGTCTTCATTGACAGCGGCTGCCACTACTGGGAAGTGGTGGTGGGATCCTCAACCTGGTAGGCAGCACCATTGTCTTCCCTCCCTCTCCTAGAGGCTCTCAGGTTTCCCCAGAAATGTTGTGGGACACACTAAGGTTAAAGGCCAGGGTTTTGGTAGAGCTGCTCATAGGCAGGGAGGTGGTCAAGACCTTAAATCTGGGTGGCTGTGGCTTTCAAGAGGTTTATGAGCTTATCGTCTCTGCTAGAGGCTTTTGGGTCTGATCCAGTCAGGCTGCAAGGTGAAGCTTGTATCTTCATTTCCCTCACCTGCTGAACCTCCTGATGCCTGCCAGGGCTCAAATCTCACCCTGATGGCAGGGCAGAGGTGCCATGGAGCTTTAAATCTGCTGGTTTTCCTATGTGCAGTGCCCTCCCCTGGGCTGTCCCGTGCAAGGTCCCGCTTAGCTGGGCCAGACGTGGTTGTGAAGTCTGAGCTGGAAGGCTAAGCAGAGGGGGACCATGGCTAAGCAGAGGAGACAGGGATGTCTCCAGGGGAGGTTTGCAAAGGCCTGGCGAGCCACTGAAATATCCCTGTGAGGGCAGGCAGCTCAGGGGGAGCCTGTCCCACGCCTGCTTCACTCTATTTCACCCTATATTCATACCTCAGCGTTGCAGGCTGGCAGGAGAAACCATCCCAAGCAGCAGGTCCCCCTGCTCGTAGGGATGTACATCTCTGCCCTGTGATGGCAAAGGGGCCAGTGGGGCAAAGCAGAGGGTGATGCTTCGCTCACTATTTGCTCTCCATCACCCTGTGCTGCTGCTGCGTGGCTCTGCCTTGGGAGAGGCCACCTTCATTGCCATGAGCTGCTTCTTTTGAGGGAGGACGAGTTCATGTCTCCCTCCCGTCAGCAGGAACGCTAGAGCTTTGTCCCCACCTCAGGCCACCCTGGCATCTGCTGAAGGCCACCAGGCTTGGTGGAGCTGAGGAGCAGCGGCAGCCCAGGATGCAGCACCTCCTCCGCAGTGATTGCTCTCAGCTGAGGTTTCATGGCTGTTCTCTGGTCCAGGCTCCACAGGTGGATGCTGCGAGAGTGGGAGGGCGAGACCCAAGCCTCCCTGTGCTCCATGGGAGATGAAGGCAGCATTCCCAGGGGCTACAAGGATAAGGATTTAGCCCCACTCCTCCCCAGTAGCCCACTGCCTTCTCCCCAGCGCCCTTGTCAGAGATGCTTGCACAGAAGCGCTGCCCCAAGTACAGCTTCTTGCTCCCAGTAGTGGCAAGGAGCATCCTTGACCCCACAGCACCTCCCTGCTGCATCTCAGCAGGTGCCCCCAGCCCAGACTTGCCCTCAAGCCCAAGCCCCTGCCTGCAAAACGCACACAGGCAGCAGCAGAAGGGACGAGTCAGGGATGTAAGGTAGTGCACCCTTTGTTAAAAAGCAGTTTCTGACTTCAGCAAATTGATTTGTCAGTGGTTTCTCAAGCAATAATTATATCTGGAGCTGTTTCTTAGAAATGGATCTGTTCCAGGTGTTGTTTTGCTGGTGACTGAATACTGCAAGACCTTCAGAGGAGGAAATAGCTTTCAAATATACAGCAGCTCCTTGGGCTCTGCAGAGGGGTGCRTTTAGGTGCAGAACGGGCATGGCTGCGTGCTGGAAGGCAGCTAATTGAGTCGGCTGTGGCTGTGACTCAGAGCAAGCCTGGAGCCCTGTGTCCTGGTGAGGCTCATAGCAAGGATGCTTTGATCAAAGGCAGAGTGGGACCTGCAGCTCTCAGCAGCCTTCAGTGCCACCTCCCGTCCCCCCACGCCTCAGCCCCTGCACCAACACTGACAGCCCTTCCCCGCTTCACCCCAGCCCTTTGTTGTCGCTGCAGGCAGGGCGATACTTTCACAGGGGTTAACGCTGCCAGCGCTGTTCGTGTGCTGCCTCCTTCGCAGTGTGTAACGAGGACTCGGCTGGTCCTAGAAGCCCGTGTGCGTCTCCGGGGGCTCCAGCTGAGGAGGAACTGGTATTTGAGTGCTGCTGCAAAACACGGCTCCTCTCCCTCAAAGAGATCTGCAAGGGACACAGAGCACACCAGCCTGGTTTGGGGAACGGATCATCACCTGCCCTTCTCCCCCATCCTGCTCTCCCCAGCCGGTCGCTCTTGACCGAAGCTTGCTGGTTCTAACTGACCAGAGGGATTTTGAGAACAGAGAGTGGCAGCAGTCAAAACCCAAAGAGACGTGACACACGCTGTCTTCGTGGCCCCTAACTCATGACCACAAGCCTCAGGGAAATGATGCTCTTCTCCCAGGGGTTTCAGGCATAGCTAGGAGGGAAGGTCTCGCAGTGGGCTGGCAGCTCTGCGCTGCAGTGGCAGGGGAGCGGATCAGGAGCTTTTTGTCCCGGGGGTTTGGAGGAGAAGGGTGTCACTTCTTGCCTTTCCCTGAACCCCGTGCTTGCAGCTGCTGCCGGAGGCAGAACACCAGAGCTGATGCTCGGGGGTCACTACCAGAGAAAACCCCTCTCCCTGACCCAGAGAGCTGGCTCTGGTTTCTGGCTGTGCCTGTCTCCCCTCTCTGTTGGGGAAGGGGGGCTCAAGGAGCAAGCACAGCAGCAGCCCCAGCTCAGAAACCGCTCCCAGTGCTCACTCCCATCGGGCTCAGCCTCCCATCCGCCCCCGGGATGAAAAATGCCTTCACACAAAGCACGCTCAGAAATGAAACAATTGGGGCTTATTATGAGAAAGCCCCTACCAGGCAGATCCCCAGAAAGCCTCTGCTACCGAGCCGAGCCGGGAGGCATTACAGCAGCGTTATCAAGCTGCTGCGTTGTTAAAGCTGCTTGTGCAGCACAATGGGGCTGAAATGGACGGCTCCTGCTGGAAGCGCCCAGCTGTGTCACCTCTGCCTCTCACCCCGCCTGGCAGCAGGAGGTTGTATGGGGAGGGAGCGATGCTTTTCCCCAGCCAAGCCTCTGCAAGCGGCTTTTCAGTCACAGAAAGCTGTTGCTGCGCTGCTTCCACAGTCAGGCGGACTTTTAAAGCACGGSGTGCCAGCAGCCGTCAGGGGTGGACTTTGTCCTGCGTCGACGGTGAAGGTCGTTAAGCAAAGCTTCTCCTTTCTTCCAGGTACGCCATCGGCGTGGCTTACAAGTCGGCCCCCAAGAACGAGTGGATCGGGAAGAACTCCTCGTCTTGGGTCTTCTCCCGCTGCAACAACAACTTTGTGGTGAGGCACAACAACAAGGAGATGCTGGTGGAGGTCCACCCGCAGATGAAGCGCCTCGGCATCCTCCTGGATTACGACAACAACGCGCTCTCCTTCTACGACCCGGCCAACTCCCTCCACCTCCACACGTTCGAAGTCTCCTTCATCCTACCAGTGTGTCCGACCTTCACCATCTGGAACAAATCCTTGATGATCCTCTCGGGTCTGCCCGCCCCGGACTTCATAGATTACCCAGAGCAGCAGGAGTGTAACTGCAGGCCCCAGGAGTCCCCGTACGTATCAGGGATGAAAGCCTGTCACTAGGCTGCCCCAGCCCTGCCCGTGCCCCGCGGTGGCACCAGCGATGCTGGTGGGTGCCAGCGGTCGGAGTCGGCCGCCGGGAGCCTGCCAGCAGCCGTGCCGGAGAGCCGCCGTGCAGCCGTAACACTCCAGCAAGCGAGCGCCTTCCCACACGCAGCTCAATTTTATTTTTAAGGGGAAAGAGGAAGAACCTCTAACCACGGCTGAAAATAAACTCCTKTTGGCGAGCTCCGCTTGTGTGCGAGTGCAGCTTGTGCAACTCCTTGGTGGTGTGCTGCGATCTCTCCCGAAGCGAATTGTCACCTGGATGGTTTTGTCTTCCCTTGGGGGCTGGAAAGGCTGGGGTGGGTTTTCGGGTGACCTTCCGAGGCGCTGCTGTGGTCGGGGGGACGTCTCGGCGTCCCCGCAAGGTGCAGGTTGGAGCAGGAGGGATTGGCTTTCTGGAGCCGGCTGGTAGCTTGTCTCGAGAGCCAGGTGGGACCTGAGCATCGTTTTCTGGAAAGGACTTTCTGTTTGGCTCAAGTTTGGCAGCTTCTCTGGTGTGGTAGATAATTGCATAGACCCCTCGCACTTGGTGAGCACTGGCGTTGGTTATGTGGTGGGTGGTGGTTATGTGGTGGATGGTCTGAGAGAGCGAAGGCAGCACTGGAAGGACGGTCCCGCTGCCTCCCCCAGCCACATGCATGCTGCTCCTGGCCATGTTCCCTGTGCTTGGCTGGGTTTGCAGTCCCACAGTGGAGGGCAGCCGGCCGCAGACCCCCACCCCACTGTGTCTCCTCCTTTGGGAGCTCACCAGGAGTCGGAGACCCCCACCCTTAAGGAGCAAGCCGAGGAGCATCTCGCCCCCAGCACAGGTTTGGCAGATGCTCCTTCCCGGCGCAGGATCCGGCCGGCTGTGCCCCACCACGTGCAGCTCCACATAGACCTCCATTAGTTTCATATCTGGTGTCCCTGCGGAAAAAACACATCTCCACGTGCTGAGCAGATGGTCAAGTCCTGCCCAAAGACCATCTCTGTGCTTTATGAACCAAAATCTCAATTTATGACCCCAAATCTTGGCTCTTGGTTTGTTCTCCACCATGGTGGTGTGAGCGTGGAGCTGTCCTCTTTGCTCTGTGGCAAAGGACTGAATCTGTCCCAGGGGCTCCAGCCCCTGGTTACTGGGAGCTCTTCGGCTACCACCAGTGCTCCCAGTAACCACAAGCACCAAGTCCCCTGGCCAAGCTTCAGTTTTCACATTTGCTTAAAAGCCAGGAGGAGCTGGGCCGGGCGCACCAGTCCCTGTGTTGCAGGGAGCAAAGACCCAGCATGGGCACCTGCAGCCAGGGTCCGTGGCACTATTTGGGGCGGGTGGGCGTGCGGATGTCCACGTCGCACCCGCGGCAGGCGGCACGGCGTGGTGGGGATGCCGGGGAAAGCAAGGACGTCAGGCAGCACGGTGGCCCAAGACGGGCTGGTGCTTGAGCTTTGGTCTGTGGTGTTTGAAAACCCTTTTTTCTCCTCTGGATGTGGTGCTGTCAGATGCCTTGGTGGCATTGCACGGGGACTGTCAGGCTGAGACCTCCTAGCTCTGCCAGCCTTTTCCTTTCTTTTTTTGGACCTTGCTGATAGGGAACTACCTCAAAGCCCAGCCTCGGAGGGGTAGGTGGCCGGTTCAGACAGGGTGACAGCACTTTGAGGCTTGTCCCACAAGGGCTGCAGGAGAGGCTGGTTGAACTCAGCTGGAGCGAGCTGGCCCTGTCCAAAAGTGGGTGCTCTCCACCAGCGACCCAGCCTGGGGGACACTTGTCATTAAGTCTGGCAGTGGCAGCTGCCAGGCGATAGATTTGTCCAGGGAGAGTATGTATAAAAAGAGCCTGTCTCTCAGCACAGCACCCCTCCGCTTTACCTGGCTGACATTTTTGGTGACTGGCTGCCTGACGCTGCGGGAAGGGAGGCGGGTGCCACCTGCGGGGAAGGGATCTGCCACCTGCACAGCCAAGCCGAGGGTGATTTTGTCTCTGATCCAGGCTGCTTTCCCGTGGTGCTTGGCAGGGGCTTGCGGTGGACGCTGCATCCCTCCCGAGCGGACGGAGCGGTTTTATTTGCTTCTTCTGGCCCCAGAATGCCGGGTGGGGATGCAGCAGGGTTACGTCTGTCATTCCCCACAGCTAAGCACAAAACCACAATTAATTTTAAGAGGATAAGTTGCCATTTTCAGTTGGATGTTTTTTCAAAGCCGCATGGGGCTATCATTAAAGTCTTTTCCCCATGTGCCGGTCCCGTCCGGGGCTGCTCGTAATGTGTCAACCTCAAACAAATGCCCAAGCACTGGAGGTGGATTTTAGCGTTTGCAATCCAGGTGCCAAGCTTTCCGCCGGCACCGGCACTGCTTTGACTGGCTTATTGCTAGAGGACTCAGTGCATCGTTAACTCAGAGCACACGAGCCATTAATGTGACATTTGCACCTGATGAAATTGCACTAATCGCGGTGGGACCCCCCTACCCCGCCGCACACGTCTCGTCCCCGGGCCAGGCAGGAGGACGAAGCGGGGAGCTCGCCTGGCTGCGTGCCAGGGGAGCCCCGCGCCCTGAGCAGGCAGTTCTGGGGATGGGAGCCCTTTCCGAGTCACCCACGTTTTCCTCTCCTGGTTTTGGAAAAGCCAAACCCACCCGAGTGTTACCAGGAGGGTGGGAGAAGCAGCCCCCTCCCCGGTCCCTGCGCTGTGAATGATGCTCCCCTGCTGCTTTGCAGCCTTTGCCCCCAGCCCATTGGTTAAAACCGCCTGGTGTATGATGAGACAGCAGTGGTTCCAGCCTGTCCGAGCCCCTGCGGGCTCTGCAGCCCTGGGTTATGAATGAACACATTTCCCGCGGCCCCTGCGGGGGGCGGGTGGAGGGGCCGGGGGGGGCAGGGCTTCCCGCGGGGCTGGGTGCTGCTGCTGGCTCCTCTGCTCCTGGTGACTCCGATGTATAGACTTGGGATGTGGTGAACTCCTGGGTACCGTGCGACCCGTCAGACTCTCTCCTATTCCATCTGTAACATACTTGTTTCGGTTTTGTTTTGGGGGAGGGGTGTTCTTCCTGTTACGTTTTTTCCCTTTTTTGTCGGGGTTTTTTTTGCAACTTCTTTGTTAATGTGTATATATATATATATATATAAAAAAAAATATAATATAATATATATACGTTACTGGATATGTCTGTGTGTGGCAGAGATTGTGCAATCTGTGACATCCCTGGTCCTGGGATCCTTTCTTTGGCCATCACAGTTGACGTTCTCCAAACCTCTGACAAAATGCAGACCGTGAACCTCAGGGTTACCGAGTCAGGGGTGTAGCAATAAATCAACATCACAAAAGAAAAGGCCTTTACTTAACGTAACCCAGGGTGGGGATGAGGAGCCACCCCAGCTGAGTCCTGGGGGGCAAAGCCCCTGAGGGCACAGCAGGCTCCTTGGGGAGCTCAGCAGGAGATGGTGGGAGGGTTTGCTCTCCCTGGGGATGACGCTACGTGTCACATTCACTCGGGGCACCTGCCAAACATATGGCTGTGCATCCACAGGGGCGGGGGGATATGTGGTACCATCCAACAGCAGCATTTCTTGTCCTGGACTGCAACTCAGACTTAAGAGCCTGTGGGGGTGGCAGGTCACACGGGATGCTACAGCCCCATCCAAAAAGGTCCGTACACATAAATATTCTGCACCCTGCTGTCAGCCCCCAGAGGATGTCATGCAAAGGCACGTTGTCCAGGTCGTCAGGACACCAAGTGCTCCAGCATTCCCTTTCCCAAGCCTTTGATGGCCACAGGTACTGCTGGAAATCTGAGAGTGCCAGCCAGATACCGCTGGAGCCTTGTTTCTGCTGCTCTTGAGCCCAGGTTCTGCTCGCACCGCCCCGATGCCTCAAGAGCTGTGGGAGGGCAGGGATGGAGGCTGACCCCATCCTTCAGCGTGGTGCTGGACTGAGCTCATGGTGGGGCCGAGCACCGGCCGTGACATCTCTCCCCTCCGCAGAGGAGCCCCTGCCCCAGCACAGCGCGTCTGACAGCCAGCTCATCTCCCTCGTTGCGTATCGGTTTCCTTTCTTCTGTCTGTGCCTCTGTCGCAGGAGGGCCATGCCAGCGTTCCCCTGTCCCCCTGCCCCAGCACAGCCCCTCAAGCCGCCTGCCCAAGCCCCAGAGCTCGGCCCTGGCTGTAAACCCATCCTCCCTGTCCCCTGCCTCTGCTGCCTGCCGCTGGAGGTGAGGCTCTGCCTGCGCGTGGGGCTGTATTTGGGTAAAACAAGCTGTGGCTGTGGGCCGCGGGGTCTGATCCTGCTGCATCTGCCCCAGAGAGCTGCTTCAAGAGGCAGGAGTCCAGCCGGCCCCCGYATGGAGAAACACGAGCGGGGCCCTTCGCTCAGCCCCCAGCACGGGGCTCCTGACTTCACCAGCCCCGAACAGCACCGAGCCCCTGCCCTGACCCCTTGGGCTCGGGTCCCTGGGAGAAGGCAGGGCTGGGCTGGCCATCCAGGAGCACCTCCCTCGGGGCCTCCCCTGGACCCCACCAAACAGCACTGGCCCCCGGGTGGGCTGGGACCCCTGTGTTGCCCCATCCTCTCCTGGCTGAGACAAAGCTGGACCTTGTGCAGGGGCTCTGCAGGCTGAGATGGGGCCACTGGGCAGAAATCTCCCCCCGGTTGCCTCGAGAAGAGGCATTGGGAGAGGGTGGGGAGCCCAGGACCTGCCTCGCCAAGGGGAAGCAAAGACACACAGACCCACGGAAGACAGAGCCCATCTTTGCTGAGCATAAGTGCCTAAAATATTTATTAAGTGGAAAACATATGGTGCAAACCAACACTGTAGAATTAAATATTTCTTACTTTATTCCTTTGCTCTAGGCTTTTTCCCATTAAACATTAACCACCAACACATGGAAACTGGCCTTAAGATTGAGTAGCTGCTTTCATTATGGGACAAATCTGTGGCATTTGCATTATCTCAGAGCTCTGCTCTCGCTGCCTGGTGTTGCTGACAAACACAACTGTTAAYAAGCCACTCGCTGGGGCCTGACCTTAATGCTCCTGCTTCTTCCACGCAGCACCATCAGCTTGAAGACCCTGCTAATCCGGAGCCCCACAACAAGCTCTCGCCGCAGCCCCAAGGGGTTACAGCCTACGTTTCCAGGCCTGGTGTTCCCTGACCCAGAGCCTGGCAGGGCAAGACAGCCCCAGACCATCTGCAGCTGGCCAGGTGGTTGTCCCAACCCCAACCCCTTCATCCATCCTCTTGTTGCTCTGCTCCAGCCAGCCTGCTTTGCTGCGTGTCCTGCGACAGAAGGGGTGTGGGTCTCGGTAGGGATATGCAGGCGCTCCTGAGCTCCAGCCACTTGTCAAAGCGAGGACACGCTCTGAAAATAACACTTGGCCCTTGATGGACTCCTCACTCAGCTGCCTCCTAAATCAGCRCCGGAGACTCTGCTCCCTGAGCGTGAGTCACGCTCACTTTTATTTATTCCCTTCCAGTTTTCCAGAGCTCTGTCTCTACCGACTGGTGTGGAGAGAAGAGAGAGAGGAGAAAATCTTTGAAAATTATGGTAGCATTGCAAAGTCGAAATTAAGGCCTGCCCAAGAGGCCTGGATGCCCCCTCCTGTGCATAAGCTGATGCTACCTGGACTACATGATCGCTGGCTCTTTCTTTTCCAACAGAGGATGTTCTTCCTTGGGAGAGAAGCCGCTCGCTGAAATGAAGCAGTTAAACCTTCCTACCTGCAGCACTCCCACGCTGTGCAGAAAGCAGAGTTTGTCCTTTCCACATGAACTTTTCTGTGGTGTTGGGCGCCGCGATAGCATAGCGGTTCACAAACACTCATGTATTTCCAGAGCCCCATGAGGTGCAGCAGTATTATCTCCGCTCTGCAGAGGGCTGGCACCCAGGCACAGGAGGGCCAATACGACTCTTGTCAAGAGTCGGTGGTGCAGGGCGCTGCATTTCTCGGAGCTGTTAACACTTTCTGAGGATGGTGTTTAATGCTCACCCCGGTGATTGCTGGGATTGACTGAGCACGTGGACCTTTTATTTTTTTAAAATTGAAAAAGAAAACCTTCCAAAGCAGAAACGTTACCCAAGTGGCTACAAATCAGCAATCAAACAGCAGAAAGCAGAGCCTTAGCATGGGAAATGCCAGGCACCGCTTTCGGCTCTGCCTGTTTTCCCACCCAGTGAAAACTCCAGAACTGCGGTGAAAATACATTCTCTACAGCCCCATCTGCATGTCAGCTGAGCCCCTAGACCCTCCAGAAGGTTATTCTGCTGGGGCTGGAACCCAGCTCTCATGACAACTCAACAGCATGGACTGTCCACCCATTGCCAAAAAGGTCATGACTTTATGCTCCCATACCAGCAGTGGGGAAAGGGAGAGGACAARCCACTGCTGGCTCCAGGCTACCTGTCAATGCTCCTTTTGAGAGCTCCAGAGGCCTCATCACGCTGACTTTGGCAGTGATCTCAGCAGAAAGCAGCTCCCTGGATGGACAATTCAACCAAAGCATGCGCATACCATCTTCCACACACATCTGGAAAAGACTAGGATGCCCACAACTCCTATGTCCCCCTGAGCAGTCATGATGCCTCCTTGTGTCAGCTGTTTCTAGCACAGACGTGCCAGTTCTGCATGCTCCAGAGGGTCTGGAGGGAGATGACCTGTGGTGGTGTCAGAGCTCCCTCACTGCCACCACGTACACATGTACTGCTAGCGCAAATGCCTCCCGAGGAGTCAGGGTTGCTTGTAGCCAGCCAGTTCCCATTTCTTCTGACCATCCGGCAGGTTTTCTTCATAGGATAGAGAGCATCACTAGTGACAGGGAACTCAGAGGTTCATCCAGACCTAGCAGCCTCAAGCAAGATACCCCTTTGGTGCACAGAACGAGTCAGAGGCACCAGCCAGCCCTTGCCTATGGGTCCTCATTACAGATGAGCACAACAAGCCACRGACGGTGGCTGATGAACCACTCACTAATGAGCCACAGAAGCTCATCTGACATTAAATGAGCACTGAAGTGCATGGAGATGTAGCAGCCTCACGGAGTTTCAGAAGAGCCTGTGAAAGCCACTTTCACCTGTGACAACCACATTTGGCTCCCATCCCAGTTGTCGTGGGCAACCTTGATCCCTTCCTGTTCTGGGGAGGGGATTAACGTGTCCTCTGAGGAGCGAGGGTCTCTGAGGCTTTGTGGATAGAAGTACTCATGGGCCCATTCTCCTCTACCCAGAGGAGGAAGAAGAAAGCTGTGAGGCACAGCCTGTGCTCAGCAAGTGGCCGAGCCAGGCTGTGCCTGCCTGCAGCTACTGTCTGCCATCCCCACCCGCAGCCTGCCAGCAAAGAGGAGCAGCCATCTGCCCACAGCTCCAGCAAGCCTAACAGCCTTCTCCAGGACGGGTTCTGCAGCAGCACTTTGGGATTCGTTTACATGTACTGAGCCTGTCCTCCCAGGCGCTGGCAGCCGGCAGCTCAGAGACATTTTTGAGCTGGAAGCCCTGTTTGCCTTGCTTTAGGCTAACTCTGCATGGGGATTTCCACCCACAAATAACCCCTCTTCCTGCATTCATCCTGCAGCAGCGGGGTCCATGAATTGTGAAGCAGGATCAGAAAAAAATAATTTTTCGTACCTTTTTCAAAACCTGCCTCCTGATAATCTCAGGGTTTGGGCAAAGACCTCCTGCTTTGCCTCCTTTGTCAGGCACAATAACAACTTTAAAATGTTGGAAAGGAGGAATTCTTCAAGCCGTGAGCAAATTCATGGACTTGAGTGCATGAGGCAATGCAGAGGCCAAGAGCTTCCAGAGGGAAACTGCAATGGAGGAAAGCCAGGGATCCTCTTGTGCGTGGCTGTGGTCTAAGACACGCTGCCCCTGCCATGCTGCGGAGTAGATTCACTGCTGAGAGGGATCACAGCTTTGGTGGATCACATTGGGACTGGGTGCTGCTGTGAATAAAGAGGGCACTTGCCCTTTCACTGAATGAGCCTCAGCACTGCAAAGGATGAATGTTAATCCAGACGACTAAAGAGCTGGCAGGGCTGGGAGCCGCTGGAAATGCAAGCCTTTGGAAAGTGACGGTCTCAGCGGTGCTGTGAATCACACCCTCCCCATCCTTCCACTGCAGGCGAATGAAGGGAAACGCCACACCATCACTCCGGAGATRGCTTTATTGTCCATGTAATGACTGTGTTAATCAGGGAAATGAGACGTGTCTGAGAGGTGGGAGGGAGGTACGTGTTATCCTCTGAGGCTTTTCATAGCTGAGCTTCATTAGCCCGACCCTCAACCCGCACCTCCAGAATAAACCACAAGACCAACGCATGGTCCCGGGGGACGAGGAGCACTGGGGCACTGGGCCAGCAGAGCAGGAGGCTCGCTCTTGCTGAGGTTGCATTGTGTGGCTCGGCACACAGTCCACTTGATGCCAGAGAAGGGTAACGGGAAAGGCTGGCGGGGGATACAGGGCAAAGGGAGGGAGTAGACGGTAAGGGGTAAGCCCCTTGAGATGGCTGCCCCGGGCAGAAACGTGGCAGTGCCTCCTCTCGTGTCCTCTGGCTGTGCCCAGAGCCTCTGGAGAGCAGTCATCATCGTGGGACCCTCCTTTCTCCGGCTTTACCCTTCAGCCAGCGTCCCAGGGCAACCGCTGGATGAGTGCAGCCAGCCCCAGCACAGGGATGCTCCCTCCAGCCCCCTCGGCAAGCGGGGTATGGCCCAGGGCTTTCTATCCACCTTTCCTGGAAGCCAAAGGAGGCTTTACCCTGTGAAAAGGATGTAATTGCTGGTCGTCTTTCTTTTTACGAAGCAGCCGGTACTAGCCAGAGAGCAGGAAGGAGCTTTTTCCTCTTTCTTCCTGCTTTATTTGGCGCCTTTCTCCATTAACCTCTGGTTTCTAGGAAACAATATCTCTTGTTGATGGGCACCTGTGAAAGTCAATTTTAAACTGTTACTGACATGGCAGGTTGCTTCATAGAAAGAAAAAGACTTCACTGAGAAGATGAAATGAGCTTTGCCACTGCTTTCAAGGAATGCACTTCTAAACACATGAGGCTTCCATGTCGCAAGCACCACAAATCAAACCAGAAATTGCTTCCCCGAGTCAGCCAGGAGGGGAAAAATCAGCCTGCAAACTGTCAGCGTAATGAAGGTAGCTACGGCCGTGTCTTTGAGGGACACTGCCCGCCGAGGGGTGTGCACACAGCGCAGAGGGGTCTGAGGTGCCAAGAGCCCGGGTCTGCAGGGACGGCTCCCGGAGAGCTGCTCCTCCTGCAGGGACAGGGCAGGGGCGAGAGCCCCGGAGCAGGTCGCTCTCACGGCACGGATGCGCAGGGCTCTGGGGCCAGGGGCTCTCGTCTTGAGACCCCAAGCTCTGAGACTTGGGGGATGCAGGAGAAGGATGGTTTCTAAGCTGTTGCATGGGTTTGGGAGGGCTAGTGGCACATTTTGGGGCGGGCTGAGGGGAAGGTTGTTGTTGGCCTTTTATTTTTTTATTTCCTCTGGAGTACATGAAACAGGAAATTCAAAAAAACTCCCTTGCCAAAGCTCAAAAATCCCACTGACTTCATGGGAGCCCTGGGGCTTCACCCCTTCTCTGGGAAGCTGCAAAGCAAAGAGACAGGACAGATTACTATTTTTATATAGCAAGTGACCTCAAGAGACTGCCTCATCTGTTCCTGTCTACTAACGACAATGGCTTGCACTGAGATGTGATAATCCTAGCCAGGAATACAAAGCTGCTGTCCCTCCATCCATGAATGAAAATTCCTTTAACTGGTGAATTCACTCCAGGTTAAAAAAAAACCCAACAGTTTAATAAATGGACAGAACAGAAAATTACACCCCTGAGCCATTCATAGACTGCATGGGGTAACTGATTTATAGCGTCTGTGCTACATTGTCTGAACTGGCCCCAAATTAGTCCTCCTTAACAGAACTCTAATTGAGATTTTAAATACTCATCTAAAGTATCAGCCCCTAAAATTGACTGTTCTTGATCATTAGACATGTCAAAGCATCACTTAACTTGTTGCAGAAATATTCTGTTGGTCTGGCTACAGAATGATGGACAATACCTGAAATGAGCGCAGAAAGCCTTTATTGAAGTCTTTCTGTATTTTAAAGGGTGTGTTGAAACAGGGACTTACAGAGATTGTCACCTAAATCTATAGGCATTTGGGCCCAAGTGGGGACGGGGAAGCAGGGGGTGGCCAGGGTATGCGAGTGCCCAGCGTGGAGTGGGGCATGAAGATCTCTGCTCCGTGCAGCCGGGGTCCTGGGGTGGCCAGTCCTCTCCGGCCATCACTGCGCAGTGCCAGAGCAGCAGGGATGCTCCATCTGCCCAACTGCAGCGTGCTGCGGGGTGCGGGGGGTGAGGACATCGCCAGCACTTTGTGTCTCAGACTAAAGATGGCAGGGAGCTGCCAAGGGGAGGGACGCRGAGGAGCGTTTGGGCAATGGCATCCCTCTTTCTACAGACCAGCGTATCTCAGCCACCGCCAGTGGGTACCAGTGTCTGGGGGTGAGACGGGGGTGAGGCTGGCACAGGACTGGTGGTGATGCCCCTGGGCAGACAATGCTATGGGACCTGGCCTCTGCTTGGGAAGAAGATCACAAGCCACAGCTGAGCCACTAAGCAGTGCATCGGCTGATCCAACACAAGGAGCCACTAGGTGTTTATTTTCCTCTTGGGGTCCCAGGGGAGCGCAAACAAAATGTTCAGTATCACCCAGAAGCACCAGCTCAAGTGCCAGCAGCCACCAGCTGTGCAAGTTCAGCAGTAACCGCRCAGCAGGACGCGCAGGTGGCGGAAGCTGTATCATGAGAGAGTGCTGGAAGCAATTACCGAAGTGACAGTTAGCTGCAGAAACACGTGCTGACCCACCTGGAGAAAGGCAGCCAGGAACTGTCTTCCAGCCATTTGGTGGTATTTGCAAAGCTAACCTGGCCCCTTCTCCTGGGAATACCACATCAAGGCTCGTCGCAACATCCTCCCTGCTCTGGAGCTGGTCGGAGCGGTCAAGGCAGGAGCAGCACAAAGACTGTTAAATGGAAAGGAGTCCAGTTCTCCATGGCAACGAGCAAGAACTGCGTCAGCTGCAGGATGCGAGGAGGCAAGCACTCCCAGGAGTTTTAAAAGTAAACACCCAGCCAGAAAGGGACCTAGAGCCACGGGGACAGGGAGAGGAACAAGGGAACCCTGAGCCCTGGGTACCTGGGACCCCCAGAGCCGAGTCACGGCTCCCACCAAGTGTCATACAGCGCAGCGGGGTCCCCCAGCCCTGCGCAAGCTCTGGGGGATGGCAGTGCCCCAGGGCACAGGGAGAGGAGGCAGGGAAAGCTGGGAGGCTTCAGTGCCAGCTCCTGTGGGTGCTTCTGCATGCAAGAGCACGCCCACGGCTGCGCTGAGCGGAGGCTCTGCGAGCTCCCCRAGGCACAGCCTGTGAGCACAGACATCCCTCTGTGGCCACGGTCTTCTGCCTGACTGCTCAGCAACTGTGCCCCAGAAACACATCCTTCCCTCCGTTTCTCAACCACACTGAGCCAAGTCCCTTCTCTTCGCGTGGCCCCTGCTTTCCTGTCTCTCCCGGATTGAGTTTGGCCCTTTTCTATTTGCAAAGATAAGCAGGCTGAGGCCGTCATGTGAAAATCCTCATTACGGCTTGCTCGTTGACAGGGACTGTGCCGCCTCACCTCGCTGCCTTTGATCAGCTGGATGCAGTGGTGTCGCGCCTGGATCCGAGCGATGCAGCCCCCACCTTTGCCACTGTACTCGGGAACCTCATGGTGGAGGCTTCATCATTATCCTGCTTTTAACATACAGGTGCCTTTGCCATGATAACCCTTCATTAATTACCTGCAACTACAGGGCCAGTACTGAGCTGTCAGGGCAGAAGTGACTGGTGAGGAGATTTGAAGGGAAAAAGCCCTTGGATGCTGGGACTGGCAGAGCAGAGCATCAGGTCGCCCGTGTTGCCCACGGCCACGCTGCGGACTGGCAGCGCTGGTTGTGCAGCTGACACCAGCGTGCTGTGCAGCTTTGGTACATTTTAAACATGTATGCAGCCAAATTAAGCATCAGCTGCAAGTTTTGAGAACAGTGAAAAAAATTACCTGCAGACTTTCTACAAGGCCCATCAGAGCTGTCAATTCAGCCACTGTGTTTACCAGCGGTTACGAGGAAGCATCACCACTTTCAGCCGATTCAATGTTTTAGATGACCCTTGGGCTCTGATATTTTATGTACCAAAAATGTGGCAGTCATTTGTCAGATCTTTGCCCTTCACTTGTCATTAAAAGCCCTCCTGTTCTGTTCCCAGCTGTCTCAGTATGTGACCTTGATGTGAATGACTTCTCTCGAGTACTGTCTTCATTTGTAAAATGGGCTTCTTAATCCGGCTCTACCTGATAATGAATTAAACGCACTCTTAACATTTACACAGCACCTTGAGAACGGAGGGGAAGTGCTGTTGACGACAAAATTATGGTGTTATTTCAGCTCTGCAGTGCGCGGCGACTGCACAAACACACAGCAGCATCCTCTGAGATGGTTGAGACACCCTTGTGCCTTCGTCCTCACGCCATGATGGAGCCTGAGCCCCCTTCCCCTCCGCACCCTCACACACGCTGAAAACACAACTGCCCTCGCAGCAACAAATCCCCGGAGGAAAGTCTCTGCTTCTGCAAGCCTGTTCCTCTCCAGACTTCGTGATATTTTATAACCCCAATCAGCTCTGCACCCCGGCTCTGCCCCTCCGGCTGTGCTCTCCAGCCCTGGCCCCTGCTCTTCACCCCCGGCCAGGCTGGCCCGGTGGCCCCATGGCATGGCTGAGCCCCAGCACCACTGCTCACAGCCACATGCCATCCCAATGAAGTCACCACCACAAAGGTCCAAGAAAGCAGGCGTGGAAACAGCCACAAGCACTGCTGGGCCAGGGAGGTGGGCAGGGTTGGGATGCTGCCCGCTGTTTTACCTCATCCCTGTGCCTGCCCAGGAGAGGCAGCATTGGAGCAATTTGGGATTGGTTAATGGGATGGGAGCCTTTTTGCCAAGTTTCCCTGATGATAGGGTCGCATCAGATGCCTCTTATATCATCTCGGGGAATACCTATGTCCTCAAGGGCTCCTTAGCCAGGTGGGACTCTCCCCCCTGGGCTGTGGTTCAGTGAAGACAAGGTAAGCAAATCCTCCCATGCACACAGCCCCATGGGAGATGAGGTCTGCTTCCCCACATGGCCTCTGCGCACCCCTCCCAGCACGTCTGCAGCTCCCCAAAAGAGCCCCCAACTCATTCAGTACAGGCTGCAGCGCTGTGTTTAAGCCAGGTTTCGCCTTAATCCCCTTAAAATGGGAGCCCCTCCTGTCCACCCTGTCCTCGCTTTCTCTTTCATGACCACTCATTGCCAGTTAAATGGGAGCTGCTGCTTCAAGAAAGGCTTTAAGGAAAAAAAGATGCTTGTTTTTTCTGAAGACAATGCCAAGATACCAGTGGGGCAGGGTCAGCTTTTCAAGTTTAAAAGCTGTGGCCCCAGGGTTGAGCACAACTCAGAGCAGACCTGGTTGAAGGTCTTTGCAGCTGCGGCTTCGCCTTTCCCTGCGGCCCCTTGCACGGGGCTGTCACATCACGCTGCATGGTGCACAAAGGGATTGAGAGCCGCGGCCGGACAGTTTGGGAGTACCATGTGCTGGCTCAGGAGCTTTGTGACTTCCAATACCATCTCAGCTCAGCTGGGGGTTTGTCTGGGAAGAAAAAGACTGTCCTGTGGCTATGCCAGCTCACAGCAAGCAGGGTTTGCACTTCAGAGTAAAGCCTAGGAGAGTAAAGGGCATTCAGGAGCTAAAAATGGGGTCATAGGAAAAAAGCCACGTTTGATCAGCAGGCGTGAATCCCCGGAGGCTGGCAGGAGGGAGGGCTTGACCAGCCCTCGTCTGGGACCCGAGCACCGTGTGAGGGACTGGTGGGTTCGAGGGTCAGGTTTCAGTACTGCACAAAAGAGACCAGATATAACTCTTTGAAACGAAGACGACATGAAAAGAGCCTTTACCAAAACAAAAAGCTTTTAGAGCTGCATCTGCCGCCTGTTTGAGACGTCCCCGCAAGCAAGTCTTTCACTGCTTCTCTGAAAGGCCTCCAGCACGATGTTGCTCAGCATCGCGTTTTCACCCGGGGTAAATCAGCATCGTTTCAGGTGGCAGGGGGGTTGCCCTGTGCTCCAGCCCTGCCCTCGCTTTGCTCACTGCCATGCCAGCCAGGACCTCCTCCAAAAGCAGTTCCCATGGGTTTTTTTTAGCTCAGCCCTTTGAGAAACATTATTGTGACAAGTCTCTGCCCCTCTGGACGAGCTCTTGCCTGGCTCAGAGGCAGCCAGGTGGGAGGAATGGCTTCTTGGACTGCCTTTCCTGAAACCTCTCCTCTTAGCCTGGGCTTCTCCACCCACGGCTCTAGACCAGCGATGTCAGGTAGCATCGCACTCGAACCCAGGAGCTGCCCAGTCAAGCCATGGGCTTGGGCGACCGGAAACAAAGGTAGCGAAGGAATTTGTAATTAAATTGCCATTAGATGGGTAACAGATTGTCTGGCAGCTGACAGTGAGTGAAAACGCTCTATTCTGTCATGTTTTATCAGCATGAAAACCATTTGCAAGTGCTCTAATTACATTCCTAATTGCCAATGTGATTAGGGACCTGCAGCTGTTCATTAAACGTGTGTCACCCTCAGCCAGCAATCTGTAGGAAAGAATATTTAATTAATTGAATAGCGCACTGGATGAGGAGATGGACAAACCTGGAAGCTGAGTGAGGAGCGGAGGAGCCTTGCACTGAAAGGAGCTAGTGGGTGGCAGTCATCTTCTTCCAGCTCTGGGCACTGTGTCATATAACCTCTTTCAGAAACTTAATAAGCACTGTCATAAAAAAATCAGGCTTCTGTCCATATTACTCCCACAGGAGCTCTCCTGCCCTGATGGGCAAGAACTAACTTCTAATTTCCAGCCAAATTTTTATCTTCTAGCAGGTTATGCTCTTTGTCAGTAGGACAGTGGTGGCTGAAATGCATGTGATGAAAATACCCAGACAGGAGCTCGTTGTGCCCTGTCACTGCTGCCAGCAGGAATTGCCCTGGGGAAGAGGCAATGGAGGATGAGCAGGTCTGCGTGCTGTCACCAGGATTCGGCTGCAGATGCTGCAGACGTGAATGGAGCCCCCAGCCTGTCACCGAGATGCTTTTTCCTGCATTGCTCAGCTGCTGTTACTACACAAAAAATACCAGCAGTGTGTTTTYGGGGAACCCTTCAGACTGTTACACATACCGACAGGCATGGTGGTGGGGCTCCACTTATCGACAGCTCCCACCCCATCCTCTAGCCACGTGGCTCCTTGAGCTGATCGCTATTATCTACCTGCTATTTGCCCATGCTAACGGGTGAGGTGCACTAACATCTTCCGCCAGCTGCCAATATAACTACACCAACAGAGCTTCTGCTCTGTAAACACGCCCCAGGGAAGCAGAAGGCGTACTACAGGTCTGAAATTAAGGTTTCACTTTCAATTCACCTTCTGCTTCTGGACACCTGTGTCTCACTCCATGGATGCCTTTCTGCCTTTCTGCCTTGGCACCGCGGGCGTGAGGGGTTTGACAGCTCCATCTCCACCACCCCCTCTCTGGCTCTGTGACGAGCACTTCTTGCCAGTTTCCCAGAGGGTGGGCAGGGAGCGTGGGCTCCTGAGGACGGGCAAGAGCGCTGGGGAACCACAGGGGAAAATGGCCTTTCTCATTTTATCTAGGCTTTCCTTTACAAAGCATTTCTGTTTCCCTCCCATTTCAGGCAGTGCTTGCAAACACAGGTGGGACACCAGAGCTTGGAGGAGGCACACAATGTAAGAGCATCTCTGTTTAGCACCCCGGTACTTCCAGCTCCCTCTGCTTGCCTGAGCAGCAAGACAGAGAGAGAAAAACATAAGAGTGCATCCAGATCAGCTCATTTCTTCAAATTTAACATAGTCTGGTGCCTTAAAATATTCTTGGTCAGAACAGGGAGAGTCTTAGGAGGCTTCACCTTAATCCCTGTTTAATTTCTACTTAAGAAAATGTCACTGTGGATGTTTAATAAGAATTAATTCTGGGTTTTGTACAGTTACTTTCAATTAAATAGTCCCAGTATTTCCTGACTCTTCAAACAGACGCTAAAGCACATTGAATCCTGCTTCCCATTCATTAACTCCAGCCTCCGCTTAGCGTCAGAGCTTGCGTTTCTGCAGCCAAGATTCATCAGCATTGCACAGTCACTCCACTGCATGATGGATGAGGAGGAGTTGTGGCTCCTCTCCGGGCTCTGCTGTGCCGGTTGTTTATTTGGGCTGACACCAGGCTCCGTCTCAGCCTGGAGATAATTTTAGCCACAACATCCAAGCTGGGTATGAAGGGCGTGGGGCTGCCCATAGTCATCTATGAAGATGACACGGTCTGTCTGTGAAATTGTTCCTGTGCCATTAGCTATTGGCTCACAGGGACGTGATCCGCAGGGATGTGGCTAGTTCTCCTTACTGGGGAAAGAGGAAAAATGTCCACTCTCTACATTCAAAGGACAGAATCAACTCCTTTTGTTTTCCAGTTTCACTTCCAACGCTGCTGAACCGGCTCTCGAGAAGGAGATCCAAGCAGGGTAGGCTGAATGAAAACATGAGCTGCTGGAACGACAGCTCAAAATGTCTCGCTACCATCCTCCAAGGACAGGGAGCCCAGACCAGATGGGCTAGGGAGATCTGCAAAGCCTTCGCTGTGTCAGGCCTCCCTTTCCTGGTCGTACTGGTCACGCTGTCCTCCAGCTTTCAAGACAGCTCCCAAAAAAGGTCCCTCCAGCTCCCTCCAGCACCTGCCTCCGAAGCAGGGTCCACAGGACCTCTGAGCAACCTCATCTGGTGCAGTGGGAGAACAGATCCTGATGCCTGAAGTGTGCTGCAGGAGGCTGGGCAGGGAGGGAGGTGCTGACAGCACGGAGGAGGGGACGCGCAGGGGACGCCCCAGCCCCTCTGCGTCCCCGCTGGCCTGCAGTGGGTTCCCCACCTGTGTTCAAACCTGCCTCTGGCACTGCTGCCCCAGTCCTGCAAGGCTGGTTTAATAAAAAATGGGCAGTAAATAGATAAATAGGGATGCAACTTCGACAGAAGTGTTGATGAAGTGATAGGGCTTGTTTTCATACATCCTACCAGCAGCACACAGTGACGAGACCTTTGGTCCCTGGCTGTTCCCAGGCGGGATGCACCAGAGCCCTCCCTGGAGACAGCTCTGACCATCGCTGGTATCCAGAGCCTACCCCCAGGTAGCCAGACCCAGCCCGTAGCAGCAGAGAGATTTCCCCCTGCTGCCGCTAGTCGAAGTATCCCCTGATGAGAAAGATGCCCATTACTCTTGTCGGGCTCCCATTGACCAAAAGGAACTAATTCATCACTGTGATAGCAATCACTGACACGGTAGAATTTTGTTACTGTGGGTCTCCCCATCCGCTTTCCCAGACTGAACCAGCTTTGCTCTCTCAGCCTTCCTGCAAACCTTCTGGCTCCCACCGTTTCCCCAGGGCTTGCCCTGCACGGTCCTGGGCACCAGCAGTGCGAGGGAGCGCAGCCTTGCCCCGACTGCCTTCCCCCAGCTGGACACCGCAGCCACCAGCGTCTCATTAACGAGGAGCTGTTGCCACACAGGACCACTCAGTCCGTGATAAGAAAGGCTTGGGTGAAGCTTGCTGCTCCCAGACATCCTCTAAGGCAGGTCAGGCCCTCTCTGGCTAGCCCTGCGGTTCTACTGCAGAGCCAATTATTCCTCCTTTCATCTTGTTGCACTGTTTGTTTTTTTTTCCCTGCCTAAGTGCAGTGCTTTGCATTTGTTATTATTAAATTTTCTGTCATTGATTTTGGACTACTTTTTCAGCATGTGGAGATTATTCTGAATGCCAAACCTGCTTCTCCCACTGCAAGTCTGCAGCACACCCCCAGGCAGTGTCCCCTCCCCTCCGCTGGCAAAGGACCATTTGGCCAAACCCCGTTTCACTCTAAGCCACTTTCTGGGGTGAAAGTGCTGAAGGTGATTGCTAGTCCCTGCCCAAACCATTCCCTTCAGCAGCTGCAGCCCCAAATCCCAGCAAACTGCCTGTCGTGCATCAGCCCACATCCATCTCTACCAAAGGTACCCATGGAAATTTGGGTTCCCCAAGAAACCACTTCTCCAGGCTACTGCTGACCCAGACCTATCTTCCCGAGGGCAGTCCTACATCTGTCTGCTTTCCAAGACTTTGACTAGCAACACAGTCCGACCCCATAGCTGACCCTGCCCTGAGCAGGAGGCAGAAGTAGAGGCTTCCAGAAGTCCCTCCCCACCTGGATTATCCTGTGATCCCGTGATCCTATCAACATTTGCAGCTCTTGCACACCCTGAATGCAGCTCCTGGCCGGTACCTCTGAGCAGAGGCAGTCCTTCACAGGCTGGCATAGCATCGGCATTTCAGAGGGCTGGTGGGGCCGTGCGACCACAGGAGATAAAAAGGCTGCAGGAGCCATTCCTAGGTAATAAGCAGCGGGGTGATTAGCAGGGTGAGTGGCAGCAGCAGCATGTGTTAGTGACAGGAGAGGAAGACAAGACAGCAGCCTGATCATGATGAAACACATTTTTATAACCACTGGTGAAAATTGATTCAATAAGTATCTCCCCCCCCTCAACCAACAAAGTCATTTCCCATAACAAAGACCTCCTTCATCTCCCTGCTGCCTGGGTGCTGAATATGCTCTCCATTAATGAATCATCAGCCTGCCAGATAAGTTTGACTGTTCTGATTTCCCAAAGTGATGGACGTGGCAGAGCTTTGCACACTCAGCACCATTCCCCTGTGCCGGGAGGATGTGGGTGCCGAAATCCACAGCTCTGCTACTGGAGGAATTTGAAACCTTGGCTGCTGAAGAAAAACACGTAAAGTTACCTCTTCTGATTGTCTTTTAGAGCTCCTTCCCCCTTTTCCCCCAAGAGCAAGCAAATCCTGGCAGCTTGATCTACTGAACTCAACAGAGTAATATACTGTTCCCTAAATCAGATTTTTTAGTGGAGCTCTTTACAGGAGCTCTCCACACCCAGTATAAGCTGTTCTCATGTCCTCCCAAGGGGAGAGAAAGCACCCCAGTTCAGGTCGTGGGCAGACACATGGGCCAGGAAAGTAGTTAGCCATAGCCCAGCCCAGAAGTGGCTACAGCCAGAGGTGGAGGGAGCACACGCTAAAAACTGCCTGGACATGCCTTTTCCAGTCCCGGTCTCTGGATGTTTGGAATGAGAGAGGCAAGGAGAGGACCCCCACTCCTGGAGGTCCCCGGCTCCAAAGCGCAGGGCAATGCCACGCTGCCGTCTGAGTGCAGGGCATGATGGCTGTTAGGAAGCACCGTCTGGTGGGGGAGCAGTGTCTTTGGGAGGGTGCTGTGCGTTCCCCCAGGGGCCAAGCAGCCTCTTGGACTCCTATCAAGTCCCTCCAGGTAGCCAGGAGCCTCTCTCCCAGAGGTTTTCGGCTGAGCCTCTCTCCCTTGGCACTTGGCACACCACAGCCTCCCCGCATGGGACAAGAGGCACCAGAACCACAGAAAAAAACATAAGCGGGGAGGGAGATGGGAACATACGGTGTGGGGCTTGTCTGCCTCATCTTGGATGTCTTCTTTGGGAGAAGCTTAGCTGGACTGGGACACTGTCCTTTTGCTCCTCTCTTTTACTGCTGAACTCGACAGAGAGCACGGGGAGCCCTTGCTCTGACAAATCACTGCCAGGATATGGGGCAGGAGAGCGTAAATGGTGCTTTAGGCGTTCAGACCCTCCTTGGTCTTGTTGCTCTATGGGATGGGCTCCCCTCCATCACGTTCTCACTCTGCTCCCTGCTCCTCGTACCTCTCCCTCCTCCACACAGCTCCAGCGTCCTTTTCCCAGGAGCTGCCACGTGCCTCCCCCCGCTGAATCTCTCTTCAAATATTCCTTCCCCTTGCAGTTTCTGCAGTAAGCCGTGCAGACCTTTGTCATGCTCCAAATGAAGGGTGAAGCATAAAAATAAGTTGTGTGTTATTTACACTCCTCTGAATTGTGTGTGAACAGGAGTGCTGCAATTTTAAAGCCTTTTAAAATCGGTTAAAGATTTAGATTTCTCTGTTGGTGACATTTGCTACTTGATGTTGCTAAACACTCGAGTACAGCTCATTTGCAGACATTAACAAACACATCAGAAGAGTCTGAAGCATTAACAGAGTGTTGCTAATCTCCTATTATTTATAAGACTTGGTCTCTGGGTATCACCAAGCCAAGAGCTGTTAGCCTGCAGCTGGAGCATACATCTTCCTTAAACAGAGCATCAGATCCGCGCCAGCCTCGTTTGCTGTGCACATGTTGTGGGAAGCAGCATTCACCCCCTGTCTCTCCAGGCACCAATAGCAAAGGGTGTAAATACTCTTGGTGAGCGGGACGTTTTCACTCTTCCTCAGCAGCAAGGTGTTGTAATAGCATCCACGTGGCTTCCAGGGACGCAGGAATTAAAAGCCGACCGTGCAAGACCTTGTAGAAAGCGAGACCTGACCCCAAACCAGACTGTGGCTACTCAGAGAGCAGATGTCTCCTTGTGCTTTGCTGAAAGCAGGAGGGAGCCCGCCCAGTCGGGGGCTTAGCGCTGCCACTAAACCTGCGCAAGAGCAGGCGGAGGAGGAGGCTCTTCTCTCTGGGGCAAGCAGGTTCCCGCTGGCGGCAGCCCTGGCCACGCTGCTTCTCCGGGGTGGAAATCTGCAGCTTGTGGTGCAGGTGGGGAGTGCGTAGCAGGGACCTCCCAGCGTGGGGAGGGCAGCAGGCAGGGAGCCCGAACCCTGAGGGGTCAGTGACGCAGTCTGCTGTTAAGATGAGGAAGAATTCTGCTTGTGTGCCACGGTCCTTTGTGGGCAAAGACCTCGTGCCGTTCCCCTGGCACATAGCCTGGTGGCACAGAGGGATTCATTAAACCATTCGAGACCTTCGCGGATGCATGCCGGACGCTTCCCTGGCACGAGCTCGCAGATCTGTTGGTTCACCATGGGGACAGGGGGCTCTTCAGGGCTGATTCCTGGGGTGGCAGAGGCAGGGCATCGCCACCCAGCCCGCTCCTCTTGCCGGGCAGCAGTGCTAATTTAAGCTAGCCGAAAGTCCAGCTTTCATTAACGTGGATTGCACCACCCCCCAGCCACGGGGTGTGCCGAGGCTCGCTGGAGCTAGTTAGGCAATGAGTTCATCAACTGGATGGATGTGAAAAGCAGCATGAAAGCCTCTGTTTCTGTTCAGTCCCGTCTTCTCCAGGGTTGGGACCCAATTAGAGCTAAGTGCCATGGGCATCTGTCCACCAGCAACCAAACCAAAATGACTGTTTCCTTTCTCATTAGAGTGACTGAAGAGACATGGAGCAGCAATTACTTCCTCTAATTAATGGTCAGATTTAAATGGGGCTAGGTTTTACCCAGTAATTTGAAAATGAGAGACTCCATAACCATCCCTAACACGAGAGAGTCATTCCCCCATAAAGAGCTTTAAATGAAGATCTTTGAGCTAATAGTTACACAGGAGGCAATGAATTACTTGCTGTGTTTAAGACAGACACATTATTTATTGAACTCAGAGAATTAAGTCTTTCTGGTCTATTGGAGATGAACCCAAGCAGACATGATTTAGAAGCCAGGCATTACTGGCAGCTCTCAATGTGGCACGCAGCAAGCTGGCGGCTGTGCCATTGCCTGGGTAATTTACAGCTCTTTGTTGCTAGAGCGTAATACATTATTAATCAGTCATATTTTAGGAGATCCAAATTTATATTGGCTTTAATTAGACTGGTCTCTTTTTAATCTCCAAGTGTGCACAGGACTAATGGCAAATGGGAACGTAACACTGAGGGGTGTATTCTGGGACACCATTATCTCCTCCTTTCTCAGATCCATCTGAAGGTTTGCAGGTTGCCATTAAGATTCATATCCATGATGACGCTGCCATGCACCATCCCACAGACCTCCCGAGTCATCAGCGAGATCTCTTTGGAACTATTTTGAAAAGGTAAAACTGAGGCTATTAGAGAAAAGACCTTGAACTGAATACGTTGGAGGCAGAAACAGCGTGTTTGGTATGCAGCATAGATGCAGAAGAGTAAATGTTCCTGTGCAAGAAAATGAGTACTGAAGGGGAATGAGGCATTTGGAATATGTGATCAGCCGTCATCTCCGTTGCAGGGGGGAGGAGGAGTGCTGGGCTGCTCCTTGTCCCATTGAGTCACCTGGGGCTGGCACGGACACCGGCTGCAGAGACCCGTGTTTGGAGGAGGGCAGGAGACCCTCGTGCAGCTGAGCCGAGAGCACTTCCCGGGGTCTGTGCGCCTGGAGAGATGGCTCCTTCCAAAGCAGCGGCCTTGTCAGGCAGCTTCTTACCCCTGCTCTGCTCTTGCAGGCCTCTGGCGACCTTGTCTCATCCCACCTTAGCTCTGCCCTCAGCACCACTGAGCCATGCCCCTGCTTGAACCCAGGAGCAGGGGCAGCCAGAGGGGCTTGCTGGAGAGAGGGAGAAAAGAGCTCTCAAAGGCAGAGAGGGTCTGAAGCACATTTAATACACCTACAGCACCCGGTGCCTGAGAATTTAAATGAAATTATGCAGAAGAAAACAGACGATGGTAAAATAGTTTAGCACAGCATTAGGACGGTAAATAGAGCAGGACTGTACAAACGGAGGCAGCCAGGGAAAAGTCCATATTACGTTATTATCTCCTTCCCCATTTAAAAACCCAGTATGAGGTTTTAACAGCATGCCATGCTGGCTTCCTAGGAAGAAACGTGCTTCAAATAGATACAAACCATCACAGTGTTGTTCGTTTAAAAAAAAAAAAAAAAAAAAAGCACATTCCCACTTTTAGCTCACCATAAAATGTGGGACTTCAATCCCTCCCATCCACCAAAGTTGCTCAACCTACATAAGTGATGGTGCGATTCGGGAGCGACGGGTCGCAGGGCAGGGGAGGCATCACCGAGGCATCACYGAGCGTGGGGAGGCAGAAGCCACGCGTTGCACAGCACGGGGAGAGAAATTGTTGTGTTGGTACCGCAGAGGCCTTGGAGGCAGTYGCGGAGAGGATGGGCGTGAGTAGCTGCCTGCTTCCTTACACAGAATCCCAAGCTTAGCGCCTCTAGTTCTAGGTCTGTGACCACTACAAGGAAGCTGCCCGGTACTTCAGAAGATGCTTGCGGAGAGCCAAAGTCTTAAAAATTAAGCAGAAACTGCTATCTGGCCAAACATTAATTCCCCGCTCCAGTCCCCAAAATGCAGCTTTCGTTAGTGATTTTCTGCCCTGCAAGGCTCAGTCAAACAGCACAAATCGGGACCGGCAGATGCTCGCAGTGAACAGCACGAAAAACCTGAGCTGAGCCCCGGGAATTGAAGCTGTTCAGTAAATAACAACATAACTAAACCAGAGTTTGCCCATGAATGATTTATCATCCTGCCTTACACAGGAGGTCAGATCAGGTGATGATAAAAGTCTGTTAAGATTAATGACTTGAAGAATTAGCCAGGAAGGAAATAACATCATAGCTAAAATTCCTCAGCCCTGTGCTGTAAAACACCTCCCTGACGGTGGTAATTGCACGAGCCACATATTCACACCACTGTTGTGTAACCCTTTACTTTGGATACACTCATGTTGCACAAAGATTCTCTTTTCTTCTGTAACACATACATATTAGCACAGGTACTTTCTATCATTGCCAACTTTAGGGCACTTCAAGATTTCGTGCCAGTCTCCTTCCCCACTCCCCAGGCTGCTGAAAGGTGGACAAAACTGTATCCTGATCCCAGAACCATCTTCAAAAAAAAAAAAAAGTAAAAGCCTTTTTACAAAAACAGATGAAAAGCTGAAATAAAATTAATATACCTAAGGCACGAAGAAAAAAATTCAAATCAGAATTCTCTTTCTCACTTTTTTCCTCTCTCTCTCTCTGTGTATATATATACACACATATTTGGAGAACTTCAAACAATTTTCCTTCAGTTTCAGCTGATCTTTTAACTCATTTTCAAGCACTTTTTAAAATGAAAAGACATTGGAACTCCTCCTCCTGAAAATGCCAAGACCCAGGTTTTRTATCAACCATTTCAAACCATTTATCCACTCAGCAGCTTTTTGGTCGGAGGATTCACTGAAGCTGCACATGCACTTTCAGGCATCTGTATTTTTAAATTAAAGAAAGGGGGAAAGCTTACTCCAGGGCTTCCCGGGGTGCTGCCTGCAGCAGGCTGGCCGAGACAGCCTTGCGCGCGGGGAAGGGCCGGGCTGGGGCGATGGGCTCTGGCGGGGCAGCTCCCTCTTCTTCTGCACCCTTCCCAGGTCCCTGACTTCCCTGAATCAACCCTGGAGCCTCCAGCACGTCTGATCTGTGGCTCTGACGCACCTGTCCTGTCGTCCGGATTTAATCCCTTTGGATATAGAGAGATATTGCCTCTTCGGTCCCAGCTTTACAGACCCTCTGCACGGTGCTGCTTTTTACGGCACTGCACCATGAACCCCCAGTAACTTGCTTGCTCAGCGTGGCTCTAAAACCTTTCCAGAGTCACTGTTTTCCAGCGAGCCCCGGCTCTGTGACGGGTCTGTGCTGCCTTTTGAATAAACCAGCTTATTGGGGAATCCAAACCATCCCATTGTGCCTGTCCTGAGCTGTTCTTTATACATTGCCAAGATGATCTGTGTCAGCCGCTTGCTTTAGAAAGAGTGATTGTACATTACCTCACAGATCACTGATGGAAATAGCGATGAGCCTTGTACAGATCCCTTTGGGGTCCCCGTGGAGCACCCTAATTCCTTTTGATTCCCTGCTCATTGCTCTTCTGAAAACCTCCTGAGACCAGCAACCTCCCCAGCACCTCCCGCCCGCAAGAACGCGAGCAAGGTGTTCAAGCTAGCCCAGGCACACGCCTGCTCCCCTGCTGCAGCTCACCACCGAGCCAAGCCTTTCAGCTCAACAAACATTTGTTTTAATGGAAAGCTATCACTCGGATGTTTATTTCATCCTTACCAAAAAAGGAATGAAAAAGAAAAATAGTGGGTTTTATTTACTTGCAGGAGAGGCAGCGCTGGAGCTGATGCTGCGTGCGGGCCTCTCTCGGGCACAGCTGTCCCCTCTGCTGTAAACTCCCCATAAACACAATGAATAAAAATGGCACAGATGATAGAGAAAGGAAATCAGGGAGCTATTATTGGGTGATTTCATTGCACTGGCAAGCATGACTTGGATGTATTTTAACCACTCTGGCTTCTTCTGATGACATTGCACTGGGGCATCATATTTAAACCAAAAAAGCACAGCTCAGGAAGTACTGTTTCTGCCCAGAAATAATTAGGAGACATTTTTTCCGTATGAGCCATAGCTGTAACTTTCCTCATTAAAATATGCAGTATTTACAGAGTTCTGGGAACATTCACTTAATATTTTCATCTTTTATGGCAAGGGTTTGTGTTTAAGACAAATTTTCTTTCTTTTATTCCCAGGCTTGTGACAGCCTCGGCTGCCTTGYGCAGCAGTAGCCATGGCATAGCCACATCTGTGGATTTGCAAACCTGACCAGCACTCAGGCTCCCTCCTTCCCCCCCCGAGGCTGACTGTGCCCGCACGCTTAAATTTGGTCTGAAACAGGGACAGTGCTCTGATGCTCCCAGCCCGGAGCAAAGGTTTGACTCTGGTCAGGCTGCTTGGACTTGGGCACATCTGTCTGGAGCTCTGTCTGCTGGACCCCAGCTGGGAGCTCCGGTCGAAGAGGGGACAGGGATGGAGCGGAAGGGAACGCACTGGGGGGGCCAGAGGTCCCTCAGCAGGGAGCCAGCGGTGCCCCAAGGCCACCCAAGAAGAGTCAGCGTCCCCACCACCACTCCCACACAGCTGCATTTCAACGAGCCACAGCTGATCGGCTGGCATTAAACAAGGTCCTGCATCCATCCTTATTTTGGCCAGGAAGCAGAGTCCTTCCTCTCTTTAAGGAGAGGCGCTTTAAAATCCTCTGTGCACAGCAGGTTGCACGTGTGAGAGCTCAGGTGGATCATCCTCTGCTCACGTTTCTGCTCATCATGGCTGAGGCCGCGATCACTTGGGTTCACAAACCCCCGTGAAGCCCCATGAAGAAGGCTGCCCACCACGAAGGGTGCTTTGCCGGAGCAGCGGAGGAGCATTGCAGTAACCTGCCGAGGAGAGGGAGAGTTCAGCTGGCGAGAGACCAGCCTGGTGGCATAGCAATTAGATGGCAGCTGTGTTGAGTAATGGCTCCATTACTGATCTATTATTGAAAATAATGAACTAATAATACACCATGGGAAAAGCAGCTACCGTGACACTGAATGGTGCAAAGTAGCTAAAAATTATCTGATATAAATACTCCAGAGGTCCTAGCAGGTGAAGTCTGAGAGGATGTAAGCAGGTGAGAGCCCTTCCGTGATGTTTCACAGCAGACAGCAGAATCCTCAAGAAAGCAAAAGCCGTTACCCCAGCCCAGGGAGCGGCCTTGGAAAAACACTGCGTGTGGCACAAGTGGCCCCTTCCCAGAGGGGATGCCTCTGGGTGAAAAGTGGCTCTGAGCAAAAAACCAATGAAGACAAATGTCCAGAAACGTTCTGCCATGAAGAGAGTCTGAAAGGACTGATTGTTTCCTTCAGAGGGGAGACAGATGAGAAAAGGCTGGAGAAGAGCCTATGAACCCATGCATCATCTGGCAAAGAAAGATTAGGACTTTATATTCTCTGACACAAGGACAAAAAGCTGCTTGTTGCAAGAAATCCCAAAGTACTAAGAAACCGTCCCCTCCCGTCCAGCTCAAAAATGTGCGGTGGCAGTGCTGAGCAGGGGAGGATGCTCATGTCCAGAGTCCAAGTTCCCAGCTTGCAGTCGCTAGCAGAAACGTACCTGTTAGACACGATTTTAGACACTGTGCCTGAGGCTGGGCTGAGTCAGATGTGGCCAAAGTGAGGGGGGGTTTCCTACTTTTTTATTATGCTGATGGCCACCCAGTGCTGCGGTGACTCTGCCCAGGAAACCCACGAGAGTCCTGCTGGGCGCGACGGAGCGTGCAATAGGACTTCTAGGGAAGCAGCAGATCTGCTCAGGTTGGGGCTGTGGTTTTCTTGCTGGTTTAGGCACGAAGGTTAAGGAGAAGCAGAGACGGAGCAGTCTCACCGGGAGAGTTTTCTAGCTGCTGTCTGAGCCCAGTTCTGCTCAGCCTTCCCTGGCCAGCCGTTCCACTGGCAATGCTCCCAGCTAAACCAGTTCAGTCGCAGCTGTCATAAGCTTACGCTTGGGCTGTGTGATCTTCCCCAGTTCGCAGACTCAGACTCGTCTCTGATGTGGGTGGGTCTTGATGCATTAAAGGACCTTGGGACCAGACTTTAAACAGGCATCAGGATCTCACTTCAAAGCTGAATGTGACTTCAAAATTGGCCTTGCTCTGAGCAAGGGGATGGAGCAGAGACTTCCCCGTGTCCCTGCCCTCCGTGAGTATTGCGTGCCTGGGGGAGATGGATCGAGCCTGAGGACTCCTCACTGGAGTGTGTCCTGCTCTTCGGACAGGTCACTTGGCTGTAGTGTTTATTCATCCAAAAGGATAAGTCTTCAAAGTTGTTTGTTTGTTTAGCAGCAACACAGCAGCATTGTTCCTTAATGAAACACATAGTTTGTGTTCAGCCCCTCAGGCTAAATGAGCTGCATTTGTCCTTATTTAGTTTTTATTCTTTTTTTCTTTTTTCCCCAGCACCAGTTTGTAATTAAATAAATCAGGAGATAATGAAAGGGATTTTTCATCAGTGGGGAAAAAAACTAACCCTGCCCATGTCCCTGGACAGCCAGGCCACCACCCTTCTGTCAACAGCAGAGTCCTCTGGATGCTTCTCAGCTACATCTGGAGACACATCTAGCAAATATGTGTTAAATCCTGTGTAAGAACTTGCATTGCAGAAGGTCAAGCTCCTAGATAAACATGTCATGATGGGGCAGCACTGAGACATCTCTGACCTTGGCTCACACCTTCATTGAGATCTGCTCTTCCGCAGGAGTCAATGGTTTCATCAGGGCACGTGTTTTAACCTGGCAAACCCCATGGGCTGCCGGGAGGTGCAAGCACACTGGAGGGCAGGAGGAAAACAACATGCAGGAAAGCTCAGAAAAGAGCAGGGTATGACTGTATGGAGAAGGAGACAAAGTTTTACAGGTGGGAAGGGAAAACCTGGCTGCATGGAGGCAGGCTGGGTAAGGGCAAGTTAGGAGCCACCCTGCAGAAAAAGATCAGCCCGTCACAGTAGCTCCAAAACTGAATGCAGACCAAGAAAACTCTGAAAAGCCTTCAAAGAGACAGGCAGGAGCACTGCCCATGCCATACAGCTGGTGCTCCATCTCCGTCCCCTCACTGCCTTTACATCTGGCCAACCCTGGCCCATCCAACATGTGCTTTATCCCCAGCTCGCCTGCTCCACAGACCCCATCTCAGGGTACGGTCACCCCTAGCCCCTTGGCACTCGCTTTGAAGCTTGCTGCCCATCGCTGCTCTCCCTAGGGACATGCTCATGTTCATTCAGAGATAAACAGGCAAGAGACCAGTGGAAACTCTGTCAGATAACTGATCTGGAGCTGGCTAGTGAAAAAAAAAAGGCTGCATCATCTTCTCTGAGCTGTATCCAGGAGAGAAAACAGAGAAAATACACAGAMCTGGGAAAAGGGAGAGCTGGTATCAACACTGCCTGTGTATTTAGGGCAGTATATTTAGGACAGCTTGGTGAAGGGTCTTGCGCTGGCAGGACAGCACTAACTCTCTCCAGTTGCAGGCTGGTACAGCATCCTCCCTGCCCCTGGGTTGGGAGCTTGCGTAGCAGTAAGCCCAGGTCCGTACACGTGTCTTCCTGAACGGCTTGTGCCTGAGCCCCACTGACATGGGAGGACAGAGGCAACCACCGAGACTAGACCCAACAGGGGCTTCACAGCCGAGCACTGGGCTTTTCCAATCTGCCCRGACCATGACTGGTTGTTCTTTAGGCACAGACAAACATCTCTTTGGCCTGTGTACACTCAGCTGAGACAAATATATCCCAAGGACGGTTTCCAAAGAGAAACAGCTGCTACCAGCAAGGGAGCTGGGAGCCAGCAGCAAGGCTGGGGCTGTGAAGTAGCTTTTGGGGGGGGTAGCCTGGATGCACTCATCTGCATGTGGTCCCAGGGGCCCACAGCGAGGGGAGAAGCTGGGTTTCACTTACAAGAACAAAAAAGACTGTCAGAGAGCAGGAACACATTGCAGCTGTTGATGCTGCTGCTGCGTTTGAGATGCCTGTGGCACGGTCTCATGGGTTGCTAACCCCAAAACAGTGGCAGTTCAGGAGGAGCCCAGCAATAGAGTTCCCTTGTCTGCACGAATCACCAGTGAACTTCCCTTTCGGGCCACTTGCTGGATGCAGACAGGCTTGAGGGAAGTGAATGGACCCTGATTTTTCAACAGTGTCATCTGCTTTGGGTCACAGTGGTGCAGCCCAGGGACTGATGGTCGGCATCACTGGAACAGCAGTGCACGTCCAGGGGGAAGGTAGGAGAGAGCCAAAGAGGTGGTGGGTTGTCTGGGGAGCACAGGCAACATGAAAGAAGGCAGACCTCAAATCTGATGAGATGAGGGCTGGGGAAAGTTCTGCAATGGTCTGTCTGCCCGGTGAAGCACCCTGTGAACCTGCCCCACTCCAGCTCTGCCAGCCCTCCAGAGTTAAGCAGCAGGATAGGACCCCATGGCCCTCCAAGATCCTTCATGTAGTTCATAGAGAGAGGAGCACTTGTGGGGCCATGGTGCCATTGAAACATAGCACAAACATAAATAAGACATATTAAATACACAAAGGAAGGAAAAGTTGCTAATTACTCACAAATAACAAGCTGTAGCCACGTAACTCACTTAATTAGAAAAGAAATTAATCACAACGTAGAAGACATGCTTTAATTATTGCAAGACACTGCACTGTGCAATAATGAGCATCACCAGAGTTGGTAAGCGCTGGCTGGTGTTTGCAATCTCATTAAGGCCAGTCTCTCACCGCACTCCTTCAAGCATATTTATGCATACCCCACACAACTTTAAGCAGATAGGTCTGCTTAAAACAATTGCTGCTCTGCAGGGATTTGCTTGCCCGGGTTTAATGTGGGGCTCCTCATTTCTGGAAGCGAGGCTTTGATGCACACAGACCTGCAGACGTGCTCTGGGGATCTCTCTGCTCCTGGCAGGGAACATCACCTTCTGAGAACCAGCTTTTCACTGGGAATTGCTCTGATACAAGCCCTTCTGCTGCTACAGCGGTGTGAAGGTGCTTCATGCCGATGCGCTGTCCCCCCTCTGCGCCAGGGTCTGAAAGCCCCTGCAGCCTCGTATCACTGTGTATTGGCGTCGCTAGTGCACGACAATGAGCAGACGAGACCTCAGGCTCTAGCCTCACATTTCAGAGGTCTAAATGCTGGGTTCAGAACCGCAAGCCCATCTCGCTTGCACATCTGCAAAATGAATGCATTTCAATGGAGCCTTTGGCTCCTCAGCTCTGCTGCCCTTCTTTCATCTCGTCTTCTGCTGGCTGCTGTGGTGTCCTCACTAACCTCTGTCCTCTCCTTGGTGTGTCCCTGTCCAGCCACCGACTTTGCAGCAGGTCCCAGAGGGTCTGTTCTTGTTCCCATCTCTGCTGATGGCTCTGCAGCCTCCCCCAGGTCCCGACTGTCTCCTCCTCATCTCAGCTGAAGCCTTGGCCTTTTCTCTGGTGTCTCCCCCATCTCTCACCTCCAGTGACACTTTACTGCAGCAGCGGTCTCAGTCTCCCCTGACCCTACCATCAACACCCCCCTCAGTCTCTGTGAACCCTCCGGTCCTCCCAGTTACCCCTGTCTCTCGCATCAGTGTCATCTTCTTCCTGCACTACCCTGTAGTCCTCACACCCAGCATATCTCTGAATCTGGTGGATTCTCTTTGCCTCGTGTGCCTGAGATACAGTTTGTCCTATTCTTCCACGTGCCTGGGACTCGCCTTCTTACACTGCCCCGGCTTTGGCGAGCCCGAGGTTGGCTGCTCCTAGCCATGCCAGATCGCTTTCCTAACCATTGCTCTCCAGGTCACCATTAGCACCTCCTCCATCAGAGCTGTTTTTGTGTCCAGGGCCTGGCACTCTCTTACCTTCCAGTGACACATCACTACCACGTGCATTGCCTGCCTGGAAAGTCTTCAAAGGAACCCCCCGGCTGGCTCCTGCTTGCAAGGGGAGGCGGCCCCTGCAAACACATGCAAAACTGGACCACGGCACCGCTTCAGATGCTCTTTTTCTGTGCCATCTCTGGTGAGAGCTCTCAGTGCTCAGCCAGCCAGCACGCTGGCTGCAATGCCATTCACACCCTCCTTACGGCACCGTTATTATCCCCTCAGATTACAAAGCCTCGTGAGTCTTTGCACCAGCCTCTTTCCATAGGACCTGGGTACAGTATTGCAATTGAAACGGCTGGCTCCCAGCGTGGATTCAGGCTTGGTCCTGGAAGAGGGCTGGGAGCCGTATCGGTGAGCATCCCCAGCATCAGGAAGCACCAGCTGTCACTACCACATTTAGTGGGAGGATGTTTCTCCTCCTCTCATTTGCCAAAATCCACTGGGAAACAGAGTGAACCTTAATAAAGCAGGAGGGATGTGTCACTTCCCCTGCACTGCCTCTGCCAGGTTGAGGTTAATTAGATAATTACTCACATGTTGCCAGTTTGTCAGGCACAAACAGCACAGTGATTGCCAACTGGGAAAGCTTCAGTTCCCCCGATAACTCCATTTCAACCGTGTTGCTGGGATCATTTCACTGACGCTCACAGAGGTGCCTCCGGTCTGCAAACAGATGATGCCCTTCCACAGGCCAGAATTACTGCAATTCTAATTTTTTTTGTTTGTTTGTTTGTTTTGTTACTTTTTGCAACATGTCAGCTTAGTTGTATGATTCAGTTAGGGCCATATCCATGCCCTTGCAATGATGCTTGTTCATTATGGTGTGCAGACAGGATCATCACTTTGGTGAAACCTATGAAATCTTTCTGTGAGTGCGTAGCCATCTCTCTCACCAGTGCCGTAATGCCTTATGTTTCAGAGCATGTTGTATGCTGTATTTACCAGCAGGCTAAAGCATTACCATCGCCTTCTAGGTCAATAGCAATGTCTTATCACACATTTTCTAGCATAAAGACAATATCTTTTTCAAACCATCAGATCTTGAAGAATTACGCTGTGACCGATGACGCTCCACATCCATAATATGTAGCAAGGCAGCACCTTATAAAATCACCCAGAATAATATGTTTAGTAGATTATGCCATGACGGGTAGACTAATAGGGCAAGACAGGAAAATGACATTGTCAAGCCAGTGCTTGTGTTGGGATCGCCAAGTGGAAAAACTGCATAGGAAGTCTAAGAGATGGTGCCAGTGCCCAGCACGCTCTCTTTGCAGCTCAACAGCAGCAGGGAACTTAAATACTGGAGAACGCAGTGCTGTTCTTGCTCCTCCTGGTCCTCCATTCCTCCTCCAGTGAGATCCAGGGATTACTGGTCATTTGGCATAGTGATTCTCTTCTGCTACATCCTTCGCAACCAGTGGTGACCAGTGGAGCAGAATTAGAAATGCTAAAAATACCTGCATTATGTAACACTTTGCTACAGAAATGACCTCATTGCCAGCAGCAGGCTCAGATCCAGTGAAGATACCCAAAGCCGTCCCAGCCCTGGGAAATTTGTCTATCTGTTACTGTCCATTATTAAAAAGTTTAGATGTTTACTTCTCCGGTGTGTAGCCACCGGCAGTGAAAAGCCAGGGCTCGCACCATCCCCTAAAGGACAGGTCTGTGAAGGATGGAGACTGCACAACAAGAAGAGTATCCTCACTGAGTGAGAACGTGCCTTCTTTCTATCACTGCCAGCCATATAGAAGCCCACCTGTAAGGCGGGGAACGGAGCCTTTTCTGGCCTGCGTGCCTTCAACAGGACTGTAGGTCCAGCTCAGGGTGCAAAACCTCCAGCTCCTGCTGGAATTGGGTAAACGACATAGAGATTAAAGTTCTTTGGCAAAGGCATCAACCCAACCTCATCGCTTTCCCCAACTAGATGTGCACACACAGCCAAATTCACACAAGCGTATTAATACAGATCCAGAGGAGAACATTCGCATGAGCTGGTCATGTCTGGCTGATCTCTGCTTTGCTCGTGCTGATCCACTGGCCACCTGCTCGTGCTGATCCACTGGCCACCAGCTAGACAGACAGCTAGCTTGCAGGGTGGACTTCCTTGCAGCTGGACAGAAACGGACCTTCTACTCAGCTCCCAGCACTCACAAAAAACTTCAGGAAATCTGATGAGCCCAGTTGGCATTGGTTAAAAAATCACCAGGGCAAGGGACAGATGTGTGACTGGCTGAGCACAGCTGGATAACAGCATATATTACCGTCTTTTACATTTATATGGTAATATAAAAAAATCAGCATAAAAGGAATCCACTGGCCACGTACTGTACACCAAGGAAGTACTGTCCTTGGGGCCTGCAGGCAGTCAGGGTCCAAAACCACTTGAGAGCATTGCTGAAGAACTTCACGACCTGTTTCACAAGTGATATTTATCCTGTCATCAGGCTGTCAGACTAACTCCATGGAGTGCTGCATGTATCCTGGGATATCTTGCTCTTTTTTGTTACTACTGCTTCGATTTTGTCCCTTGCCTCCATCAAAGCTTCCTAGCATAGGCATGGTCTCTTGCTGGGGTTGCTGATCTCCAGAGACTGCAGTGCACGGCAGAAAAGCGGCATTGTGCCAGGGCCGTGAGCGTACATGCACATGGGTGTGCACGAGACAGACGAGAGCTTTGTGCAGTGTCCAGGAGCTGGGATTTAACCACAAGCCCCAGTAGCAAAAGCAGACGACTTTGCACGTTTGTGGCCAATTACCACATTGTCCATGTGCATTTGGCTAATGAAAAAGCAGCACACGCAGAGTGGCTCCAGCCAGGGGAGGGAGTGGTAAGTGCTGAGAAAGGTGGGTGAGAAAGGCGGTTGCTCCTGTCTCCTGGAGCAGGATTTGTTCTCGGCTCAGAGGAGGCTGTTGAACCCCTCGGATCAGGCAAAGCAGCAGCTGGGCTTATCCTACTCCACCAGCGCCATGAGCTGCTGGTCCTCTGCAGCCCCCGTGCCACTGGTGTCCAGGAGTGTGCTGGAGCCAAGGCGGGTTTCTCACGGCTCCGATGCTTGCCGTGGTGCTGTATATTCCCTGGGGGTTTTGCTGAGAAGGAGCAGCTCAGGGATGAATGACATTTATTTTTCTTCTGAACAGGAAGAACGACCTTCATTACAGACTAACTCCAGCTCGCTTATATCAGCGCGTATTGGGTGGCTTGCCTGAGAGCCTGGACAGACAGGGCAATCCACTGCCTCATTTCAGGACTTTATTCCTCTGTAGGCTGGCAGGACAATCCGTACTAAGAAAGCAGACACTACCTGACCTGAAAGCACAACCAGCCTGCAGGGCAGAACATTCATGCTTGAACTGCATCCCCTTATAAAACAAGGACCAAATATAGGTATTAAACCTAACTTCACAGAGCAAAGGCTAAGTTGAGCCTGAACATGTCTGGCACCTCCAGGATAAAAAACAAAGCGACTGCAAAATACTGTTCAGCAGCGTGTGTTAGATCCACCCTCCAAACCTGTCCACTTGACACCAGTACCAAGTTGTGTGGCAAGTCTTAAATGAACCAGCATCCCGAAATAAATTCTCTGGGTCCCCAGAGGCCACCTTACTTCCAAGAAGACACTGGGTACCAAAATACAGATGTCCTGTGCCATTGTGGAAGTCTTAGAATATCCTATCCATTTCCACAGGCTCTATGGCAGACCCAAAGGCTCCTGGAAAGACAGTGGATGCCAACTGGGACACTCTGGATCATGTCAAACAATATCTGGTACCCAGTTCTCACCCTGGGTGTCTGCAGAGGGCGATGGGCTCTGGAAGGATCATCTCTCCAAGACGCCCATTTGCAGGCATCATCGCACGGTCAAGGCAAACTCCAATACATTGAAAAATGACTGAGCGCCAGCCAGCCACATGGCATTTTCTGTGAAGGTTTGCACCTTCTCTGACTCCCCCATCATGATTTAAGCTGCGTGTTTTGCTAATCTTTAAAGAGATATCATCCATGTAGGCATGCAAAAACTAATGCACTGCTGCACAGAATGGCGCTCTTGCTGCACACCAGCAACAGCTTTTCAAATGTCACGTCTGAGATGTTTGTGAAGCTGTGAGTAGGTGCACAAAGATCAAAATGAAATTGAAAGACCCTCCCCTGGAGGCCAGCTAACCATCTGTATGATTTTTTTTTTTAATTTTAAGAAAGGGGGATAAGCGTGGAGATGCACAATCATTTGAAATTAAATGCAAGGAAAATTGTACCCGTTGCCATGCAGCTACAGACAATAGCAAACCCAACAACAATAAGAGTCAGTAGCTGTCAAGAAGTACTGCTCATTTCAATGTCGACGCAGGTTCGAGGCAAAATGTGGAAAAGAACAGAAACAAAGGTCCAAAAAGCAAAGTGAATCAGCAGCACCCTGAGCAAGACTGAATCCAGAGTCTGGCCACTGCAAGCACCTTCTAACCCAGGGAGTTATCACATGCCTTCTCTGAAACAGTAGAGGTTTTGCCTTCCTGCTGTCCAYGTCTCTCCTATAGAGGCTGTTTTCTGTTGTGCTCTGATGGTCGGAAGCTTCCCCACATCCTGTGTTCCCGGCTTGCTCCATCCATGCAAACGTCTTGCCTGGACACCGCTTCCTCCCCGGTGATTTTCCAGCTTACCGAGCAGTCAGAGCCCGTCTGGGCGAGCCAGATTTTTCTTGGCTGTGTAGCCAAGGACACTTACACGCTCTTCCCATCCACCCCGTGTCAGCACAAGCTGCCGGCAGACGGACAGATGACCTCACTGCGCACATCTCGTTTCACAAGCTGATCAGGCTAAGAAGAGTCAGGAGAGACTAATTCACAGGTCCTCAGCAGACATCCAGCCCGAGCACAGCGGGTGCAACACGGTTCTCTGGGAGAAACTTTGCAGAAATAACCACATTTTTAAATGATTTGTGTTGGTTTTAAAATGAGTTTTTCCTTTTCCCCAAACCTTCCAAGTGCTTAAATCAAGATGACTTAGGAAGACCAGCTCATCTCCACCGGTCTGCAAGAGACCAGCTGGCTGCAGCTAATGCATAGCGGACACAATTATTATTGATTTTCCAATGAAAAGCTTGACAGTATGGCCAGCGCCTACAACAGCCAGTGACAAATAACCTCTCATAAATTTCTTGACACATCTGTTTTCAACATTTTCTCCCCTTCAGTACAAAAAGGTCTCATGTACTCCACAGTAAGCCCCAACTGACCCACTCCCCGCTGCGTGCTTTGACAGCATACACGCACCAGAGCATTGCAAGGTATTTATTTTTCAGTCTGGCATTAAACCAAGAAAATAAATAGAACCTATTCTGGATTTCTCCAAAATGAAAATGTTACAATTTTGTTATTGAACTAAAAACCTTTTTTATTTCATTTGGAGGGGTTTTGTTTCATTTTAATCTGAAAAAAACCCCACACACCGCATTTCAGAACATTAATTTGAAAAGAAAAATGGGATTATTTTCTTTAAAAATCTCAAAATWAAACATTTCAGCTTTCCCCTAAACAGTTACACTTTTCAATTTACCTTGGATATTTGAGTAACTTTACTCAAACTCCATTTTTCAAGGAATAAGTCATTTTCTAGCAGCATGCCACCCAGCTCTTCTTACGAGCAAGAGAATTCAGTCTTTGCCAGGCCCTGCTCCAACAGTTCCTGCCCTTACGAAATTACAGTCAAAATCAATTACAATTGCAACCAGTCCAGCCTTTCCCTTAGCTTTGTTTTCTGTCTGACAGGGTAAAGTCCTATTCATGCAGTATTTTCCAATAATTTTCTCTCTGAAAACGATTTCCCCCTGACACCGAGATACCCGATTTCCAGATCCATTTTCCTCCCACCAGCTTTTCTCCTTTTTTTTTTTTGTTACCATGTAATTTTTACTGCTGGGGGGAGGGGGGGAATCTCTTCAACCACCTTGCCTTTCTCCAGATATTATCTGACTTACAAGCGTTGTTGACACCAGCCTTTTCCTCTCCGCTCGCTGCTCTCATTGCCGACCCAGGGCTGCAGCCCAAACCACACGTGGTGGAGAGGAGGCGGATGAATGAATGCAAAGTAGGTTTATTTAAGATGATGGGACAGCTCACCCAGATCACCATCCCGTGAAGGGGGCTCCGACAGCCCCCCCGGGTGGATCTGAGTCAGTGCAGCCTTTATGTGGGGACACAGCGTAAGAGCATTGCAGCTGCCCCATCCCCTCCTGCAGACTGACTCCTCCAGGTCGCAGAGCCGCCACGGCTCTCCCGAGCCATTTAAGCTGCACTCAGCCAGGCGCAGCTTTTAACTCTCAGCCTCGACAATATTTATGCACACCACAAAGAGCGAGTCTGGTCCCTTTATTTGCTCCATAAAGAGTTCCCATCTGCACTTGAAACTTTTACCCTTTCCATAAAAGCCTGCCCACTTTTTTCCCAGCCCACTTGGCCCCTCACGGCAGGGCACTGCAAGAGAAAAGCATTTCCTGGCAGCAAGTCCCCGTCCTTTGCATGCTCCCCTTGATGGAGCGAGCATGCTTAGGTCTCGCCAGGAAACTGCCTTCCTCAGGCAGGCTGGAGACACAGTCCTGCTCTCCCAGCAAGAGACAGAACAGCCAGGGAGGCTTTTCCCTGGGAACAGCTTTCCTTGGGGCTCCGTGTCCCCAGCGAGGGACAATCACTGTGCTAGGACTGGAAGGGGGTCTGTGCCCCCGCTGCTGCACAAGCCCGCTCCTCCTGTGGTCCCCTGCCTTCGTGGTGGCCCCTGCACCATGCTCACCACCCACGCAGCTTTGGGGAGGAAACAACAGGGCAACCCTAGCACAAGGACGTTCACCAAGGAACTCCTCCCAGAAGAAAGACTGACCCGTCTCTCTGCCATGCGCGTCCTCCTTCCCCACCCCAGCCTGCTTCCCCCTGCTCCACGAGTCCTATGCACTGTTCTCACCATGCAGAAATAAGCTTTTAAACCTGAATAGCAGTTCTGCATCAAACCCAGCCTTAAAAATGTAGCAGGAGCCTTAACAAAAACACCCCAAACATGCCCAGCAACTCCCCCGTGCTCTCCATCCCACTGCATGTGCACAGCGTTTCCATGTGGCCAGGCAGCAAGCACCTTGCCCTACCACGGTTCACGCTCTTGAGCCTAAAGCTCCCAGATGCCCTTGCACTTTCTGTCTGGGTGCCCCTTGCTCCCAAGGAACTTGTGCCAAAAAAGTGCATTGGCCTCAGGGCAACACACTGGGAAGGGCAGGGCTTTGAGGGACATCTATCCTTTCCTTCCAAAGGACCCCTGAAAAGATCAAACAGAACTCCCAACTCAGAAGCAGGGTTTTTTGAGCAGCTCCTCAGACCAGAAACTCTTTCAAAAGAAGACGCAAAGCAATTCTGCAAGCAAACTAGAGAAAAGGGGATTTATAGCCCACAGTGTCCTTACAGCCAAGTCTTGTAAGCTTGGCTTCCATCAGCAACTCCGGGGCTTTCAGGCTTGCTCTAAAACTGGTCTCCCCAGGTTTGTAGGAAGCCTGTGCCTGCCCCTCTCCAGCCTCCTTCACGTGGTCAGCCCCATCCCCTCCTGCTGGGACCAACCCACCAACGGTGGACTCCTACCAGCAGCTGCTTTAGGAGATTTCATGCACTTTGCTGCCCAGGCTTCCTCTTTCTGTGCCTGCTCTGCAACGCAGAGCCAGGTTGGTCTCTCCTATTTCCCCCCACCTTCATTTTCTCTTCCTGTCCCCACAGGCACCCCATGGGGTAGGATCTCCAGGTCAGCCCAGCTGCTCCCCACCAGCTCCCTGGTCTCATTCAGCACCGAGCAGCAACTGGCGATAGTGACACAGCAAGGAGCATCCCCGTGGTCCTACACCGGGCACAGCCCTCACTCCCCCTACAAGCAGGGCATCGGAGCACCTGGCAGTCCTTCCAGCTGTGCCTCAGGGCTACAGCATCCCTCTACGCTTTCCGCAGCAGAGGCAGCTCRAAATACTCCCAGCCGCACTTGGGCAGTGCGGGCTGGCTCCTCTCCGGTGTTCAAGACGCTCCAGGCACCAACATCAGATTGACCTGAAAACCTAGACTTGTGGGGCATCCTGGCTCAGCCTCATGTCTCAGGGGCAGAGAGCAAAGGGGCTGGCACGGTATCTCCCAGATGTAGACACCAGCAGAGAGGCTCGGGGTGTCCTCCTCCAGCCCAGGCCAGGTTGGGGAAAATGCAGGGCCAGCTGCAATTCTTCAAAGCGGAATAAACACAGACACACATCCAGCACCAGATCCGCCCCAGAAGGTGCTAGCTCATCTCCAGGACTGACAGGGAGGTGCTTGTGCTGTTACAGCTTCATCTCTCCATTGCTGGGCAAGGCTCCACCAACATAACTTCACCTCTGCCAGATAACCAGGGGGACATTCCTCCCCTTCACCAGCAGGATTGAAATTCCTGACATTTCAGGCCTTCAGCGCTGCTTTGCCCTGGACCTTCCCGTAAGTACCATTGCTAGAGACTTCTTATTCTTCTGCCCCCCTCCTCCTGGTTTAAGAGACTCTTTAGACAGCATGATCGTGCTTCTAGTGGACACATAATAAATCACAGCAAGATCTCTTCAGTTACATCTCTGCTCCCACATCTTCAGCTTTACTGCTCCAGCCTTGAATGCCCACGCAGCTCCGCAGAGCACCGTCACCCACCACTCCAGGGCTCTGCAGCTCTCACGGACAGGCTCACTGCTGTGCCGTGGCTCCTACCAGCACCTCAGTAACGCTCCGCTCCCCGTAGCCAGGACAGTCGCTTCTTGCTGGAGTAGCTGCCCTGGAGTGCCTGGTCTCTCAGATTTCAGTTCACCTGCAGTTTAGCACAGGTTTTCATCCCTCACCAGGCCCCCAGCTCCCTCGCTTCATTCTGCTTCAGCGCTTCTTGCCCTGAATGAATTCTGGATCCTCTTTGGTTTTGGGATTTTTTGTTGGTTTTGTGTGTGGGGTTCCCCCCCCCCCCCTCCCATCGACGAAGGATGCTGTCATGTCTCCATGCAGCTGCAACCTCTAAAATAATAGCTATTTACCTCCCTGGTTTTATATTGTTTTCACAGTTACTAACTGCAGTTTCAGAGACCCTTACCAAACCTCTGTTTAAAAGAAGCAAAGGAGCAGCCAGCCCATCCACTGTCACGCCCAGGGGAGGCCTGAGGGTTGCTGTCTGCTAGGAGAGCCTCTGCTGCTGTAAAGCAGCAGCCCCCCTTCATCCGTCTGACACCACCCRTCAGCCAGACGCACCCCCTCCTCCCCTGCAGGGACCGGGGAGTCGTGGCTGATACGGGCCATGGAAAAATAAAGTGGAAATAAAAATTGGCAGCCCTGCACAGGTTTGTGAAAGCTTGTCCAGCTGCAATGGGACAGGTTATGCCCACCAGATGTGGAGAGCACCATATGGTAGAGGGTGCCGCCGGGGCACCTCCCTGGGTGCTGCAGGAGTCCCTGGGGACCCCCGCGTGGTCGGCCACGTGCAGCTCCACCCCGCGACACCGCCGGACCCGCTGCCCGAGGCAGAGCCCGCGCAGCCGTGTAAGATCAGGTGGAACCGCGGTACCGTGGCTTTACTGCCAAACCCCCCAACGCATGCCGCTGGCCCAGCGGCGGCGAGGAGAACCATCAGAGGACCTGCTGGACCGGGTGGCTGGACTGGAGTGTCACCCACAGGCAGGGACACTTGCTGCTCTCTGTGCCACCAGCAAAGGAATACTGTCTTGGGATCCCGCTGTCCCCAGGAGGCAGGGAGGAGAGCCGCCTGCATCGAATTCAGCTTGCTGACACCCTCTGCCTTTTCCAGAGCAGAAGCTGTCTGCAAAGTCGCATCTGTTTGCCACGACCATGCTGCGTTGCTGCACCCACCACAGAAAAAGCTGAATGTAGAGACAGACTGAGCAGCCCCCGCCGCTGGCAGTGCAAGCCAGCACAGACCAGCGCAGCACAGGCTTCCCTGCAGCCAGCTTGCTTCTTGTATGAAGAAGGGACTCCAGTAGATAGAGATCCCAAGCGCAACACAATCCCTTCGGCTATCCATGACTGCTCGCCTAAGCACTACATTTTGTCAGTGGGAGCTCACATGTGGTCCCATGCCAAATCCTTTTTTAGGTCAGTGATGTTAATGACAGCACTCTTATTTTCAAGTCTTTTTGCTAAGCACAGGCACTTTCCCTCCTCTCTCCAGTCATTTTTAAGGTAGTTAATGAGTAGCAGAAGCCCTTGCTGTTTTTTGGTTTTTTTTTTTCCCCCCACTATTATGTATAATAAATGCAGTTTTGATTAAATTTTTACACGTTGCTTAATGCATCAAGCAAGAATACGATATTCCACTGGCAACACAACACAAACCCTCCTCAGCAAAACATTCATTTCCCAAACTGTTTATGAAGCAAGTGTCACTTCCACATTAAGAAGAGAYGATTGTGACAGTTTCCTGGGGGATGCTAAGACAACATCTGCTGTAAGGTTTTCAATCAACATGCCTTAGTTTTCACAACTCCAGTGCAAACATATTTATGGTAAATAACCCATCTCAGATGGAGTGAAACAGGTAACCTTTTCAATCTGTGCAAACATACATTTGTTTCTGGCAGAAACTTGGAATCTTACTCATTCTTAGCACTGTATAACTAAGTAAAACCAATAATCTGTCTAGACCAGCTTTATTCAAGCTCAAGGCTCATTAAAGTACATCTCAGCCTTGGCCAGGAGACTGTGTTTTAGGGAAGGTGGATATTTTTCCAGAAGGCCACGCATGTCCAGTGGGTACTTACGACCACCTGCTTTCAGGATGAGGAGAGAGGGACCTCCCTCTGCCAACGCCACGTTCTGCTGCTCAGCCGCTGGAGTTGCTGGGCTGGGTGCCCTGGACAAATCCGACAGATCCTGGACTTGGAGGCACTCCAGAGGCARGAGGAGGTCCTGCGCTGCTGCCCGGGCTCCAGGCTTGTCTGCTCTTGGGCGGCCTCGTTGGCCTCCTGTCCAGCCATTGGGTTCCTCTTTGCCATGACCTCCCCAAGGAAGGGAGGACACCAGGGAAGGGGATAAGTCCCAGCAGGTTCCTGCTGTCTGCAGATGTCAAGTGGCAGAGGAGAAAGTGCCTTAACCCCACAGGGTTGCAGGATGCTTTTGCCTGTGAGTCCACAGCAGCTCAGCCTAACCTGGGGGGTCAGAGCCCTGCGCTAACTCTCACCAGGCTCTAACCTCCCCAGAAGCTACCCAAACAAGACACCAGCCTGAGCAACCAACCTTGCCACCAGGCCAGCGCTTGCAACTACTTCCAAATTCCCATCAAATGAGTTGCAAGAGCACATGGGTGCTGTTGCTCTGATGAGCTTGTCAGTGCCTGAGCRTGGCAATTAAAAGGGAGTGAGGAAAGGATCAGGTGAAGAGCATCAGGAAGAAATGCAATCTTTTTTTAGAGGGTAGCAGCTGTTTCTTGAGGTACCTAGACCACTTTCTCAGGGTCCTCTCCTCCTCTGTGCAGCACAGAAGTCCTCTGGTTCTGACTGGCAGAGGGGCTTTCTTAGCTGCTGGCAAACAGCTTGTGAGTGCAGGAGCCAAATATAAGGGTTTTCCAGGAACTGCTCAGAGGTCCCTGGCAGGCTGACCAAGTGGACCAKGCTCCTGTGGTCCCCCAAGCATGTGGAGTTTCCCAATGCACAGCTTGAATTTGCTCCTATCTCAGGCAACAAGTAAAACCTGTATCAGGTGGACACTTCCCGAGGGGAAGCCTAGCTAGCTGCAGGCTGTTTTCCAGCTGCCGACAGCTTGCATGGATCCAGCCTTCTGCTCAGCCGCCCCTTTGCAGCACCCAAGGTGCGGCTCTTACCCTGCACGTTAAAGCTGCAGAGTCCAGGTCATGCTGCCGGCTGCCCTCTTCTGGTGCTGGCACAGGGTGAAGGTGCAGGACAGGGTCCTGCTCTCAGCACCGTTGATCTGGGGGGATGAAGGAGGAGACGCACGCAGCGGGCGACATGGCACGCTGCGACCATCGGTGGTGTGACATCAGGCAAGGCTCCTTTGGAGTAAAACACTGTGTTTTGGACCACAGCAGCAAACCTGGCAGGCATGCTGGCTGGAAGAAGGCACTGTTTACTGCCCCTTATAGACACATGAGCTTTTCAACCTGCTACAACCACCTGGAAAGGATTTAACAGCCTCCAGTTTTTACTGAGGAAGTGCCTGGAAGCTGAAAAAAAAATGTTTGAAGTGCCCCATCAAAAAACACGTCTTTTTTATGAAGAATGCCCACCTTTTCATGCTACAAAAGAGATTGAAAAGAAATAGAAGAAAAAAGGTGATACACAGTTTTAGTCTTACTGCAAAGCTCAGCTTCTGCGATCAGCGCGGTGTGGGACAGACGTGGCCCTGCAGAAGCCAGGAGCAGGGTGAGGTAGTGCCGGGCTTGGTCCTGGTGCCCTCTGGATGCCGCTGGAGGGGAGCTGGCTGATTTACCGCTCCCTTGGCTATGTCTGCAGAGCAGCTGCAGGAGGACCAGCCGTGGAGAGGAACCCCTGGACTCGGGTCTCCTCTCCGGAGGTCGTGCAGCCCCAAGCGCGGCTGAGCTCTGCCTGCGGTGAGGGCGGCTGGGGCACAGCCGCCTCCAGCCAGCCTGGGGCCAGCGCTCCTGCGAGAGCCACGGCTGGGGAGGTTCACAGGTGCAACAACATGGGAAAGCCCGAGGTCATGTCTCTCGCATGCCCCGCGCTGCACGGACAGACCAGCTCCCGTCCAGCTTTGCCTGAGCTTCCCTGACCCTGAAGGGTTCATTGCCACTTTCCTGGCAGGAATTATCCCTTTCCCAGCTCTCCCAACCTGCAAGATATCTCCGAGCCATAACAGTGTTTTATGGATTAAAGTCAAGGAACTGAAAGAAACAGTGCCACGGAGATTACAGCAAGCGCTTTCATTGGGAACAGGGGAGGGATTTCCATCAACGAATCACTTGACCGTCTTTTATTTCATTTAGGTTTTTATTACAGAACTTTGTAGTAGCAGTTGTGATTAATCTGGATAATTCCCCCGGCAATAAACACTAGGGCAGTAAATTACACGTCATTAACCAGCCATTGCCTACCAGTGCTGTGCAGGGGAGGGCTCTGCTGCCTGCGGGGAGGGTGGGAGCTGGGGCATCGGTGCAATTTGGTGGCTTGCAGCCCGTCCAGCATGGCAGGAGCAGTGCTGAGCTACAGGGAGGGTGGTTTTTGGAGCAGGGGGATGTTCGGCAGTATAATATGTCCTGACAACCACCCTTTGCCTGGTTATCAGTGCAGGCGGACACCTGGGTTGGAAGCTGTTATGCAGGATTTCTAGGAGCCCTGTAAAGTAGAGCCCTGGGGCCCCCCTGCCCCAGGTGAAGCCCAGTATGTAACTGGGGATGAATCAGAGCATGATGGACCAGGTTAGCTTGGTCCATCGTGCAGTGGGAAAGGGGACACACAGCATCCAAAGGCGAGAARTGGTGCTCCTGGGGCACAGGGTCTCCAGCTACCTGGACAAAGAGCAGAGCTCCCTCAGAGAAGTCGCCCAGCTCTATAAATGCCTTGAGTTTTGCCCTTTTTGCCCCCCAAAAGTTAGCTCAATTTACCTCAAAGGAAGGTACCTCAGTGGTGTGGGTTTGGGGACAGGTGCTTTCCTTAGAGGCTGAACAGCCTGTATCAAGCTAAGCTGACCCTGGTGAATTTATCACCGTCTTGCACACAAGAGAGTGTTATTTCATTGATGCCGAAGCAGCCTCGGGTTTCTTTAACTAACCTGGAACAAACCCATTGAACTTGCATGTGAGGACAGGCCCTTTGGAGATGGCAGCTTGGGAAAAGAGTGGGAAGGAAAAAAAAGCCCACAGAGTGACTCTGGCATGTGTATCCAAAGGCTCCCTCCTACCCAACCTGACCTCACTGTCTGGAGCCGTTCCCTGGCACTCAGGCTTTGCCAAGTTTTACCCCGTTATTCCTGCTGGTACTGTTTCGTACAGTATCAAACTTCTCACCAGTAGCCCTTGAGGTCCTAGGAAGAAGTTCCCTGCCACCTTTTGCCCATCAGTGCCTGAGCTGTGCCTAGGAAATACTGAACCCAAAGTTCTTGGGCTTGGCCAGATGGGCTGGGTTTCTCCAGGAGATACAAGAGGCTGCACCAGCCCCAGCCCAGGTGCCTTCAAAGTGGGGAGGACATGTTCCTCACTGCTCCATCTGCACGTCCCATGACGCATCATCCAGCTGCCTTTGAAGCTCGGTGCATTTGCACTCAGCCTTGGACTGAAACATCAACACATGGAAAACTTTCTATGTGTCTGATTTAGCAGATGCTTCTTCTCCAACGTTGGTTTTCTGCCAAAAGACAGACTCTTCTTAGTCTGGAAGAAATAACGGATCTGAAGGCAGCAGGATGGAGAGCAGCTCTTGGTCACAGCTCTTGCTCCTATTTGTGAAGCACTTTGGACTCCCGTGGGGCCGGAGTGCCCAGCAGGCATCTCTGGGGCAGTCCCGGGTGACACGAGGGACGGGGTGCCCCAGGCATGAGGTTAGTGCAGGACTCGGAGAGCCCCATGGTGCTCCTGCTGCCAGGCAGCGCAGGCAGGATGCTTGTATGAGAAAGAGCTGAGCTGTCGGCAGTGTGGTGAGCACGGATGGAGGTTCGAGCACAGGTCAAATCCATGCAAGTTTCACAGGGGCAGGAGTGTCTCTGGATCACTCGCCTTGCTCCAGCATCTCAGAAGTTTTTTCCAGGCCCCTGCGGCAGCTGTGAGAGAGCCGGGCTGTAAGAGATCACAAAGGGGACTGATCCCACCACTCTGAGCTGCCTACTTGCGCATCCTTTAGGTTGCTGTCAGGGACCAATTCAGCAACATGTTTCGGAGGGCAAGCTGGGATGGCACAGCTGAAGCCCTAGGAGAGGGCTTCTTCTCCAGAGACTGTAGGACAGCCCAGGGAGTCAGCTCAGACAGGGACRCTGCCTGCATAGCAAATGACGTGAAGGTGAAACCCTGCCCCACGTCCCAGCCCTGCCTGTGCCRCTCACACCCCAGGCCCCCACCCATCATCTTACATGGGCAGCAGGGGAGGCGGCAGGGATGAGGATGACTCGGGGCCAGATCAGTGGTGCTGGGGACTCTGCGCCTCCTCCCTGGAACAGGCAGGTCACAGCGGAAGGAGAATCTGAGTCGCGCTYGGCCTTTTGTTGCTGAGTTATACTTACTTCTGAAGGCCTGAAATAGCAATTTGTGGTTTGGTTCTGCATGAAGAGGCATCACTGGGTGTGCAGGGAGCTGGCAGCAGGTGCTGCAGCAGAGCCGAGAGATGCAGCAGCAGAGCTGCGTGGTGGGGAGCAACGTGCAGGTTGCGAGCGCAGGTTGGAGGCTCCAACACCCTTGCCTGCCCTTGTTCATCCTTATGCCTCCCCAGAGCCCTGCTCTTTGCCAGGAGCTTTCTCCCAGCCACTCATCTCTGGAAAGCCCAGAGGTTTCCAGCACTGAAGGGGAAGCAATCTGATCCAAGTCACATTTTGAAACAGTTTTTATTTCCCCRGAGAGGCTGCCGCAGTAGTTCTGAAGGGAGAACAGTTAATGCTCAATTTAGCTCCACATGACCTAATTTGCCACTGCTTATTCAACAAGGGAGAAGCAAGTGAAGAGAAATCCTTGCACGTGGACCTTGAGAGCTGCTAAATTCCTGGGGGCACTAAGGGAAGGGATATTTCTGCAGTGGCATTTGTGCAGGAAGAGAGGTTGCTCAGTGGTGATGAGCTGGAGACATGAACCGGTGGTCCCTCAGGCAGCTGCAGTGGATTCCTGGTCCAAGCCTCCCCGAAGCTGGGCTCCRGTGCTTTGAGTCTTCCAGCAAGACCATGGCTAATGTGCATCTTCCCTTGGGCCTTCTTCTGTGATTGCTTTCTGTGGGAAGCTTGGAGGGCTTACCTGCTCTATCCACCTTGTGCATTACTGTGCATGTTCCTGTGCTGACCTGATCCGACAGGGACTTGCCTACTTTTTCTAACCCAAAAGCACAGTACCTTTGAATCTAATATTTCTGTGCTGTTATGTGGCCTGTGCTTCTGCCTGCCCCTGGTCCCTYCTCTCCCAACATGCGTGCTCCCACCCCCAGCACGCCACTCCTCTCAGAGGTGCACGCAGCTCCTTCCCATTTCGCTCAGACCTCTGTCCCTGCACACCCTGTCTCCTGCCTCCCTGCCTGTGTGACCTACGTATGTTCATCCTTTTGAAGGGACAACCAATTTGAAGGGCAAAAGCAATTGTACTATTAGAGATACATGCAGTCTTTTGGGGAATTTGACTCAATGCTATGCCGATATTTTGGTACAAATGTTTGTACCATGCAAAATTAGTCAGACAGTCATTACATATATTTAAAACCAGCTTGCTGGTAGCTCTCCTGCAGAAGGGATCCCCCAGGAGTAGTTCTTGGGCGAGCACACTTTCAGAACTGCAGCAATGACATAAAAGTCATCACTGGCAGTCTGCAAATGGCAAAGCTCAGTGGGACAGGGTTCAGGATGGACAGCTGCTCTTCTGGGGTGATCCAAGGGATTTGTCACAATCCAGTGAAATGGATTTAATCAGCCAAATGTTTCTGGGAYGGTACAGTCAGGTTTGGAAAGCAGGTGACTGAGGGAGGTGCTGGGAGCTCCGGGAGTCACCCGTCAAGGCGTGGGTAAGAGGCATTACATTAGGTGCATGCAGGTGCTGATGCATGGAGAACAGTCCTGGCAGCTCAGAGCTTTGCAGAACTGCTTTTGGAGTTCTGACCATTTTCCATCTCAGGAAACTAAATTTAGACATGCTTTACCTTCAGAGAAGATACCATTTTAGGCATTGGTGCTGTCTGACCCTAGATGAGATCATTGACAGAGAAGATGGACYGGCCACTGCATGGAGCTCATAAAGACAAGATATCTCCCTGAGCACAGACTTAACAAGTTTCTGGGAGAGATTTGAAAGTCCTCACCTGTTGACCATGGTGCCGGTGGTTCTCCCAGGTTCTGGGATCTGTTGTCCTGTAAGTCTTGCTGTTTGTTGTTGCTCTCTCCACTTCACAAACCATATGGTATCTGAGCTTGCCTGTGCCATCCTGAGCATCCTTGTAACAGTACGTCAGTGCTTTAAAGCAACTCTTGTAGTTTGGGAAGGGATCAAAAAAAGGTTTTCTTTGATGCATTCCAAACCAGTGAGGAGGCTGTGAGGAGACAGSGCTTGGGTAAGCTGAACCTGCATTCAGTTTGCACAGAAAGTCTTCTTCCTTCAGCAGCCCATGCGAGGACCTGCGGAGGGGGGTCACAAAAGGAGCCAGCAGCTGGAAAAGCATGGGAACTCCAGGAGGATCTCTGGGCAGGTGAATCCAGGGTCCCCATCCAGGGTGAATTTGTGCTCTATTGTTCCCACAGCCTCTGCAGCCCAGGACACTGACCTCTTAGATATTTCAGGAGTCAAACGTTTATTGTGGGGGGATTTTCTGTCTCGGGACCATGCTGGCTAAATCTCAGGAGCTCAGATGATGTTGCTGCCCGTTGTGTTTTGCTCTTTGGTTTTGGGCATCTTCATGCACCACCTGCCCTCCTGTTGAGACCATAGGAAGAGAAATGCACATATGATGATAAGTCCCTTAGTGCCGTCTTCTTGTTACTGGAGTGAAGGCTCTCCACTAGCAAATGCTGTGTGATGTGGCCTTGATATAAGCCACACACTTTGCAGTGCCTCTTGGTTCAGCCGTCAGTCTTGTCATTAACTATCACTGTGGCTCACTCCCCTAATCCCTTTTCTAGTGCTGCTTCTGCTGCTTTCATACACCTGCATTTCCATTTCCACTTCATAATGCTCTTAATGGCTCTGCTACAAATCTCTTCCCTACTTCCTTTCCTCTTCCAAGCCTAACTTTCCTCCTAACAATTTGTATATTTTCATTCAAAGTTAGAGAAGTGCATTTCTGCAGCAGGAGATCACACTATCCCATTTCCCTTCCAAAGGGCCTATTTCCAACATGCTATTACTCTAACATGTAATATGCAATTTTTTTATTTAAGAAAACAAGCATAAATGTTTACTGGTAAACATTTCAGGGAAGTGTGCCAATGAGCATATCCTCCTATTCCTTACAGAAATGTAAAACATCAGCGTGCTGCCAACCACAAGGATTGTAATGTTTTTCCTTTCATACATAAAAATGTCTTACTAATTAATCATCCTCTTGCAGTAGCCAAAACTGAGGCAACTCTGCCATATGCTAATGCACGCCGGGACTTCATGAGTTGTGAAATATTTAATACTAATCAGACGAGGAGAATATTGTTCCCTCTCTGCATAAGCAACTGTACACCATTGCCTCAAAATGAAAGGTCATAAGCGATCCTCCGCGGCTTGTCTCCTGCTTCTCTGTCCATCTGTTCAGATTGCACATCGTTCATGGCAGGGGTACTCACCAGTCTCACTGCTCTGATCTTGCCTGGGATGCCTAGGCACTACTTAACATAAATTAGGAACAATTGCAGTTGCCAATAGCAGAAAAACTCAGGTGAACTGACGTGAGTGACAGAAATATGTGCCATGAAGGCAGTGCCTGACAATTGCTGCTGCTTCCAAATTTTCACAGCATAGAGGGGTGGCGAGGGGACAGGTTACATCTTCTAGGGGAATTAGAGATAGATGAGACTTTCCAACAGGTTTTAACATCACAAACGCAAGCTTGTCTCCAGAATAAATCACAGATTCCTGCTGATCTCGCCCAATGGCTTACGTCAGAGCCCCTCCCAAAGCAATTCCCCAGTGTAAGTTCAAAAAATGCCTTAAAATATATTTAGAATGTTAAGAAGTGGTTCAGACAGAGTCAAAAACTTTAGTTCTATGAGAAACCATTTCTTTTTTCAGAGTCTCAATCTGCTGAGAAGCAGTTTTCCTGAAGCCTGTTCTGATCTTTTGTTTCTTTCAAGATAGAGAAAATTGTGCTTTTACTCCCACAGTGACACATCTTCTGTTTCCTAAGAGGCGTGACAAGGAGGAGCTCTAGAGATGCCTCTGTAAGAGCGGGAGGTACAGAGTAACTCCACGCCTCCTCCTGCTCGGTGGCCTCAGATGGCACTGGGCATTGCTGAGAGGGACAACCCTGTCCCATGTGAAATAGGTCCCACCACGCCGCATCAGCATCGGTGCTTCTTGCCTCACCTGGAGTCTGGTTAAGCTCAGCTCAATGACTTGCATCCCCAATAGGCTTGGGGTGGACTAGCTCCAAACCTGGGTTTCCAGAGATCCTAAACAAGTGAAACTGGGATGCAGCCCTGCATACTCCCGGTCTCAATAGCCAACCTCAAATGAAAACAGCCTTGTTACAAGGCTGCCATCATCTCTGTTCTACAAGAAACCTCACCTCCACACCTCGACTGCAGGAGGCTGTGAAAATATCAGTCTTAAAAACAGTCCCTTTGGACAAAAGAAACCAAGAAACTATGAGAAAAAAAAATCCACAGATTTATCAGAAGATGCCATGGGACGCGTGCAAGGAGAGCAGAAGAGTACGGGGTGGATGGAGACAGACCCCACAGATTCACAGCACTTGGAAGTGCTGCCTTTGCAGACTCCATCCCGGAGTACTCTCTGCCCACCTCCACACGTATCCCAAGCAGACAGGACAAAAATGTGGCCCAGCTGGGATGGCAAACAAAGAACAACATGGGATGTGCTGCCAGAGAGCCAGAACCAGCTGGATGAGTGCTGAGCAGTGCCCTCCTCATACCTGGGAGCACAGGGGCTTTCTGTGCAGCAGGAACCAACCCCAACGGAAAATGAGCAACCCATAGACAGAGAGTATTAAAATCAACAGTGACGTCTCAGATCTCTACGGAGAAGGAGGTCAGATGGCTGGAGGAGAAGCCAGAAGGAAGAGACTTAACTGTACTGGTGCGCTGCCTGTCAGATACTGTGCAGTCAGAGCACTCCACTGTCATCTGGAGGAATGAAACCCACAAGAGACGCATCTCCTGCACAAAACCTCTTGAGAGCTCAGCCCCAAATGGCCAGTGACACACAGTAAGCTGGAGATGACCTTCCTGCTCAGAGCTGGGGGAAGTTCTCCCAGACAGATCCATTGAATTTAAACATCCCCCTTGGATATGGAGATTGTGAAATGTCTTAAACACCAGTGTGGGCTGGTGGACGCCAGATTGATGAGGGGCCGCAGGGGGATGGAGTGCATCAGCAGAAGTCCAGCTTGGCATTTTCTTGCTCTGAGCCTGCAGTTTCTGAATCTAAGAGGTTGTCGTGGTTTAACCCCAGCCAGCAACTAAACACCACACAGCCGCTCGCTCACTCCCCCTCCCCAGTGGGATGGGGGAGAGAATCGGGAAAGTAAAAGTGAGAAAGCTCATGGGTTGAGATAGAGACAGATTAGTAATTGAAATAAAGTAAAATAGTAGTAGTAATAATAATAATAATAGAATATACAAAGCAAGTGATGCACAATGCAATTGCTCACCACCCACCAACTGATACCCAGCCAGTTCCCGAGCAGCGATCGCTGCCCCCCAGCCAGCTCCCCCAGTTTATATACTGAGCATGACGTCATATGGTATGGAATACCCCGTTGGCCAATTTGGGTTAGCTGTCCTGGCTGTGCTCCCTCCCAGCTTCTTGTGCACCTGGCAGAGCATGGGAAGCTGAAAAGTCCTTGACTAGTGTAAACACTGCTTAGCAACAACTAAAACATCAGTGTGTTATCAACATTCTTCTCATACTAAATCCAAAACACAGCACTGTACCAGCTACTAGGAAGAAAATTAACTCTATCCCAGCCAAAACCAGGACAGAGGTCAAGACATCTGGTAGCCGCAGGATTTAAAAGAATGTGTATATCAGTGCACTTAGGAAATAGCTGGGGGGTAAGGTCCTTGTCACCTTTAACAGGGCCACTCTTATTGTGCTAATATCTCTAAGGGCATCCAAAGTCAAACAAGCTCCAGGTCTAGTATCAGGAGAGGGTTGCCCTGTGATAGGCGAAGCAGGCTTGCAAGTGTAAGAAATTGGGGGTCAGCACACAGATCCCATAGCGTCACTGTTGCCCACAGCAGCCTGTGCCACCCCAAAATCTCAGACACACCCCTGTGTTTTTCTCTCCCGCGCACCACTGGGAAGAGCAGTGAGCCTCCATGGCGGATGCTTAAAGTGCTGCTGTGCAACGAGGACCTGGCACAGCCGTGTGCAGCACTTGGTCGAAGAACACTCACGTCCAGGAGCTTTTTGAGCCTCTTACTGACCAAGACGCCCAGAGGAAGGTGAGGCAAGATGCTGCACTCCTCGCCCACGGTGCACTCGACTCTGCGTCGCTGTGCGTCTCCCATTGCAACTGCCACTTGTTGCTCACCCAGCAATGTGCCTAGAGATCACATCCCACTCTAGCAACCTGATGTAAATCATGTGGGAGCCCGTAATTGTGAATATGACATTTAATAAACAGTGTGGATCATACATACTGCCTGAGGTTCAGATCCTGGTGGGTGTTATTTGTGAATAAATGCCTTAAAGTGCTTCCTTTTTAATTACATTCATAAAGAACAGAGGTATATCAGTCACTGGCCTTCCATTGCACCTATAAAGAGCATCACAATCAAATCATTAATACACATAAAAATGGCAGGTAATTAATTTTAATATTAGCATAAATCTATCGTACGACTTTATTACCAGCCCGACCTTCAGGAGGGGACATCAATAGTATTAATTCAATAACATCTTCCAAATTAGTTATTACCAGTATGTAAGAGGTGTTTTTTAAGAGCTCAAGGCTAAACTGAGAGACCATTAGGGCTGTCAAAACGGCTCTTAGACAGAGGTGCAAGGATTTGCGTGGCCTTGGTTTGCGGAGCCGTTGCTGCTCTGAGACTACGCTGACCAGGCTTCCCTGCAGCGGGTGGGGGGTTGGATTTGGCATGGGCTGAGGAGCCCCCGACTGTGTCTGCACCCTTCAAACTCTTGCAGCGCAGCAGAGGGAGAAGCCAGGTGGGACTCTGGTCCCCTGGGAGACATCAGGACTCAGTCCTGCCTCCGGCAAACTCCATCGGGCTCCAGCGCTGCAGGACTGGGCTTTAAAAGACGAGCCCTCACCCTGACCCTGCCCGTGGGTGCCTGTCCCTGGGACGCGGCAGGGAGGCATCCCGTACCGCGCAGGGCTCAGCCCCTTTGCTGAGTGCTGCAGAGCTGCTCACATGCCAGGGCTGTGCACGCTGCCCAGGAGCTGGGCACACAATTTAGCACCTGGGCTAAAACTAGGCAGCCAGAGCCGCTCTCCCGTCAGCCACCGTGAGATGCTGCTCCAGGAAATCACCTCCCGCTCTTTGGACCACAGGAATTCAGACTCCCCTGGGTAAACTGCTAAAAGCCATGGCTGGTGGGAGAGAACAGAGATTTCATTTTCATAACCTTGAATCTCCTTTTACTGGCGAGGATGTGACTGACAGGCGGTGTGGTGTTTGCTTTGAGGAGGAGCCCATGGGCAGAGAGGCATCTCCGTGCCCGGAGCTGGGGGGCCGGGCAGCCAGAGACGCGAGTCCCCAGAAGCGTGTCCCGCTCTGCGCTGGTGGCCAGCCCTGCACGGGAAGCACGAGCCGCCTGCTCGGGGCCCGCATGGCCTGGTAAGGGGGGACTGCCTCTGCCTGCATGTCTGAGTGCTGCTCACCCCCCCGGGGAATAATCCCTTCCCTAAAGGTAAAATTGCCCCTATTTGGTTAATTGAGTGGGCACCAGGAAAAAAAAAAAGAAAGACAAAAACCCACAACACAAAGCCCTTTCAGAGAATGGGGATAGCAAGAAGAAATCCATTGTGCAAGTCAATTAACTCTGCAGACAAGGTGTTGGGGCACAGCGGAGGGAAAGAGGAGACTCTCCACACCAGCCTGAAGAAATGGATAATTACTTCCCCTGCACCGGGGAGACACACAGACTAACGAGGAGAAGGACAAAGGGCCTTTTATTTGCTTTTTGGCTTTGTGTTAACAATGGTGAGCGCTTTCTCTGTGCCTCTTTGCTGCTTGCTGAGCCACACCGGACTCCTTGCGGGGCAGCGTCTGTCTCCATGTGCCCCGGCTGGAGCTGGAGATGGGACACGCTGCAGCCCACGGGTGCCCAGCCTCAGGCAGGCGAGGCGGCTTCGAGCAGAGGGGCTGCATCTGGGGCATGAGCCTTCCCTCGTGGGGAGCAGCATGCTTCCACACCTCATCCCTCAGGGCAGCGCTGAGCACGTCCAGGCAATGGCTTACACCACCCCACCCTACCCAGCAGACAGCACCTCATCACAGCCCAAAACAAGCCAGCAAAAGAGCTCTTCTGCCAGCACCACTGACTACCCTGCAGGTATTGCCAGAAACCCTGGGCTGGCTGGTATAAAGTCCTGCAGTCACACCAGCCAAGCTTCATACCACAGCTCTAGTCCTCGAGGGTGGATGGGGCAGGGTCTCTGGACTGAGACGCTCACCAGCCTCCCAACCAACTAGACCGCATACCATCTAACCAAGGACATCTGGGGCAGGACACTAACCGCCCTCCTGCCCTGACCTGCAGGCTGGATGCCTGCCTGGAGGCGAGCCTGGCAATCCCTGCTGCACTCCAGGATGCTGGACGACCACCTCTGAGGTTCGCTGGCACTCCAGCCCCACGGCTGGCACACCACACAGCTGTCCCTGGCAAGTTTGCAGCTGGAAGACAAAGTGTGCCAAGTATACCACGGAAGACAGGACAAACCGTGGTAAGGTGCTCCACAGGTTAGCTATGGGCTGCGTGAAGAGCGTGGTGCCTCTTGGTTTTTTTAACTTGTGTTAGTGCCAGGTGATGTCCTCTTCCAACGAAGTGTAGCCGCCCAGGCCGTGCCCCTCACACCTCACTCCTTTCTCGTACAGAGGCTGCTCTGCACTGTCAGCCATCGCATCGACCTTCCTACAGACGGGTGCTTTCCTATCGCTGGGGGGGGCTGACCGTGTCCCTGGGGTCCCAGGGGTGTGCAGGCTGTGGACTGGTGCTACGGCATGATGGTGTTTTCTCTTTTGTTCTTTATCTTCTTCGTAATACATCATTTGCCCCATGGCTGCTTTGGGGCACTGGGCTGAAACGCTGTGGCTATGGAGGTCTCACTCCTGAGCGGTAAGAGCCACTCCACTGCAGTGGCTGACCCGTGCGCGGGGATGCAGCAGCTTTCACAGCACGACAGACCTGTAAAGCTAAACCTCATTGCTCGTGACGGCTCTGGCTTCTAACAAACACCCACACGCCTGAGGTGGCTTGTCCCGCCCCAGACATGGTATTGTTTTTTATCTCCTCCAGCCACAGCAGCAGCAGCCCTGCAGAGAGCCCTGGAGAAAGACAGACTTATCTCCCACCAGTGGTCCTCTGCTTCTCCTCTAGCAGCCTGGCAGACACCTGCATTTCATCATCCTCCTCCCTGGCACCATCCTGGCAGCTCTCCCTGACCGCCTCTCCTTTGGTCTGCCAGGGCACAGCTCATTAGCAAGCCCACCCATCAGCCCCACTACACCTTGTCTGCCCCGCTCCGGGGTCCAGCCCCCTTAGCAGCACCCATGCTGCATGCAGAAGAGCAAATCCAACTGCTTTTTTGTGCATCCCCATCCAGCCAGGACTTCTACCTGGTCTGTGAAGTGGAAGGGAGAATCGATTAAAGAATTATGAGTCTACTCATGCATGCATGAGCCGTGGGATGTGGACTCTCTCTGTCTTCTGCCACAGCTCCAGATGTATGTGCACACATGCCTCGTGTTTGTGTTCGTCTACTTAATGAATGTTGTGTTCACTCAGTCCTAAGCTAATACAAATAAATGACAGAAGATGAGCATCAATTTGTGAGTTAGAGTAAGAGGCAAAGAGAATAAAATCAAAGTGGTTCATAGGCAGGGAAACAGAAAATTGTACTTGTGAAGCCCTGAGCTTGCATAAATCATCTTGTGACTGAATGAACTGTCATGGAGACTGACAGAAGCTCAATCCAGAAGTAGTTATCCCATGCTCAGGTATCAATTACAATTGCTAATTTTGAAACTGAAACCAGCTAATGCTAACTGGGGACCAAGAATTAAACCGTCAAGAGTTAAACCATCAAATGTATTTTCTGGTTGTTTTCACCAGGATTTTTGAGTTTGAAATGGCCAAAACCGCTGGGCCATAAAAGACATACAATTGCTGCGAGATAAAAGAAGAAATCACAAACATCAGCTTTCATCTCAGGTGGATCTGCTTGTAAAAGGAAATGGAAGGCATTTCCACCCTACCTTCCACCATACCTTTGCCACCAGTGACTGAATTACACTGGCGGGCTGGTGTGGGCACCGTCTGCCTCCACGGAGAAAGAGCTGCTGCCTTACACTGTCCCCGGGTAAGAGAGGTGAAGCAACAGGGAGAGGAAAACATGAGATGCCGTTATGGTCTCAGCCTGCGAGACCCTGCACAACATGAAGAGCCATGGCCCTGATGTGAGCTCCTAAGCTCGCATTTCGCAAGCCAGGCTCCAGAGTGGGTCTCCCAAGGGTCAGGGGCTGGTGCCGCAGGGAGAGCCTGCTCACAAGGAAAGCCGAGCTCCAGACCTGTCTCTGCCAGGATCTCTGCCCAAAGGTGCAGTGCCTCCTCCCTCCCCTCCTTACTAAGAGCAGACCTTCAGCTGGAGCCCAAGCTGGTCTCATCTGCACTTCTGGGGAGAAAGATGACCAATGGGGTCAGGGAAGGCCATCCAATTGCTATAAAAAAGTGTTTTCTGACTTTAGCAAGCTGAGCTGCGTTGGTGTCTCGCTGCAGAGCCACCAGCTTGCTGCGCTGCCCGCCTCCCGGCTGGATTTCTAAGTGGGATGAGATGCCAAAAGGAGTGAGAGACCTGCTGATTTATTGATTTCCCGACAAAAGGAATCACAGCTCCATCCGTTCCCTGCCATTGCTTTCTTTCTTCGCCAGCCTCTGCTGTTCCATTCCCACAGGAGCTGGTGCCGACAGCCCTGGGCTCAGCGTGAGCATCTTCTGCCTGTTCTCACCCCGCTGCGGAGAGGGGGGCTTTGGAGGGTCTGCCACCCCTCCTGAGCAGCTGCACAAAAGTGTCCGAGCAACAGGACTCATTCCTTCCCTGCAGGATCTGTCACTGCGGAAGCTGAGGGCTGACGCTGGCTGTGCCCAGTTTCTCAAGCCCCAGGCACACACTAGACCCCGTCAGAGCGTCTCAGAGCTCTCCTGGCAGTGTTGGTCCATAGTTGAAGGTAGAAGCATTGCACTTGCTACCTGTCTGCTGTCAGTAGGAAAAGTGCACCGGCACAGCACCGAGGTTGGGAGGTTGCCCATGGGCTGTAAGCACACTCGTCTGGTCCAGATGGCCAGCTGGAAGGCAGGGCTGGAAGCCAGCATAGCAGTTCAGCAGAGACAGGCAGAAATAATCTGCAAGGTCCTCCCCCATTTCCCTCCCACTATCCTATGCTGACTTTTGTCACCTCCCTGGGGAGTCCAAAGCTGCTGTGATCATTCTTTATGGCACTGTAGGTCCTATCCGTTCCCACCAAGATTGGGCCCACCTATGCAGCACAAGGAACCCAGACAGACAGTGTGAGGATGAAAGAGAGGGGTGAGTTGCCCGGAGTCTGGGGCAGAGCTCAGTCCCAGGTCTCTGATTGTCCCTGCATAGCTCCTCCACTTCTTATGGATACGTAACACCATGCTGATCCTTCTGTAGGACATTCACCACCCTAGGGCATGGTCCTTCCTCCCCTCACACTGCTCTCTGCTCCAAGGGGAGTCTCGGCTACTGGCTTCTGAAGTCCTGTGAGACATTGGGATGCCCACGCTGGGATGGCATCAGCTGTGGTTGCAGTGGGCCGCCCTGCCCTTCTGCTGTCCCCCACGGCTGTGTATCATCACTAGGCTTTGCCACTCCTCATGGGGCAGCTGCCCTGTGGTTGAAACGTGGGGCTGGCACAGGCTTCCTACACAGGCTTACCAGTACRTGCTGTCAGCATCCCCAGAGCTTACAAACCCCCTCTACCCACAGCCCTCCCCAGCCGTGGTGGGCTACAGCCAGGCGCAGAGGTGCCTTCACAGCCTGTTCCCGTCCAGCAGCCGTGCTCCTGCAGCACCGCACAGCCGGCAGGGCTGCCAGCCGTGCAAGGAAGGTTTCCTGTGGGGTGTCTGCTTGTCCCTTTGGGTGTCCTAAGGGCCATTTCAGCATAAGGAGTCTGTTTTCATGGGCTTATCCTTATAGTTGCTGAAACCACAGCCCAGAAATGATGACCTGGCTTAGAAACACCCATCTGCCTTCTGCCTCCCGTGTGGCCAGCACCCAATGCTCCTGGGAAGGGGTAAGGTTGTAGCAGCCACATGTGGACTAATCTGCCCCACGTTGCTCTGGGATCTGGAGCACTGGATGCAGCAGGTCCAGGCTCATTTCAGCACCGTCAAGGCATGCTCTCTCCTCCACACACACCAGCTATACTGTCTTCCTGTGATCACTGATGGTGCCAGATAGAAACCAGAGCTTTAGACCACTGTGTTGCCAGCTGGTGATGAGGTCTGGAGCCAGCCCAAACACCAGACGAGGGGATCTTTGGAAACTGTGAAGGGGACACTGGGAATTTACTGAGAGGATGTGTACTGCCAAGCTCAGATTTCCACATGGGCGTTAGCTGCATTTCCTCCTTTTCACCCTACCGAGAATGAAGATGGAGAAGCCTGCAGACATGTTATTTAGCATTTTATGGAGCCCTAAGCACCTTGCAAACACCACTGGAGATGCCCTCGCCTTCCTTACAGGAGCCGAGACAAGTGAGACCCACTGTCAGGGAGGGGGCAAGTCATTCCAGCAGTATGTGGAGAGCTGAAGATGAGCAGGCCAGCTACGAGGCCAGCACCGCAATGCACGGAGCATGCTGGTGTCGGTGCCACACGGAGCCAGTGGCAGGAGGGGTCCCCAGCAGGGTCAGGAGGCTACATGGGGTGCCAAGCTGCCTTTGCCTGCTGAGTATTTCACAGAGCCATGCTGGGTTGAGCAYGTCCCTCTCAGAGCCCTGTCCTGCCATCGGTGGCCAATCATGATAAATTCCCCACGCGAGATCATTAACTTAGATGAACCCATTTGATTGCAGTGCAGCAGAAACAGTAATGCCAAACCGCCCTGCAACCCTGCTAATTAAATATCTGTGCTCACCGTGAAATACTGTGCTGACCTTGTGGCTCAGCTGTTCGGAAAAGTTTCTTGACAGTTTTCTACTGCCACAGCACATCTTGGTCCTTCCTCGCCCCTGCATCCAACAGGGTCCAAGCAGAGCCACAAGAAAAACCCCAGAAAACCGTCGCCAGGGCAATTCAGAGAAAGGAAACGTGGGAACTTGCCCATCCCCGCACCCTGCAAGGTGGGAGAGCAGGGAAGTGCGGTGGGCTGCGAGCACTTTGCTTCCTGGACTTGCTCCTCACCATGCTGAGAACATTGCCTCTGCTCTGTAAAGCACCATGGGGGCTGCACAGCTCTCCCACCCCCTGGTCCCCGCTCTCCAGAGGTGAACGCTGCTCACCCAGGCCACCTTCCAAAAGTCCCTAATGAATCCGTGCAAGCATAGACACTTCCCCAGGCAGTGCCATGCGGGGTATGTCAGGGTCTTTCTTGGAAAAGGGTGCTATGGGCACCAGTGCCCACAGATGCAAGGGGCACTCTGGGGCTAATGCTCAGCGCTCCTTCCCATCTCATAGCTTCTGTCCCAGGATGTCAGCAGGCTCAGCCACTGCCTTTGAGTTGCTTGCACAGAGCAGGACATCCAGTTCCAGGGAACAGCCCCTCCTCCACGATTTCTCAAACTCTGGCAAACATTTTCTGGGTAACTTAACCTACATTACGTTTAAAGCCTTCTCTTTACGACCGTGAGGGTGAGAGACACTATGGAAGGGCTGACTCCACTGCAAAAAAGGTGCCACCAGGAGCTGGAGCCTGCAGTGCCCGCCGCCCTCGTCATTGCTACAGCGCTGCACAAACACAGCCTGGAAAAAGAACTCCTTCCCCAAGGAGCTGCTGATTTGGGGCAAAAAATGAACAAGAGTAGAGAGAGGGGAGTGGGAAGGTGCCAGGATGCAGTATGGTCTACATGGCCCGGAGGGTGGGCAGAGGCTGCAAGTGCCAGCGGTTTGCTGGGGTCAGAGGTTTTGTATCTGTAATAGGAAGAAGGGCCCTGAGCCGCGAGAGGCTTGAGGTGGATTTACCTGGATGTTTTCTATATAATAAGCCCCTCCAAAAAGAGCTTTTAAACTCAAAAGTGAAGTTTTACCTGAAGAGAAACTGGAACAAGTTGCTTTTGAAAGTATGGGAACCTCAGCAGCAGCCAAGTGTGTCAGAACAAAAATGAAAGGTGACCATAAATAAACCTGCCCCTGCCCTGCGTCCTCCCGGCAGGTCCTTTCCTCTAGGTTTGCGTTCCACCCCAGCTCTGTGACTTTCAGGAGTTACAGCAGCTCTTCAAAGCCCCTCCAAGGCCTGTCCTCCTGCGCTTCCGCCTGCTCCTCGCGGCCGTCCCCGGCTGCGCTGCGCTGCCAGCCCCCCTCGCCCCGCTGCCCCTCTGCCCATCCCGCCCCACACGCTCCCTCCCCTCCTCTCAGGCTCAGTGGTCCCAGGGAAGGTGCAAGGCGAGAACGGTGTTTCTCTGGGAGGGAGGTRCCTGGGGCATTGCCCGGCACTGATGGGACAATGTTGTGAGCACGCTGTATCAGAGCAGCTCCTGGGCTGGCTTCTCTCGTCCGTGCCAATATTTGCGACAAAGCTTTGGATGGGGTGTGGGTGAGGCAAGGACCAGGCTAGGAACTTGGCAGTGCTGCCCCTAACATTGTTTCCACCATGCCTGGAGGGACAGGGACTTTCTGTCCTGGAGTGAAAAACAAATCCTCCTTAACCCCGCGGGTGGCTCCACACAGGGCTCTGATTTTCCCCGCTGCTCCTTTTCTTCAGAAGAAAATGTGTGTGTAAGGGGATAGGCACATAAAGGTGGAGGAACAGAACCTGTGCTCCCCTCTGAGCTTATCGCAAGCATCACACACAGCAGCAGGCACTGCCCAGAGGGGCTGGACCAACCATTCCTGTCTCACAACTGGCCTTGGCCTCAGCCGTGCCAAGGATGAGGAGGCATCCACAGCCCTGTGCGCCAGGACCCCTCAACACCAGCAAACCATCAGCTCCTGCTTTCCAGCCAACAGCCCAGTGCAGGCTCCTTCCCTGGGCAGGGAAGTCCCAAGCTCCTGCGCCAGCCTTATTTACCTCTCTGCTAAACAGAAAACTCCTCTGGGGCCAAGAGATGTTCTGCAGGTTTTGTCACCCTGCTGTCCCCTCCATCCCTAATGAGTCACCGGGACCCTAACTCTAGGTGTGCCTTGGCCAGGGCACAGCCATCGTTCTCCTGCCTGACGGAATACAAAGGACGTGCAGAGATGACGAGATGCAGTCCCGAGCACGGGGACATGCGCAGAGCAAGCCTGAGCTGGCACGGCAGGGCACAGCACTGCTGAGTGACAGCCTTGCACCCCAAGGGAGGGTGCACACTGTGGCAGACCTCAGCTGCCCAGAGGAGACTGGTGGGCACGAGCCTCTCTCCTCCTGGACAGCTGGAGATGTCAACTACTTGGCCACGGGCATCATCGGTGACAGCAGACCCAGCAGCATGTCAAGGAAGAGTCCAGAGAAAGCAAAAGTCCTCTCACCAGGCTGACGTGGCCACTGGGTTCCCAGGAAAGGGATTGCGTGATTTGAGAGAAACTCTGGCAAATACATTTGCTCTGGTTTTGCTCTCCAAAGCCAGTCTGACCATCTATCTCCCAGCTCTTGTCTACAGGCAGGGTAAGTGTTTGCAGTAGACTGCAAAGAGTGTGCTCAGCTGGGCTGATCATGTTTGTTCTTTGAACCTGGCAGAAGCCTACTGAGATATCCAGTGCCTTCAGGTGCACCTGTGTTATTAAAGGCTAATTCCCTTTCCCCTTCCATCTGCAGTGCTATTTGTGCATCCTAACAGCATCACCAACAGAAGATCAAACATTTCAGGACAAAATCCAGTACAGCCAAAGCAAAAAGCAGCAAAACACACCCATTTTCATGACAATGAGACAAAAGGTTTGGCTCTCCACACCCCAGGATCAGCAGCCCTGTGTCCCTGGTGGAAACCCCAGCACTCCTCACCCCTGGCACCGACACACAGCCCCCAGGAACAGCAATCAGGATGGGCCAGGGCATGCCAGGGAAGGGCAATTCCCCGCACAGAGATGAGGGGTCTATGCCAGGAGAGGTTCCCCCCATAGCCACAACAGCAGCAGAAGCTATGGATTAGACCAAGCACAAGCGCTTGCTCCACAGAGTCCCTGGGCCCTCCTCTGGGTTGGAAATGGGATCTCCTCCTCCCCACACTCCTCCACATTTTGTGGCTGAGCTCCTTGTGTGCACGGCCCAGGCAGCCCAGCATCACCCACCTCTTGCCCCATAGCTGCAGGGTTCAGCAGCCCCGACATCCTTCCTCCCCAGAGCCAAGGATTCTCCACGTGGATTTTGCTGCCACCATACAGCCAATGTAACAGGCACAATATAAACAGGCATCTCCACCTGCCAAGATTGTCATCTGCTGCCGGGGCTTTTCCATTCAATGAGTCTCCGCCTCCCCTCCTCAGGAGACCCTAATTAGATCCTATCCTGCTTAAGCAGCAGAGGAAAGGGCTGGATGGCTGTGTCAGGACTCAGAGCTGGTAAGAGAGGGCACCTTGGGGACTGGAGGCATGAGGGCTGCCAGCCCTCCTCCTGGTCTCGCTGACGCTGTAACTGGGTCTGCAGAGCCAGCGACAGAGTGGCAATTGAAACCTCTGATCCCTGCAGAAAGCAGCTCTCCACAGCTGCCCACGCGCAAGTCCTAAGGCTGCTGGGCTGCCCAGGGAGCACAGGCATGCTGTAATTATCTCGTTGCACTGAATAGAAAGGGGGGCCAGCCAGAGATGGAGAGGACTATTATATCTGCAGTGCACATGTGGGCTTGTAAGGGAGGAGATGCTCCAGCACTTGCCCTGGCAGCTGTGTCAGTGATGGAGCTGCCCCAGGGCTGCCAGCGTGCAGGTATCTGTGAGACAGGGCAGGGACAACCACTGAAACCCCACGAGGGAGGTGCTGTGCCTCCAGACCTCCCTCCCCAGCCATCCCAGGCTGGATGGTGGGTGTAGAGGTCTCAGTCCTTCTGATGCAGCATGTCCTTGGCACCCTCCTCTGCTAGAGCTGAAAGCTGCACATGTCCTGGCCATGAAACACCAATGGCCTGTGCTTTTGTTGCTCATTTCAAATGAAAGGATGAAAAAAGGCTTCTCTTCCTGGCCTGAGGTCTCCACCTGTACCAGGGAGTTACATCAGGGCTGGTGTGCCCCCCAGGAGCCTACTGGAGAAGGACTTTCCCCACCATAGCTTCAAACTCCTGATCCCACCTGCGATCACTGAAAATTAGAGGCTCCCAAATCCCACCCAGGAGTCATTCAAATTGGTTCATTAGGACAGGTTTGGGTTGTGCTCTTTCAGCTCCAAGAAAACCTCAAGGAACACAGATGTGCTGCTGGGCAGCGTGCAGGTTTGGTCCTAGTCCCAAAGGGCTCTGTGCACGGATGACCTGCCCTCCCCAGCTGAGCAAAGCACGAACACACCACGGTGCCGGTTCAGCCAAATTCTCTAATGCTCCTTTTTCCTGAACTTGTGAGAATCAAGCACCTCCTACCTCGAGTCATTCCCTAAAGCCAAATTTTCCAATGACTATTGACCAAGAGGCAACTGCCAGCAGCTGGGGAGAAGTGATCTCTGACACTGGAGGCAGACATTGCTCTTCTGTCTTCCCTTCCCTTAGTTACGGCTCTTCGTTTATTTGGGAGCATTGCACGCTCCAACGAAGAGCATTTTATCCTGGAATAGTCACTCTCTCCTATATATTCATACTTCAAAAATTAACATAAACAGCAGCAAGACGTGTTACTGACCTAGCTGAAGGAGCGTGGAGGAACTCTGGGGACAGAGTTGCTGGATGGTGCAGACGGACAGAGAGACCCTGTGGTTACCCTACGACTATGACACTGGGGGATGGACAGACAATGGCAGTCCTGTTCCACAGAGGATTTTCAGTCTTTCCATTTTGAYCTGGAAGAGAGGAAAGCTCTCTGAAGGAGGCTGTCAGGAGGAGGAGTAAAGCAACTAGAGTGTGCAGCCACGACCTGGCTCGGCACGCCCAACGCATGCTCACGCTGGGGCATGGGTCTCCCTAGCCTTGCACCTGACCCAGCAAAGCACAAACTCCTCGCTGGATGGGTCCCTCTTGCAGAGTCCCATGCTGAATGCCTCCTGCCCCAAAGCCGATAAAAAGCTTCACCTCGTGCCCGTTAAGTCGTTGATGCAGAGCTTTCCAGTGGTTGGGGATGGATCAGGCTTACCGGCTGGCACTGTGTAGTTTCTCAAACAGGACTCCCATCCCCTGAGACATGAATTACTGGGACTCGTCAGTCCTCAGGAGGCTCTCAGATAGATTACCTCCCTTTGGTAAAATGTGAATGACTGGGGTGAGGGGTTCCCCTAACCTTGCACTAGCCCCAGCCTGCTGTATTGCCCCTCTTCAAAATTAGCATGGCTCTTAAACCGAGTTCAGCCTTCCCCAAGGCACCGGTATGCTGGGCTGCTGGCAAGGGGCATCTCCAGGGAGAGCCAGCCGGAGCCTGGGCTTCCCAGCTCTGGGCCCTCCACCCGCGGAGCCGCGACCATGGGGCACCAGCTGCCCCCGGCAGCCGCCCCTCGTCGCTGGAGGGGACCCCAGGCCAGGTCTCCCGTGGGGCGAGCATCCTGGGGAAGCGTGCTGGCTGGCCTCCCAGGAGGAGAGGGACCCTGAGCCAGAGGGAGGAGGGGAGAGCCTGAAGGGGGTCCAGGATTTTGGCAGGCGGGAGGCGAGCACTGCAGCTGGAGGAGAACAGGCAGGAGCGAGCGGGCCAAGGGGGAAGAGAGCCCAAAGCAAGCCAGAGCACTTGGCCATCAGCAGCTCTGGGGTCGTTGCAGACGATGAGAAATATTTTCCTTTCCTCTTTTGGGCCAAATCCCTTCCCAAGCAGTGATGCTCAGCATTTCTAGAGTGATTGCACAGTGACACCCAGAGGACACCCCCGAAAGTTGTCACCATCACACCCAGCCACCGTGCTGGGACAGAGGTGATGGGGACACCCATCCAGAGGAGCTCTGCAGAGTGACCGAGGATTGAGATCAGAGGCAAACACTCCCCTTCTGCAGTCTGCTTTGATGCTGGACACATCTTACATGAGGAGAATAAATAATTAATTTCTGTTCTAGAAATATGTATTTCAGTATCGAAAAGCAACACTATTTATTTCCAGGAGAGGAAGTCACCCCCCGGGCCCTATAAATATTTATATAAAGCCAAGCAAAAAATATGTTGGTAATTTAGTATGTCTTTAAAATATATGTTGCATATAAACTAGCCCATATTTAATTAAATATATTGCTGCATTGTGTATGGCTGCTGCTCAGCCATTTACAGTCACATCAATACGTTAAAAGTTTAGATTAGAAGAGGACTAAGGCCACTGAATATACATATAAAGTCATGCTTTGGCAGAGAGGTACTTTGCTCTGGACCCCTCACCAACTCTGTAAGACAACCTTTTCTCTGCCTTGGTCTGAGTCCAGCTGGGGCAGAGCTGGCCAAGAGCTGATGGACACACATCCCCCCACCGTTTTGGGATGAGCCACAGGTCCACCCCACCTGCTTGGGCTCCTCCTGCTCCATGTGGCCTGTGCTCCACAGGGCTTGGTGGGATGTTTTCCCACTTGGAGGAGATGCTGCCATCAAGAGGCAGCTCAGCACGGTCCCCACACCACCTCTGCCTGTCCGGGCACTGCTGCGAGGTGCTCAGACATCGATGCCACAGCCAGAGCCTGCCCAGCCCAGAGCAGCACTCCATTGGCCATGGGAGAATCATGACTTCATGTTGACTAGCCAAAACCAGGGTCTCGAGGTGCAGGACTTGCTGTGCCTTCATGTGCAGGTGTCCTCAGCTCCATCCTCCAAATGCCCGTTAGGATCAGTGACACTTGGTGGTGCTTCTCCTGTTTGAAGGAGGCCAAGCAGATCAGGTCCTGGAGGTGCCTACACCTCTGCAGGTGCCTACACCTCTGCAGGGAGCCCAGGGTGCCTGGCGCAAGGAGGGGCATCTCCACTGCAGGGAGGGTTGGTCATCGTCCCATGTTTCTCTTTAATAAGCTGCATTGGAGTGAGGTCCTGCTCCAAGGGTCCTGATCTCTGGTCCCACCCCAGTTCCCAGCAGAGACCCCGGCTGCTGCATGTCCCATGTCCCAGCCACCCCCAGCTGATGTTTTTGGGCTGCTGCACGCATCCCCTGGACGTGAGGGGTATGTGGAGCCTGGTGGTACAGCTGGGCTGGAGCACGGGGCTCCTGCCTCCCGGAACCATTTCCCTCTGCTCACAAATTAGAAGGACACCACAGGGGAACGAAAGTGTCCCCATTTGTGTCACAGCACCGTAGGGGAGAAATCCAGGTCGCTGGTGGTGTCTTGAGTCCTTTTAGGATGGGAGGTTCAGCAAAACTCACAGCTTTGCAAACCAGGAACTGGCCACACTTAAATCTCTGAAAATCAGGGCAAGACATACCCAAAAGCAATCTCAATGCCCTCTGCCTGGAAGAGGCGAGATTGCGCATGCAAACACTGCATTAGGAGCCAGCTTGAGTAAAGTAGGGCTTGAAGGAACTATGGGAAAGCTACGCCTGTGATACATGGACATTTGAGGCATCCTGTGTTTCCCTCATGTCACCGAGACGTGCCTGGCCCCAGGGCTGCACGTGCACCTCTAGAGATTGGGGCCAGGGCTGGGACGGCTGGGACAGCAGCAGGGCACAGCATCTTCTCTCCTGGTGGCCTGCCCACAGGGAGATGGGACATGCCAGGTCCCTGCGACAAAGGACAGGTAAAAAGATGGTACTGGGCAGCACCTTTGTGTCGGGGAGAGCAGCTGACCTGAGCACAGTGCCTACCCTGGCCGTGACCATTAGGGTCTGCTCTGCAAATCGCCCTGTGCCGTGGGGCATGCAGGACCCCTTGGGTGGTGTGGGCATGCAGGATTACTGCTCACAGCAGCTGGTGTTATGGTCTTAGTTGTCTCGAGCTGTATTTTCTTGTTTTCTATTGAGGTTTGAATGGCTTGAGCTCTGCCAGGCGAGACCCTAGCTGGCCCAAGATTTGAAGGAAAGCTGCCTACAGGTTGCTGGCCACAGCTCAGTAGTTTTGGATTAAACTCACAGCCCTTTCTGAATCCCTTTCTCTTTCTGCTCCCTCCGAGGGGAAAAATGAAATGTAATGTATATATTAATGAAACACTGAACTGGCTGTTCCAGCCAGTGAGGTGTACCCATAAAAAAGCTCATTTTCAAACCCATCAAGTAGCATGGAATAACCAGCAATCTTGATCAACAGATCATTTTTGAAACACTCATCTTCCCAAACGAGGCATTAGTTGAACTGCCACCGCATCTCATCCCCTCATCCCCGGCTGCTGTTTGCAGCATGTAAATCATGCATGGTGCATGCTGCACCACGATGCAGCAGCTGGCCAGTCCTGACGTGTGTCGCTGGCTTTCTGCTGAGGCATCAAGTGTCTCTTTATTAATAAGAGGCTTGGCACCCAATGTGCCTCAGTGTCCCACTTGTGCATCCCTCTCGGGTGGATGCACCGGGACCACCACCACTAGTGGTCCCTTGAGAGAGGGCTCCAGGTCCAGTTCTTCCCAGCTTGCACCCAGCTCCCTCGAGCACCAGCCATTTGCTTTGGCTTTTCGCTTCATTTTTAAAGGTTTTCTCTGACCTCTCTGTCTCAGCCAGTGTTTCAGAGACCCCTTTGCCCCAGTTCCCTGGCAAGCCCCGCTGCGTTCAGGCTGATTCCGGATGTGTCCAGCTTCCAACTCGGCTGATGATAGCATTCACTTGCATCTCGCTCTTTCCAGATCCCTCATCAACTTTTATTCACTGCAACATATACATTATTGGTGGACCCCAAGCGCTGCCACACGTTTCCTCTGCAAACTTCCCCACCTCACAGCTTGCTATGGTACAGCTCGGTACAGCTGCTGCTGAAACTCTGACACAGCCGAAATCCTAACCCTCCCAGCGTGGCCGATTTAAGCTCCCCAGTGCCGGGGCTCCCGCGGTGTGGCAGCGGGCAGGGCAGGGGAGATGCCAGGCTTCCTTCGCCTTGCACAGAGGTTTCCCATGGGGAGCCTCGCTGGCGTCAAGTCAGACGTGGGGTGCCCTGGTGCAAAAGCTCTCGGTATCTTTGTTTTCTGTCTGATTCTGCTGCTGCTTCAGAAGAGGCAGGCCAACGACAGCTTACACATGCTCTCACCAGCTTGGCTCTCGCTTATGGCCCAGGGCCCAGAGCTCATGGGTAAAACAGCTGATGCACAAGCAGCCATATGTGACCTTATCAACACTTGCATTAGCGACAGAACAGCTTGTCTGATGCACTGCTGGGCTCTGCTGCTTGGGAGGACGGTAAAGGAAGTTTTTGAAACCAGACAGATAGTGAAGGGGCCTGGGAGACAGAAGCAGAAAGATGAGCTTTCGCCTCTGTGATGGGTCTGAAGTCCGGGGGAGTCTTTTCGGGCAAGGCTCAGCACAGGACTTGGCTGCTGGAGGAGACTCGAGAGCCCTGTGCCACTGCACTCCCAGTATGGCACCGGTTTGGGRAACAGGGCAACAAGTGTGCCAACTGCGTGCAGACACCCACCTCCGGCTCCCGGCCTCTTCGCAGGCAGCAGGGCTCCAGGAGAGGAGCTGGGCAGCAAAGGGAGGAGGAGGGCGTGTTTCCCAAGCACGCAGCGGTGCGTCGTTACAGGGAGAAGTTCTAACCAACATTTATTTAACTTGCCCAGAGTCACTTGGTGAATGACACGGACAGTAATGACAATGTTCGTCACTCATTTAATATGTGTGGGGAGCACGGCTGTGGCTGGCAGAACTAGGAGAGCAAATTAGGAAGAGGGAGACATTTATTGTCGTAATGGGAAGTGGCAGTGATTGATCACCCTGAGTGACACTCCTCTCACCACCGCATGCTAATGGAAGAGAGTGAGCTGTTGAGGCAGGCTGGGGTGCAAGGAGCCCTGCCAAACCCGGGGTAAGATGGGGAGGATTTTAACACGTGTACCCCCGATTCTGCCTGGCATTGCTTAAAGGCACCAGCATGTTCGGCTCCCACACGTCAAGGGACTGCGGTAATCCTGCAGGTGAGGACACATCCCTGTGACGTTGTGCTCCCTGCAAGGAGGATGGGTCAGGTGCTGCCTCTGAAAGACATGAGGGGTTCCTCCACGGGGAACTCAGCTGCGTGAAAAATGGTGGCCGTTGTCGCTGCTGATTTGCAGCCACTGCTTTGCAGAGTGGCAAAATCCTGGAACCTTTGGAGCAGGAGCTTTCATGCACACTGTCTCCAAAGCCTGCACCAGGAAATTACCAACAGTACTACGGGACAAGAGCAGAGCAGGTTAGAAACTGGGTCGGGACGTGGGGTTAAGCTCCAGGAACAGGCTGCAGGAAGATGCTGGCTGCTCAGTTAAAAGCTGAATACCGTGAACGGGATGAAGGTTAGTGACAGGCCAGCGGCTGTTGGGTCATGGTTCATGTTCAGGTTATTTTGGGGGTTAGGAAAATGGAACTGAATTTAGTTTCAAGTGTGGTTGGCTTTTGAGTCAGAGTCGAGAACCAAAGTTAAGGGTAAGTTACTGTAATATTTGTTAGGTTTACGGGTGGATGGGGGCTGAGGGTGAGACAGGGCATGTGGGACTGTGATGCTCAGATGTTCTCCAGTGTCGCCCATGGGTCAGTCAGGAAAACATCCCAAGTTTCACTGACAGTGCCGTTCCAGTGGAGGCAAAGGCATGGTGAGCACCAAAGCCAAGCAGCCAGGAGACATCCCCTGTGATGTCCTCAGCCAGCCACGTCACCCCTGCCAGGCCCTGTGATGAATCTGGCTGCCGAACTGGCACCTCTGAGAGGCTGAGGTGGGCCATCCTGTCCCACAGCACTGCTGAACCTCGGTGGGCTGCTCGTGCTGCAAACTCCAGGCAGCTACCAGGACATGGCACATGTGCAGATGTCTATATAACCCTCTATAACCTTGTTATACCAACTCACAGAAACCTTATAACTTTTCTTCTGGGGAAAAGACACCTTATAACTAAAGCAGGTGGCTGCAGGCAAGGGAATGGGTCAAACCTTTGACCAGTTGGATATTGAGGCATGTACAAAGCGTCCCCCACACAAATAAACATGAGTCTCTGGGAGTCTCCCCTGACCGACCTGGTGATACCTCCATGAAGACGCTTGCGGACGGTCAACACCCCTCAGGCAGTGACTGGCCATCCTGTCCAGGAGCTTTTTGGTCGGGACATACCCCATTTCAGACCCCAATTCAGAAGCTGCAGTTGCGCATGTAACAGGGAACATCTCCAGCCGGTGGACCACAGAGGACCCGAGCCAAAGTCCAACCACTTTCACCTCCCATCCTGAAGGTGATGGGTAGACATGGAGTCACCAGGAGTGATGAGACTCCTGCAGCAGACGGGTGTCAAATAAGCTGTGTCCTCATGAGCTTTAACAGCACCCAGTCGAAATGCTAAAGCCTCCCCAGGACTCTGGTTATCATTTAACCTGGGGATCTAATTCTCTAACTCCCCCTGTGCCTTGTTTCGGTTCTCGGGCAGTGAGTGCCACACCGGGGCTCAGCAGGCACACTGTTTTCACGTGCCGAGTGACTTGCGCAGGACACAGATGTGCTCTCCCCTGCCACGGGTCCAGACCTGCTCCGGTTCTCTGGGCACCCACGGGTGCGCATCCTCCCACGCCACTGCCGAGCCGCCACCCGCCACGGAGCTACGTTAGCCCCTGGCTTTTAAACGGGTAGAAAACTTACAAAATCTATTGGCTCAGAAAAAAATCTCATTTCATTTGCGAGAGTAAATTACCTTAAGGATGAAATAGAGAACAAACAAAAACGTCGCTGTGGAGAATGCCATGCACTGTCAGCACGCCTGGAGCCCTCTGTTTCAGCAAAAGAAAAGAGTAATTAATTCTGAGTATGCAGCAAGACACATCCACAAAGACTCTGCCCAGGTGACCCATATATTAGGACTCACTCAAAAATCACAGGTATTCACACAGTATCAAAGTGTCGTTTCCATACAGACACAAATACCTACAGTGTATCTATTGGAAGAACCATGTTTCTTTGCCCTGTAGATTGAATTTTGCCTGTGGGTTTTGTCGAATAATTATTATTTTGCACTAGTTTATTTAAGCACTTACTCATCATTGCCAGCACATCAAATAATGAGTTCTGTGCCCCCAAAGATTAAATAGCAACATGCTGCAAAATACAGGGGAGGAAATATAGTTGAGCTTTGCAAATTTTTTAATTAACATTTTGATACTGAGAGAGATTGCCTGAATAATGGGACATTTCCCAGGCGCAGCTGAATGTTGCACAGGATGATTTTCATTCTTAAGGGCAACCTTATGCCTCCTTGTTAAGACAGGTGGGAGAAGTTCCTCGCATCCCTGTTGGAGCCATGCAACCATCCCACTTCGGCTGGGAACAGGACAAGATGGATGCCACGGGGGCTGTCCATATAACAGGTACAAAATAGCCCAATGCAGGGGGCCTGAGCTGTTAAAAGCCCTGGGAAAGAGGGAGATTGCTTCCCCTGCCTCAAAAGAGTGGCCACAGCACAGGAAAGAGTTTAAAGCCTTGCCCTTGCCTGGCACCCAGGGGTACAGCCTGGTGCTCTGCTGTCCCTTTGCACAGAGGCTGGTGGCACCGGCGCAGCAACGATGCAGAGCCCCCTCCCGCCCTGAGCCCCCAGGGTCCCGCAGGGCCCGGCCACGGCCGCAGCCGTTGCACAAGCTTGTCCCCCAGCACTGGGGCACGTTACACGTGAGTATGGCAGAGACGCCTCCTGCGCGGGAGGAAACCCCCAAGGGACCCCCCCATGGAGCCCCGCTTTGTTGGTGCCCTGCATCAGCCAAGGCTCCTGGGGTGGCTCAGGGACCTCGCTGCAAACCAGGCACCAGCACGTGCTGGTCTCAGTGTCGAAGGAAATCTGGAGGGAGTACAACAAGCTGCGCTCAGAACAAACTATGAAATCCACATTACTTTGTCACTTAAGTGCAACCCTTCATCCCAACGTACCCTTCCAAGCAGGAAGGACACGTTGCCAAGAGTGTGCACACACACTCACATGGGGCGTCTGCAGGATTCTGCATGCAGGCTGTCAGCAGCTGAAGTTAGTGGGGGAATATTACCAGCCTCTAGCTCAAGAAAACCAGTTAGGTGCACAATAGCGACTCAACAAGGTGTAATAATGCGATAAAAAAGGGGGAGACTTCAATTGTTGATCTGCTTTCAAAAATATGCAACCCTTTAATGCAGCCCCTGCTCTACCTAGCAGCAAATCATGTACCTGGACTTAAAACGTCACTAGGGGTTGGAGGAACTACAGGCCAGTAGGCTTTGTATTTGTTCCTGGAAAATGGTTTTAAATTGTGATTAAAAATAGACTAATGAAGCACAGATGGGATGACATGGATTCTGTGAAGGAAAATGTATCAGTCTCTCCAAAACATCCCCGATACTGCTCCTACTTCCAACAGGAGGTACGGCTTATTTGGGCTAGCCAGAGGTCTGAGCAAGGTGCAGCGCTAAAGACAGGCAAGAGGGCAGGAGAAGAATACCATTACTGGAAAAAAATGGCTCAGACAGAAAACTAAGGGGACTTAATCTTCAATTTTTCGTGAACATTACCACCATGGATCTCATCGCTGCGTACGTTAATGTTTTCCGCAGTGATCTGGAAAGGAGAAAGAGCTGGAAAGCAGAGCCCAGTTCACAGATGACACAGAGGGAAGTTAATTGAATCCAGCAAAACCCATAAGCACCTCAGAGAAACCTAAGCCAGGGAACTGGGTGATGAGTTTGTAGCTGAATATCCACTTCAACAAGCAAACTTGTGCAGCACACAAGTTTCAGCGAGTGCAAAGCCCAGCTCCAAAGCATGCAGCAGTCCCTACTGGGGTAGAAGTAAGCTAATTTCTAGAGAAAAATTGCTACTATAATGATTAGGACCATGTGTGAGCTAAGAACAGGGGATGCTGTATCCAATTTTGGTAGCGAATGGCACCAGTGAGAACACGTGGTTGTAGGAGATGCTCTTGGAGTATCTGGTCTGCTGACTAATTTTCAGTGGGAGGACAGGGACAGGGAGGAGGCAGTAGCTGCGGTCCATTTGCCTGGGTGGGGATATTTCATGCTACTCAGATGAAGTTCTGGAGACCTTGCAAGTAACTCAGTAAATAAAGGGGATCRCATGGAAGAAAAGTCTGACCCCAGGCGCTGTTCCCTGTCCTGCCGTCGGTGTCCTGGGATGCGGGACCGTGTCTGGCCAGACCCACGGCCCCTGCAGCCCGKGTGCCCAGGCTGGGAGCGGCTCGACAGAATTGCATGGGATGGTTGGAGAGTCCTGAGACGCAGAGTGAGCAGGGAGGTTGCAGAAACTGCTGGATTTTGGAGCAGGAGCGGGAAAGGGACTTTCCAGAGGGACCATAAGAGATGGCTTGGGAGCCGTAGCCCCGCAGGCTCCAAGGCAGCGTGCCCCAAGGCCACGGTGAGCAGCACAGCCAAGCAGCGTGGGCTGGAGGTGTTTTCACCTGCGGCTCGGGCACATGGAGCAGCCGTGCTCCCTCGGCTGCCGCTCCACGAAACCATGGCCCCACAGCAAAGGCCTGGGAGGGCAAATCAACGCGGGGGGTGGGGGGCAAACGAGAGGCAGGAGCTGGCTCGGGGATGTGGTTCCAGGGGGGTCCTGCACTGTGCCCACTGGGGTCCAGCACTGCCTCCTCGCTGGAGAAGGGACTTTACCTGCAGATCCCAGCAAATCCACTCCAACCTCCACCTTATTTTTTCTCACCAGCTGCTGCACCAAGGGCTGCTCAGAAGCATCTACGGCACAAACCTTGGCAGAGAGCACCCTCCAGTGGGCACTGGGAGGCCAGTGGGAGCCCCACGCCTGCTGCTCGCTGGACACTGGGCACAGGAGGGTCCCAGGCATCTGGGCAGCACGGCAGGGACCCGGGGCGAGGGGTCCTGGGAGCCGCTGGAGCAGGGCAGCTCCGTCCCAGAGCCACCCATCGCGTCTTGCTCCAGTCAGATGCTGCCCGTGGGGAGCGCAAGCTTGATTCACCTCTGTGGCCGTGGGCTCCAGCCGGGCGTTGCCCTCGGGATCAAGGTCTTGGTGTAGTAAGAAGCAGTTCTGCAAAAAATGCAAGTTTGGCTGTTGGACACTGAACCCTGCAGGCATCGGTCCCAGCCGGTGTCACTGCTCTGGCTTTATAGGCTTCCAAGAGTGCATCTGGGGTGGACAATTTTGTAAAGAGATTACGATCCTTACTCATATCACCAGATGTTAAGTGAGAAGACACAAGGCAAAGGCATTTACCCTCTTGCCCTTGCAGTGTGTGCACCTGGCAGTCAGCCTCACGGGCTCCCGGCGGGGTTTGCAAGGCAAGGGCAGGACCGGGCACCCCGAGTTGCCCAGCTGGCCACCTTCCAGAGACTGCAGCAAAACCCAAGGCTGGGTGGTTGCACAGCAGCTTGCAGGAGTCCCCAGCAAGTGAGGGAGCAGAGGAAATCCCAACTGTACAAGACATCTGGCAGCCCTTGCTGCCAAACCTGTCCCCCTGCTCCAGCTCGGTGTTACGTCAGCTGCAGCGCGAGGGCGGCCGGGCGAGGCTGCTCCTCCGCCGCGCTCGGGGCTCTGCGCTCCTCGACGTGCCTCCTGCTCCCTCCCCACTGCTCATCTCGKCTGGAAGCAAAGTGGAGGCCAAGCCAGCAGCTGTCCGAGCCGGTGCGCTTTGGCAAGTATTTCATAGCTTAAAAGCTGCTGCCTGTTTCTTGCTGCAGTGGGAGGCCCCAGAACAAGCAGGGGAGAAGGAGAAAGGTCAGGTTCCCTGGCTAACCCCCTCCAGGATCCTGGCATACCCATCCCCTGCCCCCTCACTGGCAAGTGAGACTCGTCCAAAGCCCTGCCACCCAAAAAAGCCCACCTGAGGCATCACCTCCAGGGCACGCCATGTCCCCTTCCTCCTAGGAGACGCTCCGCTGTGGGGCGGAGTGGAGCCAGAGCAGGGAAAGCATCCCCTGCAGCATCTGGTTGCAATCAGTGTTTGCAGAACTGGCTAAGCTCCTTCCCGGCCAGTAGCCAAGTGAGCTGTTTCCCACAGGATCCTGAGCCCATAGCTCCATGTGCCGGGGTTTCGCACGTCCATTACAGCAAGTTACATCCCTGGAGCAGCGCCTGGCTCCCGGCTCTGCCCATGCCAAGGGGTCCGGCCCCAGCAGAGAATTGAGACCCTGCACCTGAGGGGAAATAACCCGGCGCAGGCACGGGGCTACGCTGCTCCCGCACTGCTTCCCCATGGGATTTCTCCCCTGGGGCTTGTGCAGCAGCTCCAGAGCTATTGCAGGGCTGTGGCTGCTCATTTCCAGCCCTCCTGCCCTGGCCAGCCCTGCTCTTAATGTAATGGTCATCATAATAATGTGGTGACTTCATTATTCAGCTTACTTCACATTTAAAGGGTCATTTTAGTTTTCTCACGCTAAATATTTGACAGAAGACTTAAGGAAAACACACTCCATTTAGAAAAAAGCCAGTTTAAGTGCTAAGCAACCAGATTTTGTGATTTATTAAGGCTCTTGCACTGTGTGATGGTTTTATGAATCCCCTGGCTCGCGAAGTCAGGTGAACCTGAGGATCTCTGCTTGCACTCGATGGCGAGGTGTTCAGACCTCTCCAGCTGCAGAGAAAGTGAAAATGAGGCCAAAAGCACACAGAAAGCAAAAGAAAAAGCCCTTGCCACTTACCAGGCTTAAAATCCTCCTGCTGCTAAGAGGAGACTCGAGAGTTCCCAGCCTCGAGACCTGGGAACGAGCCGAAGCAAACACTGCACACCTCAATGCTGCTGCTGTAACAAACCTGCATCACAAGGCAGAGCAAGAGGAAACCGCCTCGAAACCAGAAGAAAATTGGATAAACTCATGTTTTGGTAGGGCTCCCTGCCTTCACCCCCAACTGCCGGCAGGATCGCGTCCAGGCGTGCGTTGCAGCTGTTAGGAAGGACACTTTAAACCTGGCTCTTGAATTTTGCTCTAGAAGGAAATCTTGACATAAGCAGATCTCTGTTGGAAAACCACAAAAATAGGCACGTTGTCTGTGGGTGTTCTTTCTCGTTTGGCAGTAGGAGAGGTCAGCGCTGGGAAGGGCGGGTGGGCCGGGGATGGGAGGTGAGCGGAGCRGAGCAGAGCGAGCTCCCCGCGCTCGTCACAGCCTGTTCTTCCCTGCTAGACCTATACCAGTGATCCTGACGGGCTCCAGATGCTCTCCTTACCCGGAAGATGATTCATGATCTGGGACTGACCAGGCCAAGACAATCGGGATGACTTCACCCTCTTTTACCTCCCGGCGGGATGTGACCTCGTGCCTCAGTTTCCCCATCTGCAACACGCAGAGACCTTCATGGTGCTGGCAGGGGAGGTGCCTCAACAAAGCTACTGTGTGGTTTTGCAGGCAGTACGCAAAAGCTGGCTGCTCCCATGGAGGGGTATATGGGGAGACACGCATCTGTCTGGGGTAAATAGGTTCAAACCTGTGACTGCGATGAGGTGGTGAATTTGCGCTCTCCAGCTTAACCCCTTGTGCTGGCAGAGCTCCCATTCGAGGCATCAGCCCACATCCGTGCACGGGGACCCCTGCGYGCAGGGGAAAGCCAGCCCTCTCCTCTCCACCGCCTCCGCGCCGTCTCTGCAGCTGCTCCGCTCATCTCAAGCCATTTCATCAGGGCCCTCACGCTGCACCCTCTGTCCTGCTCACGCTGGGACAGCCCTCATCCCCCAGGCTCTGCCTGCCCACCGCTCCCTGCCATGGGGCCAGGCCAACCGGGCGGTTGTAGGCTGTCCTACCTGCCCCCCAGCTGACTTGAAACCAATCAGGCGCTAAAAAGAAGCCAGCCTGTAGGCTTTCYGCTACCCTTACAATGCACCTACCTCCTCTGCCCCACCGCCCTGCCACGCGTGTGTGCATGAGAGGGAAAAGCCAGGCCAGGCTCTTGCCTCCCAGGGTTTGGGCCCCACCCCTGGCATTGCAAGGATCTCACTCCCGCACCGCCTGTGCCCTTGGTGAGACCTGTGTGCAGCGGAGGGTCCCTGGGGTGGCCAGGCTCGAGGTGGGTTCATCCCTGGTGACACCTTGCAAGCTGTAGGAACGCACCTGCAGGGAGGTGCTGATCTCTTCTCCCTGGGATCCAGGGACAGGACGTGTGGGAATGGTTCAAAGCTGCACCAGGGGAGGTTTAGACTGAACATGAGGAAGCATTTCTTTACCAAGAGGGTGGTCAAACCCTGGAACAGGCTTCCTAGAGAGGTGGTCGATGCCCCAAGCCTGTCAGATGCCCTTAACAACATGCTTCAACTTTTGGTCAGCCCTGAAGTGGTCAGGCAGTTGGACTAGATGGTCGTTGTAGGTCCCTTCCAGCTGAGCTATTCTATTCTGTTCTATTCTATTCTGTTCTATTCTRTTCTACTCTATTCACCTAGGAGTCTGGCCACGGGGAAATCCAGGCGGCAGAGTATGAACGTGCAGCTGCAACATAAAGTCCTGGAGCATCGTCTGCTGGGGAAGAGGCCAAGCCTGCCAGTGCTCCTCAGCTCCTACCTGCTGCCTGAACTTCACCTGGGAAGGTGCTGACCACCATGGTCTCATCAGCCCGGGCAAGAGACAACGTAGGAGAGCTCTGATAGTGTCCCAGAGAAGACATTGTTGAGCCCTCATCACAGAGAAGAGCTAAGGGGCACCTAATGAAGCTAAAAAGATGGGAAGGGAAGGGAAGGGAAGGGAAGGGAAGGGAAGGGAAGGGAAGGGAAGGGAAGGGAAGGGAAGGGAAGGGAAGGGAAGGGAAGGGAGAGCTGGGTTTGGATGCACAAACATTTACATGAGCCCAAGCGGAGCATGAATAGCTCAGGAGTCCAGCAAAGTTCACCGTGCAGGGAGAAATGGCATCCAGCTTGGGAAATTCCCAGTAGGAATTCCATTCCTACTTTGCCCCAGGCAACTGGGGCTGCTGGGGACAAGGAGCCGGGGCTAGCTGGATCTGGGGGTGCACCCTCCACGGCCGCTCTTCCCTCAACTTTTGCTGCTGCACACTGCCCAGGACACGTGCCAGCACAGGGGCAGATGCAGGCGAGGAACTAGGAAATGCATTTTCAGATTAAACCTGGCCTCCCTGGAGGCTCTTATGAGCCCAAAAGGGTTTCCCCATCCCTCCCGCCCTGGCACTGTGCGTCAGGCCTGCGTCCCCTCCAGGGGACACCCATGCAGCCACAAGAATATGCTGCCAATGCACATTTTTCTTACTAAAGAGGAAAAAATATTGGCATGAAGAACAGACCAAATAAGAACATGTTAAATTTAGCTTGGTTAGGGAAGGGCAAAAGGCTCCTCAAGTGCTAGCGGAGATCCTGCCCTCACTGCTGCCCTCCCTGCTGCCCTCACCACCCTCCCTGCTGCTCTTGCCCAGGGTGCCGAGTTCCTGTGCTCAGCTGGGGCCTTGCTGCAAGCAGCCTGGCCGAAGGACTGGAAAACCCAACTCATCGCCCTGTGCCTGGCGCCCTGACCCTTGCTGGGCTTGTCCCTTGGACTGGACACAGCCAGAGGCACACAGCACTGGGTCACTCATCAGTGTGGCCCCAGGGTGATGTACAGACCCACTGTCGCTGAAAAATGAAGCCAGGGACCTGAAGGAAGAGGCTTTGGAGGCTGCAGTGAAATCTCATTCCAGGTGCCCAGCCTCCCCCAGGGCAGAAGGCAGCCCCACACCTCTGCTCAGCCACTTTGCCTTGCCCGAGCTCAAACCCTGCCCAAGCCTGGCCCAAGCCGGGCTGCCCAGAGGGCTGGGGAGCACCCCATGCGTGCAGTCTGCTGTCACTCAGGAGACGAGCAGCCAGTACATCTCCGCTGCATCCCCGTGCCACCCCAGAGGGGTGGCAGGTTGCAGACGGTTTCAAACAGGGGAATTTTTGCTACTGGGCCAGCACAAATATTTGCTTTAGCGTGCACTGGGGAGAGGGGGGACGGGCAGAAGAGAGCAGCTGCTGGGGGCCAAGAACATCCACGGGAGAGGAATGCCAGAAAAATGCAAGATTAATGTGCTTTCCCTGCTGCATCTATTGGGCTTCTGCCCTCGTCTTGGAGAACAGCAACTGCAGAGCCCCACGCCAAACTCCCAGAGAAGCTGAGCCAGGGATGCGTGGGAAGGCCTGCACCCCCCGCCAGCCCTGGCATGGGAGAAGCCGCTGATGGTGGGGAAAGCAGGCGCTGGGGGGATGCCCGTGCCCTCCCGAATGGGCACTGGGAGGGAAGAGCTGGCACCAGAGGGACGCCCATGCCCTCCCAAGCCAGCACCAAGAGGAAAGAGCTGGCACCGGGAGGATGCCCGTGCCCGCCCGAATGGGCACCGGCAGGGAAGAGCCGGCACCGGGGGGTGGCCGTGCCCCCAGCCCAAGCAGTGCCAGCGCCGGGGGGTGCCGGCGGGAGACAGCCCGGAGCGGACCCGCCGCTCCCCGCAGCACACCGCGCCGGGTCCGGTCTCTCCCTCCCCGCTGCCGGGATGCGCCCTCGGGCCCCGCCGCCGGCCCGAGCATCCCCGAGCGGGGCCGCCCCTCCCTCCTCTTCCTCCTCCTCCTCCTCCTCCCACCGGCCGGCCCCGAGCCCCGGCGCCGCGGCCGGCCCCAGAGCCCTTGCAGCCGCGGGGCTGGCCGGGGGAGCCGAGCCGTGCCGGGCCGGGCCGGGCCGGGCCGGGCCGGGCCGGGCCATGCCGTTCTACAAGCGGAGCGTGGTGGCGCGGCGCGGGCGGCCGGCGGTGCCGCTGGCCGAGCTGCGGGACGTCTGCAGCCTGGCCGCCCTCACCCTGCTCCGGCAGCTCGCCGAGCTCTGCGGCCACTCGCTCGCCCTCCTGGGAGACATCGAGGGTCACGTCCTGGCCTTGGGTCGCCGCACCGGGCGGCTGCACCGCCGGGCCGCCCGCCTGCAGGCGCTGCTGCGGGGCCGGCCGCTGCGCGGGGCGCACGCCGCCCCAGGTAAGGCGACCCCCGCCCCGGGGGGCTCCCTGGGTCCCCCAGCCCCGGGGGGATGCGCGGCCGGGGGTGCCACCCGTCAGGGCTGCAGCCTGCTCCGAGCGGGATCCCGTCTCCCCTCCCCAAGGCGGGGGGTGTCTCCCCCAACGTGGTCCCCCCCGGGTGCCCCGCGTCCCCTCTCCGGGGTGGCTGACCCACGCCGGCTCCTGCTGTCGAGGTCCCTGCTCCTCCGTCAGCGGGGAGGTCTGGCGGAGCGAGGGAACGGGGCGGCTGAGGAGCGGCGATGCCACCGTGAAGCCCTTTTCGTGACGGTAGCTGGGGCAGGCTGGGGAAGCGCGCCGGCCTGTTGCGTTGGGGTGAGGTTGGGACAGCTCAGCAGCAGCCTTTCACTCTGCCTGGCCTTTATTTTCCCGCACACAGTGGGCATTTTCTAGGCTGCCAGCCAAGCACGCATTTCACGCTGCGTCCCCGATTACCAGGGGCTGTTTCATTCCAGGCTCTCCGGGAAAGCGGGGACGCCGGGCTGTGAGAGCTGCTTCGCGCCGCTGTCCTTGCCTTGGATGCTTCGCCCCCCTCCCGGGGCAGGGGACTGAGGTGGCCGTCCCCTCGCTGTGCTTTCAGCCAGCGTGTAGCCGCAGATCAGCACGGAGCAGCTTTCACTCGGCGTTTGTGTGGCCAGGGAAAATGACAAGTTGTAGCCCGGGCGTCCTGTCTGCTCATCCCCTCTCCTGGCAGCAAGCGGAGTTTGTTTTTGCCTGGACTGCTTTCATTTCCCATTTCAAGCGTTTCGGTTTGGCACAGGCTTCTGTGCTGGGTCAGAAGCGGGCAGCCTGTTTCAGAGGAGCTTAAAATAAGCTCGTTTTGGAATTGTTTATAAAAGTTTATTTTAGAAGGCTTTGCAGCGCGGGGAGGGGGAGTGCTGTTCGAGCACGTTTTCCCCAGAAGCGCAGCGCATTTCTCAGGCCCTTGGCAAAACGCGTGCCTCTTGTGCTTTCTGCAAACCCCCTTGCAAGTGCTGTTTTGCTGCTCCGTCTGYGTGGAGCCATGGGAAATGACTGCCAGACCCTCGCAGCGTGCTTCCCGGATGCAGGGAGCAAGCGGAGCGCTCAGCCTGGGAGATGCACCGCTCTTGCAAATGCTGGTGGAGTAAATCGGTTATCGGGGTAAGAAGCAGCTCCTGCTGTCCTGTGCATCAGCCGGTAGAGAAATGAGGGGACAAGGAGGTACGACAGTTGCCCAGGCTGACCCGTGCACAGCACCAGTGCAGCACCAAACCCTGCAGCGCCGTCACCCTACATGCTGGACCGGTGTCTCCCGGAGGAGGAGCTGGCCGTGACGGTGACCAGATGGTCCCACGCCACCCGCGTCTGGCCGGCAGGTTGGGAATGCTCTTGGTGTCTGCGGGAGCCTTCGTGCTGCCGTGGCGGCTGCGGGAGGCGGGGGGGACGGCGTGGGGGACAGCAGGGATGGCTGCAGCACAGCGAGGGGTTTGTAGCCCCCGGGTTGTGTTTTCAGCTGCGCGTCAGTGCTGTACGCCTGGAGTTTCTCGTGGAGCAACATCACAGCTAGTTGCAAGCGGTGTGCGTAATGCAGCGGGCAAATAGTCCTCCCGTGCTGCCGCTCTTCATTAGAGCTCTGTGAATATGCATGTATGCAGATGTGCAGGGATGGCTCTCTGAGCTGGCTCGCTAGCTGGGGTCGGAGGTGCATGGTGATAAAAATGCTTTGATTTTTTTTGTGGGAATAGCTGGGGTGATGCGAAGCGAGCGGAGCCATGCCCACCGCACATCCCCTTCACCCCTGCTCCGGCAGTGCGGAGACTCGGGGATTTTGCATTTCTCCCCACACCCCAAGGGGAGCACAACCCACCCACCCTCCTGCCTGCTCCTCATCCATCCACCACCGCTGTTCCTGCAGCCAGAGGGATGCAGGAGCCTCTGGCTTTATTGAACTCTTTATTTAGGGAAAGAAAAAAATTCTGATTGCTGTTTCGGTTGCTGTTTGTTTTTCTAAGAGCTCCGGCATCAGCCTGTCGCAGGGGAATGGTTCATGTCTCTGGAGGACGGGAGCTCCTTGCAAGCCCCCAGCACCCTGGCGCTGTGGGGAGAGCCGAGACAGCCCAAGGCCGCGCGAGCGCTTTGCACTGAGCTGCGGTACCATGCGGAGTCCCTTGAGTGAGGAGCAAATGCTTAACAACACCCCGCTCGGGGTTTGTTTTTTTTTTTTTTCTCCTCGTTTCCATTTCTTGAAGAAGATCCAATGGCAAAAATCACTTTTCGCCTCTTAAACTGGAATAAAACCCTGTCTTGTCCCTGGGAGATGCAGGGGAAAATCACCCAGGACCAAATACGCCCTGGCGTAGCCTTCACGCAGCCGGTGGGGTCTGGGTGACATGTTGCAGCCGGTCTGACCAGCTTGTAAGGACAGTGATGGATCAGGCCCTGGGAGCGAGCGGGTGCCATCGCTCCCAGGCAGGGCTGGAGCCAACACCCAGCCTGGCGCGGCACCGGCTGCAGCACCTGCTCGCTGCAATCTCCGCTGGGCCGGGTTAATTGCATCCTCTGGCTCCTTGCTGACACTGTATGGTGGGGATCAGAGACTTCTTGGGGCTTTCGCAGCAAGTGGGAACACTCCAGGCATTGCCGAACCCCAGCTAGGAAACCGCACCCGCGCTGCCTGGGGGGAGGCAGGGCGCGGGGTCGGCCGCCCAGCCCTGAACGTCCAAGCTCGCTGCAGCTCAGGTCAGCACGTGGTGGTTTGCCCTTCCCAAGGACGGTCCTCGCACCGCTTCAGCTCCCTGGTTTGGGCATCCTCAGTTGGGTCAGGAGCCTTTGCCTGGCTTTGGTTCCTCCCAGGCAGGTTAAAGGGATCCGAAAGCCGTGGGTCTCCTCGCCGGCAAGGGAAGCCCCACAGCTGGGGAGCTCGGGTCAGCGCTGTGCAGCAGGATGTGTCCGTCCATCTGTCCGGGGGCTGTGAGCCGGTGGGAACTGCCTTGTCTTCCTCATCAGGAGGGGGAGATGCTGGTGGAGCAGCGTTGCTGCCAGATGAAGGAATCGCACCGCGAAGGGCCAGGGGAGCGCTTAATCCGACGAGGCAGCGTGGTTGTTTCCAGTGCGAGACGGCAGCCAAGGGCCGTCGGATTCCTCTGCTCTTATTCATCAGCAGTTGCGTGAGAGYGGGGAGGGTGCGCGCCTGTCCGCAGGGAGCTGGGCACATCCTGCCCGCCGCCAGCGGCTCCACGCTGCTGCCTCCCTCGGTGCGTGGAGGTGAGGATGCCGGGGCTGGGTGCGGGGGTCCCACTGCGGCCGAGGGCAGAGTGGGGACCAGGCTCCCCGTCCCACTCCCCTCAGCATGGCCATGTCTTGGAGGGGTGGCACTGAACCCAGCTCTCCTGCCAGCACTTGGTGCTGAAGGCGGGGGCCACTTTGCAGCCCAGGAAAGCCCCCGGCGCTCCGGYGGCTCTCATGCTGATCTCCGACTGGGACGCGGCTCCATGGGCACTGGCTGGGTGACACGAGCCAGCACTCCCGGCTCAGCCCTCTCCCCTCAGGACCCAGCGGCTCTAGAAATAAATCTCAGCAAAGAAGAGGATGGGGGCCCGGCGCCGAGAGCTATTTAAACCATCGTCCCTGAAGAGCTGCGGGGATGGTTCTCTGGAAGAAACCCTGGGCTGTGCTGGCAGGAGGAACTGTTTACTGCTCTTGCCGAAATATGCAGCATTCGCCTTCCTCTGACCTCCCAGCCTTTGTCTTGAAACAAGCCATCGAGATAGGCAGAGCCATCAGCCAGCCCCGGGGGCTGCTGTCCCCCGCACCCTCTGCATGGCTCTCTCCTCGCTGGGTGGGTAAGGGCTGGCACAGATGTTTTCCCCCGGATCCTGTCACCGGTGTAAAAAAAAAAAGAAGGAAAGAAAGGAAAAAAACCCCTTGCTGACTTGCTCGAGTGTCCTGCCAGGCTGGAGTGGCCATGCTGTCCCTCGGCCCCAGGCAGAGCCGCTGCTGGGGACAGGGGCTGCAGCCACCTCTCACAGCCGTGACCACAGCCCCAGGGATGCACCCATGTGAACCTACCGGAGACCCACGGCTCCGTTTTGGGGGCTGGCTAGCTGAGCCCCGCTCCCTCTGGCCCCGCAGCCGCCCTCGCCGGCTCCTCTCCGTGGGGTCAGTGCTCTTCCAGTCGGAGCGAAGATGCCGAGAGCGGTACAGGGCTCTTGCCGTGCAGAGCCATGGGGAAGAAGACACCCCAAACCCAGGGGATGAGAAAGCTTGGTTTGGAATGAGATGTGGCTTCGGTCCCTGCCTGCCAGCAACCGCTGCCCGCAGGCACGGGGAGAGCAGTGCTCTCCTCCCCGGCAGCCCTGACCCGCTGTGGCCAGCACCGCTGCCGGGAAGCAGCACTTGTCACAGGGCAGCTCTGCATCTCCTCGGCCATCAGGACAGGCTGTGGCAAGCGCGGGGTGAAGGCTGCTCRCCCCCACGGCAATGCCCAAACAGTTTGCGGAGGTCCCTGCCCTGGGAGCCCGGCGCTGCTCAGCCTGGCCACAACCCGCCGCAGCCGCCTCTGCTGAGCAGAGCAGCTCCCAAAAACCTCCCAGACCTCCAAGATATTTTCTCCGCCTGCTTTTTTCTAAACCAGCAGTGATTTCAGTGTCGGAGGGGAGAGCACAGCTCCCCCAAAGGCTGCCTCGGCGCGGGCGGGAGGTGGGAAGCTGACCAACGCTGGGATGGATGGCTTCAGCTGCCAGAGGAGGGGGAGCGGGGAGCCGCACCCTCCCTCTTAACAGGAACCGTCTGCAGGAGCGGCCCTGCAAAAAGGCGGACAAATGAATAATGCGTGTCTCCCACCCGGACCTGCTTTGGCTGATAGCCGTCCTCAGCAGTGGGCTGATAGCCGCTCTCTGAAAATGCATGCAGTGGTTAGGAGGAGACACCATCCCCGCCTTTCAGCAGCTTCCCTACACCGCTGAAGTTGCTGGAAGGAAAGAGCAGCCCCGGCTGGGCTTTGCTGCCCTCCATGATTGCAAGSCCCCCCCAGCACACCCTGCCTGTGGGTGTGCGGTCACTGTGGTGCCTGGCCCTGCGTGGGGGGACACGCTCGGGACGTCTTGGGAGCTGACGTTGGGGGTGGCATCTCCGGTTATTGTCGCAACCTCTCTCCCTCCCTGCTGGAGTTTTGCTGGGGCTGGAATTCCTGCTTAGATGGACCTAAATCCTGATTCCGACTAGAAGCATTTTCACCCTTGTGAAAGGATTTACGTGAGAGCTGACCTGGCTGGCGGTCTTTCCTCAGGAGCTGGGCTGTGGCCCTCAGGGGCAGCAGGTCCCTTGGGTGCAGCAGGTCCCTTGGAGGCAACAGGTCCTCAGGACCCCCGTCACCCAGCAAGAAGTGCACGGAGTCACRAGGGAAGGTGGCCACCACTGTCCCCCTGCAGCCTCCCACATCCTGGTGTTCATGTTTCCTCCTGCCTGGGCCAGCCCCTGCGGTGTGAGCTTGGAAGAGAGACTCCTTTAGTACCAGTATTTCTGCAGTACAGTGGTTCCTCTTAGAAAGCACTTACAACATCACATCGGCTGCAAATATGTCAGCGGTTATGGTGCACAGGAACGTGGATTAGCTTCAACTATGTGTCTCCAAAGAAGCTTGCATCATCTTAAAGCAGTTTGAAGGATGCATTCACCTCCATGTGGAAGCAAGAGTTGGAGCTTGCTTTGGCAACCTGTTCTACAGCTGCRGAGATCTCCTTGATGCTCAGAGAAGGGAGAGGTGTGAGCATGCAGGCGGAACCGCGTCCGGGCAGCAAGGAGCAGCAGGGGGTCATTTTGCTGGCTGGATTTCTGATAGTGCCCGAAGGAGCATCCTGACTCGCAGAAGGGTGTCCTGCTCTCTCCTTCAGCCAGTTGCTTTGGAAAGCGCCAGCAGCTGGTGGGGCTGTGTTTTGGAGAGCAGGTGACCCCCTGGGCCAGGCTGGAGGGCTCTGCCCACCTTGAGAGGATGCTGCTGGGTGGTGCCAGGCGCTGGACCCAGGGGTGATGACACAAGCACCCACACTGCTGCGGATCAGTGGCTCGTCCCCCCAGCGCCTGCCATTTGTAGGACTTTCCTAGTTTGCCAGTGCCAGGTGATGTGCAAGCCTGATGGACCCTCTCCACGCGGTGTGTGTTGCAGCTCCTGAGCGCAGCAAAGGTCATCTTGAGACCGTAATAACTGAAAGGCAGGAGCCGCTCACCCCAGGGCCAGCTTCCCCACTACCAGCTGGGACTGGGACGCATCCAGCGGGCATGGCCAGGGCTCCTACCCCTGCTCCCAGGGGTGAAATATATGGGGCCAGTGTGTGGAGTGCCCCGTCACAACCCAGTGTGGGGCACAGGGCCACGTGCTGGGGCATTCAGGGCACCCCGTAGCCCTACCCCATGTCCAAAGCCCAGGCCCTGGCTCCCAGTGAGCAGGGATTTCAGGAGTGCTGGCAGCACTGGGCAGCTGTGGCATCGGGGCTGGGGCACGGCGGGGCTGGCAAAGCAAGCGGGGCACCTGGCTGGCAATGCTCCGGCACCCATGGGTGCCAGCTGGCTCTGTGCTGCCCACCTGCCCGTGCCCTCAGCCACCTCGTGGGGATGCCAATGCAAGCAGCCAGCAACACGTCCTGTCCCCAAACCCTGCAGCACCCCAGTGACCAGCTTCCTCCCCCACAGCCCCTCGCGTGCCGCTGTGGGTGCCAAGGCTGCGGCTTGTGCCTCCAGGCAGGGCAATGGCACCCCCCCCAACACCCCTGTGCTGCGGGGTGCCCCATGCATCCCCCCGAGGCATGTCCTGTGGCCTCGCTGCCACCCGTGGGGGGCTGTGGCTGTGCCTGGCACTGTTCAGCATGGCCCAAATGCCACCGAGGGCTCTCACATGCCAATCCTGTGCATGCTGGGCACCCACTGCTTCACTCCTGATGGGCATGGGCGAGACACAGGGACCCACCAGGGACCTCTCCTGGCTGCTTAGGAACCCATCAGTCCTTTGGGGACTTATATCCAGCTCCCAACATGGTCTGTGCTCCCCAGGTACCTGGTGCTCAGCACTGTGCCTGCTGGCCATACCCAGCACTCCCGCGGCCGCTGGCATGGGGCCAGGCAGCATGCTGACCACTGCGCGCGCACAGGGGCCGATCGCTGGCAGCACAAAGCCTGGATTGAGCGAGAGCTGGCGCGGCGCTGAACGGGCCGAGTATGCTGGCAGGGAGAATCGGCTCTTCTTCTACTCACCCGTGCCAGCGGGCTCTGCCACCCTCCTCCTGCACTCGTGCCTGGCAGCGAGGACAGCCGCCCGCCACGGGCACCGAGATGCCGCTGGCGGGGGAGCAGGCTGGCGCTTTGGGCACCAGCAGTGGTGAGTGCGCGGCTCTGGGTGAGTACCCACCGGCATGCTGGGGTGACAGACCCCCTTCCGCCGGAGCTCTGACCCCCCGTGCAGATGCCAGCCTGGCACGGTGCAATGGCTGGCAGCTGGTCACAGCTCCAGGAGCCTTAGTGGAGCTGCCTGGCGATGGGGGGAGGTTGAGCATGGCGGGCAGTATGGAGATCGGGAGCGGGTCGTTAGCCCCTCAAGTTAATCTAAGGATGGCAGATCGAAGCAGTCATGTGGGGAACAAGATAATTCCCCCAGTTAACCAGGCAATGGCTGTTAGCAGCAATTTTCCTCCCTTCCCGGCACCTCGAGTCACTGGCCGCATTCTGTACCAACAGCACGGCCCCAGTGTGAGCTTGGATCCTGCCTCAGTGTCCCCATGGCCAGGCAGGAGGATGGGGACAGCAGGGCACCCCGCATCCCTGGCGCAGGGCAAGCACCATCCTGACGCGTGTGCTTACGTGTCCGTACATGTCTGAGCATGCACGCATGTGCCTGTTGCAGAGGCGAGGGGCTCCTGCATGTGCAATGGGTGTCGGGATCTGTGCTGCCAGCGCTCCACGCCGGCTGCTCTCAGAGGAGCCTCATCTGGTCCGTGGCTCTCATGGTCTCTGAAGTCCCGAAGGAAAGGGGTTCCTGTAGCTCACAGCAGGCGCCAGCCAAGTTTTCAGCCCCCTGACTGCCCGGGCACTGAGAGGGGAAGGCGGCGCCTGGAAAGATGCTCTTGAGTTGTCTTGACGCGCTTGCTCTGTGCACGGTGGAATTGTGGGGTCTTTGGGGCTGCTGCTGTGGACAAACCCCATGCATTTGCAGGATCCCTGCTCCAGCATGCTGTGCCGTCCCTTGCAGCTTGCTTGCTGCACCTGTGGCTGTCAGYGGAGCAGGGGCTGCCCAGGCTCCTTCCCTGCCTGCAGCGCCGGGCGCCGGGGCTCTTTCCCAGCCCTCCCAGCAGATGCTGGCATCTCCCTGCAGGGCAGGGCTCGCCCATCGCCATCCCAGGGGCTCTCGCACAGCCGCATCCTGCCGAGCAGAGGGAGCGGATCTCTCTTTGCAGGTCCAGCTTGTGGGCGCACCCTTCTCTGGTGCGTGGAGAGGCTCCCCAGCTCCGGCGGCCCCCCGGGGCATTCCCCCTCCCCACGGCTGTGGCTGGCAGCCTGCATCCTCCTGGGTGGTCCCGGCTGTCAGGCAGTGCGTGGGCTGTCGGGGCCACCTGCAAGGGGCTGCCTGTGTGGGACCGGCTCCCTTCCTGCCCGCACCGGGAGCCCAGCCAAGGGGGGGGGCCTGAATGGCTGCCTCCCCGCAGGCCATGGGGTGCAGCCAGCCTCGGGGGGGCTGTGGGGCCAGCTTTGGGCTTCTTCAGGCTGCTCCCCAGTGAGCCCTGGGGCCCATGGCTTTGGCAAAGGGCTGCTGGGAGTCTGAGATGCTCCAGCTCATCCCATTGCAACCCACACTAGGAGAGAAACCCGCCGGCTGTGGGCAGGCCAGGTTTGGGCAGCGTCTGGATGAGGCAGARGGCCCTGCCGACTGCTGGGTACCCGAGTGAGCTGGAGCAGAGGGAGGGTCTCTGAGCTCCTCCAAAGCAGCTGGGATGTTGCTAATGGGAAGGGGCATGATAGCGTGCATTCATCCCGGGAGTTGCTTGGCAGGCTCTGCCCCCCAGCCCCAGGGTTAGAGGTGATGTCTGGCTGTAGGAAAGCATGTGTGGCGGTGGGAAGGAGCTGTGTTTGCTCCTTAAAATCCTCCAGACCTGCGTGCACCACCTGGTCTGGAGGTGGCGGATCCATCTCGTACCACATACATGACCCATGCGTGGGCAGTTCGTGGGTGCACATCAGCTCGTGCTCTGTGCAGCATTGCTGGCACGCTAGGTTTGCCTGCACCTGAGGGGTTCATCCATGCATGCAACGCATTTTGGTTGCACCAGGCTTGCCGCCTGGCATCTTCGCCCTCCACTGTCTCACAAGGGGCCAGGCAGCATCTCGGACACAGCAGATCTGCTTGCACACCACATCGTGGGCATGCACAGCCTTTGCAAAGGTGCCTGAACTGCCTGAGCGATGGGCCCAGATGCCCAGGAGGTGTTTGCCAGAGCTGGCAGACAGGCAGAAACTGCCAGATCATTTCCTGAAGTAGCAGAAAAAGGCTAACAGGGATTGTCTGCTGCAGCAAGCAGAACGGGCAACAGGAGCACGAAGTGAGGCTAATGCACACCTGAACTGGCAGCGGGTGCCTTGGGGCGAGAGCTGTTGGAGGGTCACTGCCAGCACCCGTGCCTTTCCTGCCGCAGCCCACGCCAGCTCTGCGTGGCCGTGCAGCCCTGTGGATGTGCAAACCCTCTTTTCCAGGTTCGGCCAAGCCCAGGACAGGCTGTGTTTGCCTACGCTGTGTGCATGGGAACGGCTCGTTTCATGCTTATGTGGAAAGCCCGAGGGCTCCCGGTGCAGGGGGCTCGGCTGGAAGAAGTTAGGCAAAAGGCTGGGGGGGATTTGCGCTGGCGAAAGCTGCCTGCTGGCCCCAGGTTTCTGCTCACCCACAGGACAGGCGTAGCAAGAGGTGAGGGCAGGGTGGCAGGGTGCCTTGCCTGCCCCACACATTGTCCTGCTCCCAGGGAAGGGCCATGGTTAAGGGAAGCCCTCGGGCAGACCCAGGAGCTCTGGGCAGGCAGTGAAGGGTTGGTCGGTTGTGCCGGGCTGCGCGTGGTGCCCATCGGCCTGTGCCACCCGTACTTCGGCGATGGTCTCCTAAAGCCTTTCCCCAAGCCCGCCTGGGAGCGTGCCTGAGCCCGGTGCTGTTGCTGCAGGCGTGGGGAGTGCTGTGGGGCTGCCCCCTCCCCGCAGGCAGGCAAGGGGGGCTGCTCTGTGTGCTCCAGGCTGGAGTCTGGAGCAAAGCCCTTCACCTGGCTGCCTGATCCCTGTTAATTACAGGAGAGGAGAGGCTGGTGCAGCCCACAGCAGCCATGCGGGCTGGCACGGCCTGACAGCGCGGGTGGTGGGGTGGCATCTCCTCTCCAGGGGTCCCACCGATCATGGCCCTCATTGTGGGTCCTGGGACCCTCCGGAGGGATGCCAGCTGGCAGCCGTGCCGTGCGGGGCAGGCTGGCGGGATGCTCCAGCCCCGCTCTGTCTCCATGGCTCCAGCATCTGCAGCAGGGACGTGTAGCTATATCTTTAAGAAGGGCCTGGGCTGGGGTGGGAGAAGCATTTCCATCCAGCCTTTCTCCCAGCAAACCTGGATCGAGTTAGCGTCAGCGAGCGAGCGAGCAGCGGAGTTGGCGCCGTGGCCGTTCCCCCACTCCCGGCCGGGGTAGCCGCCAGCTCACCCCGTGAGCAGCCATGGGGGTTCGGAGCAACCAGTGGGGCGTGGGGCAGCTTTCGTCCCCTGTGGCCGCGGTCGCTGCAAGGAGAGGAAGAGGAGGAGGCAGAGCTGGGTACGTAGAAGTTTTATCCTCCTTCCCGCCCGCTGGACTCAATGCCCCGCTCCAGGGAGGGGTCTGGCAGCTCTGCAGGATGAGGGCAGGGAGCATGGTGGGTGCGCGGCACGGGACAGGCGGCCGTCTCCAAAGGTGAGTGCTGGCAGCGGGCAGCTCCAGGGCTTGCCCACACGGCCGGGGCTGGCAGAGCCGCCTGCTTGGCTCCTTCTGGCTCCTACCCTCACGTGCTGAGCGATGGGGATGGCGGGATGGGGCCGGCTGGGCACCTAGACGCCTGTCATGTGAGGGCTTGCGGCGCTGGGATGCACCAATGGTGACAGCGGGCAGAGCCCCGTGGGGGGATGCAGTGCCATCCGCTCCCTGGGCAGCGCCCGTGCCCAGGCCCAGCCCTAGGTCTGGATGTGTCCCTCCTCTTCCTCCCCACTGGCTTGGGCTGGGGCAGGGAGCATCCCCAGGGACCCCGTCAGGAGGAAGGTGCCCAGTGTGCCCCTGCGCTGCTGCCCGCCTCCTGCCGCTGCGGGCAGAGGTGCTGGGGGATCCGACAGCCATGTGGGGGGAGGTACCAGTGCCACACCTTGCACCCCATGTCTCCCGTGATGGGCTCATAAATGACACAAACTAGTGACGGCACCATGGCATGTGGTGGCAGTCCGGGTCTGCGCTGGTTCTCTCGTGCAGCAGTTTTGGGGTGCATTCAGTTCTCCTGAGCCAGAGGAAGCTCTGGGTGACTGGGGGTGTCGGTGCAGGTTGTTGGGGTGATCAGGGCTGGGGTCCCTGTGTCCCCTGGGCCTGACCTCTGCGTGGGCAGCAGAGGCCTTGCAGCTTGTCCTGTGCTGGTGGCACGGAGGCTGTCAGAGGACCCCGGTGCTGAGCTCAATCTGTGTTTTCCCTCCCCTGAGCAGCTGGGAGGGCCCAGAGCAGTGGTCCTGAGCCTGGAGAAGAGCCTGGCTGTGTCTGGCCGTAAGCCAACCAGRCACCATGATGCCGAGCTCTGGGGCTCAGGCGCGCGGGGTCGGCACGCTGGAGCAGCCCCTTGCAGCACTTGCAGGACGTGCCTCCCCCCATATGCCCACCCCATGCACGGCTTAGTGATGGACTCCAGCAGGCTGCTGGGGACACGGCTGCTCGGCAGGAGCCAGGCTGCTGGTTCCTCCAGCCGTGGGCAAACCAGGAGTACAGAGGGCACCGCCGGCAATACCCCGTCCCAGGGAGGACGGGTTAGTGCCCCGGTGCAGCTCCTGGGCACGGAGCAAGGAAATATGTTGCTGCACTGGAGGAATCCCAGGAATGCAGAACCCGGAGGGGACACGAGGTGGCACGGCAGTTTCAGCCCAGCTTTTCAGTTGCTGCAGGCAGATTCCCTGCCAGGGCCAGGCAGGCCTCGCAGGGGCAGCTCGGCGGTGCGGGAAGGCAGGAGGTCACCTTCAGCGGGGCGAGCGGAGGGGCTGCCAGGCGCGGGGCTTGGCGTCCTGGGCTMTGCCTTCCAGCTCGGCCGGGACCCTGCCGGTGGCTGTGCCCCAGCCGGCACCCACTCTGCTGGGACGTGGGACCCCCTCAGGGTCCGACACAGCCCTGGGAGCGACGCGTGGTGCTGCCCGCTCTCCACAGTGCCTGTGCGGGGCTGCGCAGCCCTGGCCCTGCTCCCCCAGCCTTGGCCCRGCCCCGAGCCGTTGTTCTCCAATGAGCTCATCTGCCTTGCTGGTTATTATTTTTTAACATGGTCTCTTGGCCGGAAAATAATCAGCTCGTCCACTTAGCGAGTGTTTATGGCTTCTTCAAAGAAGCTGCTTTGTCTGCCAGGAGAGGGGCTACTTTAGAAACGGAGAGCTGAGCCGCTCCCTGCACTCGGGGCTGGACGGAGCTGCTGGCATGGGCTTTTCCCCCGCTCCATGCCCACAGCAGGCAGCTGGGGCACGCCGGGGTGCACTCGGCTGCTTGCACCCTCCTGCCTTCACGGGCCCCGTCATGGAGCGTCCCTGTGCTGCAGGGTGGGGAAGGACCGTCTGGGAGCCGCTTCGCGGTGTGCGGGGAGCTCGCCTGGGCTGCAAGAAGCGCGCAGTTGGGAAAGCGCAGGCAAGCTGCATGCGCCCACAGGGTGCGGAGGAGGACACGGGGTCTAGGGCTTCACTGCAAGAGATGATGAGTAGCTAGGAGTGATGAGTAGCTTGCTCAGCTCCCCGGGATGGGGTGCAGAAAGACGGGGCCGTTAGCAGAGGTGCCGCTGCAGCCTGGCTCGACACCGCGTGCCTTGGCTTGGCTGGGGGCTTTGGGGAATGGGAGAAAAGATTTTCTCGATGGCATTTCTACAAACCACCCCAGGCTCACCTCGGTCCTTCATCTTCCCGGAGAGCACGGGGAGGCCATGGCAAGGGGGGAGTATGCCTGTGCTGCCCACAGCTCCTGCCACAGCCCCATCGTGGGCTGTCCCTGTGAGCCGAGGCGCTGCCGCAGCTCTGCCCCAGCACGGGGGCACGGCACGGGGCTGTGGGAGCCGGGGGTGCCACCGCGGGGCCCCCGCACCACTGCGGCTGTCACACCCACCTGCTCCCACATCAGTCACACAAACCGCTCCTTGCGCCAAGTACTGATCCAATTTGTGGCTGTTTCCATAACAACCTCCCAGCGCTTTCTGGTCCTTTCTGTCGCTACGCGGATGCCRAGCTTCGGCGTGTAAGGGATGCTCCGGCCTGGGACGGAGTGGCTGGGCTGAGCYGTCAGTGAGTACCTCTGGCTCGTGGGTGCAAAGGACCATTCACATGCTGGAGGCCAGGGCACATTGAGCAAGTTTCCCCCGACCTGGGAGTGTTTTTTTTCCCCCATCAGAGGGATATGGTGAGGTTTGTGCTGGGGGAAGAAGGAGCCCAAGGGCAATAGTTGATCCAGGCGTGCAGCCCTCTTGTGGGGGGTCCCTGAGCGCAGCTCAGCCTTGTGCAGATGTGGCACTGCCCGGGATGCTCAGTGCCAGGGATGGGGCCACTGGAGGTGCTGCCAGCCAGACACTCCCCCTGTTTCTCCTACCAGAGACCCCATCACCCACAGGCCTGGCTCTTGCAGTGTCCCATRGCTCTCACACAGGTTTTCCCCACAGGGCACCGGCCCCAAGAGCTCACCCCACACCCTCCTGTCTCCCACTGCACCAGTGCATGGCTCAAGCTGCTGTGGGAGCTGCCATGCTCCCTGCCCTCCTGCCTCCATCCATCCCCTGCTCAGCCTGCCATCCTGCAGGGCCAGCCCTGGGTCCCCCATCCAGCCCCAGCCACATCACCCCCGGGGGCTGCCCAGCCCCGGGACCCCCCACCCAGCCCCAACACCCCGTGGGGGTTGCCCAGCCCCGGGACCCCCCACCCAGCCCCAACGCCCCATGGGGGCTGCCCAG
>JAYKAV010002915.1:555607-577390 GCA_035582835.1 Phoebastria nigripes
AACGCGCAGCGGAAGGCGCCGCGCAGCCAGCGGCGGGGCAGGATGCGCTCAGCAACAGGTACCGGGGGACGGGACGGGGCGGGAGCGGACCCGCGCCCCGCGCTGCCCCCGCGCTGCCCCCGCCGCCCCCCGGCCCCGCGGGCTGGGATGGAGCCGGCTGCGGCAGCAGGGGAGGGGGAGGCTCGGCCTCTGCCGCGGCCCCCCCCGGCTACCCGGCCCCTTTGGGTCGCTTGGAGGACACGGGGAGAGGTCACCTCCAGCTGAGGCTTGGCCTCGCTGGCAGGGACGGCGAGGGATGGGGCTCGCGGTGGGGCCCACCACGGTCCTCCGGCGTGAGGAACAGGTGCTGACCCACACCCCGGGCTGCAGGGAGCCAGCCCGGGGCAGCGGGGAGCCAGCCGCGGGCAGCGGGGAGCCAGCTCCAACCATGGGTAGCGAGCCGCGGGCAGCGGGGAGCCAGCTCCAACCATGGGGAGCCAGCCCCCAGCAGCGGGGAGCCAGCTCCAACCATGGGGAGCCAGCCCCCAGCAGCGGGGAGCCAGCCCCAGCAGCGGGGAGCCAGCTCCAACCACGGGGAGCCAGCCCCCAGCAGCGGGGAGCCAGCCCCAAGGTGCAGGGAGCCAGCCCCAAGGTGCAGGGAGCCATCCCCCGGCAGTGAGGAGCCAGCCCAGGCAGCGGGGAGGCCTTGCACTTGCTGGCCCTAGAGCTGGCTCCTGCCCAGGCAGGGGGCCCGTGCCTGCATAGCTCCCCCGCACCCCCAGCCCCCTTCTCCCACCGATCGTGAAGGTAGTGGGTGTCTCTGAGGGACCTCATACTGCAAATTATCTAAGGCAGGCAGAAAGCCCTGCAAATCTGCAGGGGGCATTTGGGGGGGAGCAGAGCTCGCCCTCCTGGGAGCAGGCAGCTGAGCGCAGGTGCCTTCTGAAAAAGCTGGGTCAAACAAGCAGGCAGGACCTGTCCGGTCACTCCACTGTCCCCACCTGGCTGGCCCAGGCAGTTCAGCAACCATCTGCAGACACCCGGGACTCCGGCTCCCCTCCCCGACCCAGCCCAGCTCCTGGAAATGCCAGAAGACCCGGCATGCTGGGGTCTGCCACGGCTCCTGGCTCAGAGGCCCATCTGAGGTCTGTTTTCCCCGTGTGCCCCGGAGCGCAGCGTGCCGGACTCTGCTGGCCCCAGCTCCCGCGCCCACTGCCCTTTCCCTGGCTCGAGAGCCGGGACACAGCAGTGCGGGCAGCAGCAGGGAGCTGCCAGCCCTGGGAGAGACCTCAGGAAAATTGCTTAGAAGCTGCAAGAAAATGGGGAGTGATTGTCACAGCCCAAGTGACTGTCACAGCTTAATAATTAGCGGGCAGAGGGGGTGGAAGTACAGCCTGTCTCTGTCTAATTTTGCAGCCGCCGTTGTAGCAATTGTTGCAAAGGACTGAAACAGGGCAAAAGAGCTTTGGGTTGCGCGGGGGATCAGGAGGGATGCTGATCTGGCGGGTCCTGAGGGATGCTGATCTGGTGGCTCCTGAGGGATGAAGGATGCTGTGCCAGTTGGTACCCAGCACATCGCCCTCGGCTCCCATCTCGCAGGGCACGGGAGGTGGGCAGCGACTGGACTGCTGGGCTCAGAGGGGGCCACAGGATGCTGGCCTGCTCCCTGCCTGCCTCTCCCACCCTTGCAACTGTCCGGTGTGGCTTGGAGTGGGACGGGAGCTAATCACACTTCTGCATCTTCAAAGGGATTCTTGGGAGCTGCACATTGCCTTCCCAGCGCTGCCGGGAAGGGCCCAAGGGGGGTTTGCGAGGCTAGCCTTTGCGCCGAAGCTGGTTCATCTCTGTCCTCGGGTGCAGAGCGCGTCTCCCTGCCCGCCCGGAGATCTCCCACAGATCTTTCTCCTGGTGCCTGGCCTCCCCTGGGGAGATGACAGAGCTGCGCCTGGCTGCTGGGAGCGGGGAGGAATGGGATTTGGCACTGGACAGCTCGAAACTCACCTCGGGTGTGAAGCTGGGTCGAATACTTGGATGCTCCCAGGCCGTTTAGGCTTGGGGCTGCTAGGACCTCAGTGACTTGGGGATTCCTGAGCAGCTACATGCAGGCTTCTTTGCGAAGAGGCGACGTCAGGTCCAGGCTGGAGCTTATCTGCCGAGGGGAGGGAGCTGAAACTTGATAAGAAGCAGCCCTGCGGTGGGTCTGGGTTGCTGGCAGGGTGGGACGCCTGCCGGCTGGGAGAGGAGGGCAGGGACCTGCGGTACCAGGAGGTACCTTGGCTCATCTCAGGCAGGATTATTCTGTCCTGTGCACAGGGCAACGTGTGAAGGGGTCTTTACATTGGTGTCCCTGATCATTAAAATCCAGCCTTCCTTGTGTCCTGATGGGCTGGGCAAGACTGCATGAATCTGGGGCATGCGAACCTTAGCTGTGCCCACTTGGCCAAAACAGAGCGTCTTTGATGCTCCTCTAGCACTGGTGGGGGCTCACATCCCCCTGCACCCCTTCCTCACGTATCGGATGAGCCGAGCAGGCTACTCTTGAGGCCAGGATGCTTGCTTGCAAGCGTGGCAGTGTTTGGAGGGGCTCATCGGAGAAGGCAGCATGCTTGTAGGCTGCCAGAACCCATGTGATGAGTTAGCAGGTCTCTGTGCCCAGTGGTCTGGTGGGGCTGGGAGGCAGCTCTCCAGTTCTTGCGTCTGTCCTCAGCTGGCACGATAACCGCAGAACGGGGTCCCGGGAAGAAGCACCGGCCGCTGGGGCAAGTCTCCTTGTCCCCCCGTCTGTCGGAGCCATGTGCAAGTGCTGCCTGGGTTGCCAGGGGGAAAATGAACTCTGCTGGTATCTGCCATCCTTTACCCATCCCATCATTTGGGTCTGCGGTGTCGCTGGATGCCTGGCACGGGGGTTGATGGTACCAGCCCCTGGCAAGGCACGTGCTCCCCGCGCTGCCCCAGCAGCCCCAAAGCCACTTCCCGAAGTAAGCCAGGGCTTGGGGCTGCATTCCCATCTCTGCTGCAGTCCTGGCTCCCAGGGGCCTCCATCCTCCGGGAAAAGCAGTTTCAGCTTTACAAACCCCTGGGGCGCTGGGAAAGTGGTCCCCGAGGAGCCTTTGCTTGCAACTTTTGGAAGGAGCCAAAGCGAGAGGAAGCTCTGGGGGTTCTTGCAGCTTCCAGGGCAAAGTCAGGTGAATTCAGAAAGGCCCCCCCACTTTTTTTAGCTAATAAGTTTAGGGAGGCTGGGGGGAGAAGGCAGCTCGACCCAGCTGGGAGGCAGTGGCAGGCTCCAGGGCGCTGATTTCCAGGTGAGGGTGCCGGCGGCTGCTCTAGCTGGGACATGCAGGAACAGCCGTGCTCTGCTGGGGGGGACGAGCCAGCATGCGCTGGTGTCCCCCCAGGTCACCCGTGGCTTTCAGATGGTGCCGTTTGCTGCTCTGGATGTGGCTGGGGGATGTTTTGGCTCCATGACTCTGCTCAGACAGGGGGAGCTCAGCCTGTCCTTGCCATGGCCCCCAGGACCCCGTCCCCTCTCCGGGCACTGCAGCAGGGATGTATGGAGAGAGGGATGAGTCCCTCCACCCTGACCCACTGCCTTTGCAGGACCCCCGGGCGAACCGCCGGCAGGGTGGGCGGACGGAGGATGGGCTGTGCAAACCCACGGCCCCTCCGCCATCCCTCCCCCGGGCCGGTGGCAGGGAAGGAAGAGGGGCCGGGGCCGGGACAATGGGCTGCGGCGCTGACTCAAACAGCCAGTTCCTGGTCGCTTCCTCTCCCCCTGGGCTGGAGCTGGCCCCGGGCGGGGAAGGCAGAGGAAGCTCACTTCTCTCGGCCTGTTTTTGAAGCAAGGGCTCCCGGGCGGCATGGCCAAAGCAGAGTGGCTCCTGGCACCCTGGCACCGGGGAGGTAAGGCGGGCAGGGCGGGCAGGGGCGGGCAGCGGGGCAGCCTCCTCCAAGAGGAGCAGGCAGCGAGGGCGGTGGAGCTTGCAGGTGCCCTCACTCTGCAGGGCAAGACCCTGGGTTGGCATGATCTATCGGGCACGGGGATGCGGAGGCTCTCGTCTCCGGAGGCCGTGCAATGGCCACGGGGTCGGTGCTGTCTGGCAGCGCGGGTCTCGTCCTGCCTTTCCCAGCCTGGCCTCGACAGTGGATTAATCCTTGCTGCCGTTCCCCAGACCGTTGGGGTGTCCTTGTTCTCTGACAAAGCAAGAGAAGCACAGAGACCCCCTGCCCGCGTGTCCCACTGACCACTCCTCAGGCTGGGGCTGAGCCCTGCTGGGACGGATCCTGCCTGGCCCTGTGGTGCTGTACCCTCCTGGCAGCTCTCGCTGGTGGTGGCAGGAGTGGAGACCGCAGGAGCGTGGGTCAGCCCACGTCGCAGTCAGCCGGGGCCCTCGCTGCTCTTCACTGCCCTTGCTGCTCTCACGGCTCTCACTGCCCTTGCTGCCGCTCCTGCTGTGGCTGATTTCACGTCTCGGGCCCCTTTGTCCTGGGGCCTGGCCACGTTCCTCTCTCAGGCGACTTCCTCACATTGTCCCAGCCCCGCGGAGTGTAAAACCAGCCGGGCACAGGGGAAACGGTGCTTTCCTGGAAGCACCCCTGCCTGGCGAGGGGCTGCAGCCTCTCCGGCACAGGCAGCCCACGCGCCCGGGAGAGCTGCGAGTGCTACCCTGGGCATCCATGCGCCGACAAACCATCCCGGCCAGGCTGGGGACATCACCGGGGGAAAGCTAGCGGGCAACTGGCCTCGGCCGCCCTGTGCCTGGGGTGCCCTTGGCCACGGTGCGCAGCAATGCTGTGCCGGGGTGCCAAGGACTGGCTGGGGCTGGGGTTGGCAGGTTGCCGTGCCGGGTTTCCTGAGGCTCTCGGGAAAGGCTCGCGCCTGGTTTTTTGGCTGGGAAGCATGTGAGAGCGACGGTTGTGATATGTGGAGGAAGCCAGGCTGCTAGGGAGCCGCGGTGGGACTGGGAGAAGGGCTCCAAGGGGTCTGATCCTGCCGCCCATGGCTGATGGCTTGCTGCAGGGACCTGGGTCTGGCCAGGCTCTGGGATGGCAAAGGCAGGGTGATGAGAGCACGCGTGGCCAAGCCCAGAGCAGCCCCCACCAGCACTGGGGCTGCTGCTCGGGAACGGTGGCTCTTGGCCCCTTGGCAGGGAGCGGCGTGAGTTCATCTCAGCTGGCTGCGGTACCGGGCCAAGCCCTGCTGTGAGTGCGGCCGCAGGCAGTTCCCGTCCCCGCAGCACAGGCGGATGGTGCGCCGGGGCTCCTCCTGTGCTGGGCTCGCCGGCCAAGTCTTCCCCGCAGCACACGCGCCTCCCCTGCCTGCCAAAACTCCCTGACAGGGTCCCGGCTCGCGTTGCCGGAGCCAAATGTACCCGGTGCGGCTTTTCACCAGTGGCCCCACCCGCCGCCCAGCCTCTGCACCTGCCGGGCTCAAGGGCAGTCACCGAGCCAGCGGTGCTGCAGCTCACAGGGACTTGGACCAGCATCAGCTGTTCCTCTGTCACCCTGCTGCCACCATGGCAGGGCACCCCACCGCAGGAGGCTCCCCTGGCCTGTCTGTATGGGGTCACGGCTGACACCGTCCGTGGGGAGCACACGTGTCCCCTCCACTCCTGCCCTACACAAGGCATGAGGCGAAGGTGATGGATCGCTTGGGATCCAGCTGGAGAAAGAGGGTTTTTATCTGTTTTACCGGATCTCATCACAGGGCCAGGCAGGCAGAGTGCCCTAGCACACTGTTAACTCTGAGCCCTACTGATGGACAGTGACGTTATTGACTGTTTTGCTGCTGGTGGTTTTAATAGAAACCTCTCACATAATCCAGCCTGCTCCCCACGAGCTGAGTGACCCTCACAGCTGCCAAACCCACCACCCCTGCCAGCAACTTCTGTGGTGCCGTTATCTCCTGTCAGTACAAAAATCAGCTGATTGCATATTAAACAAGGAGAGCGAGAAGAGCTGAGAGCCTCCGACAGATTCGGTGCTGCAGGGTGGTGTTATTCTTCAATGCCCCACGGTCCTGCTGGGCACCTGCGCAGGAGCACGCAGACGTACTGTGCAGGGCAACATCGGCGTCCCGGCATGGGCACCCCTCTAAAAAGCTTCCAGCCCCTCCGGCCTTAACCACCAGAAGGTCAAACGACTGTAGGGATGGCCCTGCCTCGCTGAGGGCTCGGAGATGTGCCCGCGAGACATGTAACGGAGGGACGATGTCCCGGGGAGGGTCCGGATTTGGACAGGGGCATGCTCCAGCCTGCGCACGGCGAGTGCTTGCGGCAAGGCGGGCAGGTCCACATCCCAGCAGGGCAGCTGGACCGGCGGGTCTGAGTTCAGCGGGGGGTGAGCTTGGGACAGGAGGCGCTTTCTGTGGCCGCTGCCAGCTCCCACTGTTTGCTCTTTTCTCTTCCTCTCCGCTCGTCGCAGAGCAGCGTGCGCTTTGGCTCCGTACCACAGGGAATGTCATCAAGCTGCACGCGCCGGGAGCGAGCAGTCGTGGTGCCGGCAGTGGGCCGGGGCACTTGCTCGAAGCCGGCAGCATATGTTGCCAGCGCTGCGACGCATTGGCTTCTGCTGGTGGGGTTTGGGTTGCTGTCGGGATCAGTCTCAGCCTCCAAGTTTGCAGTCCTCATCCTCCGGTGTGCTAGGACCGGCGGCGGCGGCTGGCTTGCCGCTGTGCCGATACCCGTTGCCATGGCTGCTCTGCTAATGGTGCATCGCCTGCTGCTGCCGTTACATCACTCCTGTGGTACCTCTGCATCGGCAGCGAGGAGCTGAGCGGCACCGTCTGCATTGCCAGCGCTTCCCGCTCGCTTGGAGCGAGCTTGAGAAGGAAAAGTTTGGCGGCGAGCTCGAGCAAGAGGCATCATCTCACGGGAGCTTCGGCCTGAATTGAAACAACTCCTGATGGCTCTGTCGAATATCTCCCTGTGGATTCGAGATGCCTGGGCAGTAGGTAAATAGGGATGCTGGTGTGGAGTGGGGGTGACTCGGAGAGATGCTCGGGAGGGCATGTATTCCGTGCTCTGCAACTGGGGGTCCTGCAGGGACGCTCTTCTCCCAGGAGAGGGTGAAGCTCAGCTCCTCTTGGAGCAAACTCTCCTTGGCTTCTGCCCCGGTGCTCATATACCCACAGTGGCCGCGGCGTCCCAAGCCTGAACACTCGCTCGCGCTCAGTAAGACTCTGCAAGCTGTTACAGAGGTAGCAGCACTCGCTGCAGCTGTCGGTGCTGGCTCGCACCTCTGCCCGGGGCAGCCGCTGCTGTGGCCCTGCCTGCCAGCTCTGCCCCTGCTTCCAGCCCCAGGGCGAGGGGCAGAGCTCGCTGCTGCGAGCCTGCAGCCCTGAGAGGGGACAGACCTCTTGGGAGACACAGGGACACGCGGGGAGCAGCCTTCGGCAGCCCTGGCCTCCAGCCGCCTGTCGTTAACACCTCTGCCCATGCCTGCGCCTGTCTGCGGGCAGAGCCGGGGCTGCTGCCTGCTCTCCTCCGCGAGCCCCTGGGCGGGGAGGGGGGACTGACGCCAGCAGGGAGCAGGGGCCAGCTGCGTGCAGGGTGAGCCCCCCCTGCCAGGCGTGCCTCAGTTTCTCCCCAGCAGCGAGGCTGGCCAGGCTCAGGTCAAGAGTGCTGGGGGTGTGTGGGATGGAGCCGGCCCTCCAGCTCTGCTCTCCCAGGACACCCTTCGCCTCCCGCAGGCATTTGCCATGGGGTGGGGGCCCCCTCAGAGGCATTTCATATTTTGAGCCTGTCACCGATAAGCTTGGCTGGAGGGTCACTGCCAAGGGCAGCAGGCTCTGCTATGGCTGCACTGTTCCCGCCGGCCGCCGTGTCCTCCTGCCGGCGCTRCGGCTTGGCTGGGGCATCCCGAGCCCCATGGATGCGGGTGGCAGCTGTGGCTTGCAAGGACATCCCAAACCTGCTCTTGCACCAAGCCTGCACCGGGCCGCTTCCGAAAACAGCCCGGCCCTCGGGAGTGCTGGCAGCAGCGCTACTTTATCAGCCCCTGCCGTGGGCCGGGCTGCTGGCTCCTCGCACCACATTGCAGAGCCACCGTGTGATGCCGGGCTGTGAGCAGCTGCCGGGGCTGTGCCCAAAAAACCCTCTGAGCGACTGCTCCCAAGGAGCAAAAGCCAAAACATCAGGGTGTTACGCTCGCTCTTGCAGGGGTTTGGGGTGCCTGGGCCGCCGGAGGGATGCTTGGCTCGTCTGCCCTTTCCCACCCCTTCTCCTCCTCAGCTGCTGCTTCTGCTGGGAAGATGAAACCAGCCCCGCCAGCGCCTCGGCAATGCCCACGCTGCTGCCTGCATCAGTGCGGGACGGCGCTGGCTCGCTTGCGTTCCCAAATGAGCGCGTGTCTGCAAAGGGTGGAAAGCCCTGTAGGGCAGGGACCCCCCGACTGCCCCGTGCTGCCCTTTCCCCCATTGCCCGGTGCCAGCTGGCCGTGCTGCCCTCTTCCCTGCCTGCAGCTCAGGCGGGCAGGGCAGGGTGCTGGGCCCCCCCTTGCCAGCTGCCTGGGCACGCTTCCGCTTCACCCCAGGGCGGCCCCGGGTTTCGGTGCTGTGGTTTGCCCACGTGGTTGGAGCCCGCGGGGTGGGTGCCCGGGGGTGCCCTGGCAGCGGGGCCAAGGCTGCGGAGGTAAGCTCCCGTTCTGCAGCTCCGGGGAGGGTGGCGGGGGGCTGCCCCCTGGCAGGATGCTGGCGCCGGGCGGTTCGGGGGGGGGGGCAGTGGGGGCTGTGCTTTGGGGGTGTCCCCGAGTCTCGGGGGAACGCTGCATAGCTGCTGCGGGGGGTGGTGGGGGTGGCCGCGGGGGACATGGGCAGAAGGCGAGGAGCATCAGCACCCGCCGAGGCCGAAGGCTGGGTCTGTGCGAGCCAGGTGGAGGGGTGCAGCGAGCCAGGGTGCGGGGGCTGCCCTTGTGGTGTGCTCAGAAATGGAGGGGGCAGCAGCAGAGCCCCACCTTGCCAAAGAGAGTGAGTTGTGGGGCTGGGGTCTGCAGAGGTGAACGTGTGGTCCCTGGCCCCCCGTGCTCCCGCCTCCCTTCCTGCAGCCCTGTAAGTCAGGTTTTCGGGGAGATGCCCCGTGCCCAGCCATACTCCCAGCTCCCATCCCCAGGGGACAACTGGGCACACGGGGCGAGCCAGAGGCTCCTTCTGCTGTCGTCACCTCTGCCAGGACCCCTGGCCCCTCGGGGCATTGCCACCTGGCAGGCACCAAACTGGGAGGCAAGAGGAGGAAAAGCCACATTCCTGTGTGAGAAAAGGGGGCTGCATTCACCCACAGCAGGGAAAACTTCATCCCCGGCTGCATGGGACTGCCCTCCGGGATGGGGCTCTGCAGCTGGGCGAAGCCTCAGCGTGGCTTACACACACACGCACACGCCCCGACACCTCCTGGTTGATATGGAAACGAGTCAAATTATTTAAAGGAGGAAAAAAAAAAAAGGAAAAAAAGGCCTGGTGTTAAGGCATGTCGTTATGGTAACACAAATTATAAAAGTAACTAGGCTAGGGACGTGGCACCTTGCTTTCGGGTGCTGGGCGTTGTGCAGGCTCTGCCGCTCAATCAGCCGGAGCGGGGGGGAAGGGCGGGCAGGACGGCACCCGCGGGCAGCAGGGGTGATGCTCGGGATGCAGTGCTGGGTGAGCCGGGGCATGGCTGACCCAACAGTGCAGGAAGAGGGGGACATGGCTTGTGCAGGGGGTGCCGGGGAGCCCGACCCCATTTTGGGGCCGTTAGCCTTCACCCAGGCAAGCGGGATTGCTGTCGCTACCTCAGCTGGGGTCTGGCATGAAGCGGGATGCCGTGGCCAGAGGTGGCTGCGTTTTGGCAGCTGGGGCGGTGGCGTGCTCGCTGGGGATGGGCGCCCCGTGGCCCTGCACGCTGCGGGTGGCAGAGGGGAAGTGTTTGTCATGCTGGTAATGGGAGCGCCTCGACCGATGGGGATGGGGAGGGGCACGCAGGCAGAGCCTGCCTGCACCCCCAGCGCCATCAGAAAGCCCTCAGCCCCCTGGCACCCCACGCTTGCCGCTCTTCCCTGCAACCTGTGAGTCAAACGCGGGATGTGCATCCCGCTGGCCAGGCGGATGAAGCGGTGCTGGCTGCTGAGCAGGAATGTCCCAGCTACCAGGCAGGGCGAAGGGACATCGGACCCTGGTCCCTGGGGGTGACACCCAGCCCGATGGGTGACACTGGGCACAGGACCTCACGCAGTGCCCAGTGCCGACAGCGGCCATCCCTCTGCCCCCACCAGGGGCAGCTGGAGAAGGGTTAGCCCTAAATCCCCAGGGATGAGACCCTGGTCATCCACGAGCCTCCTGTTTAAAGCTCACAAACCCACTCTCTGCCTTCACTGTCCGGGTCGGTGCTTGGATGYGCTCGGCAGGCAGCGTGCCGGCAGCGGCACTCCCTTGGCTCCAGTGCAAAACCGCGCTGGGTAGGAAACCCACATCCGCTCAGGGCCAGCACTGCTCCAGAGCAGAGGTGCCGGAGCTGCAGGGGTTCCCACAGCAAAGTCTCTTTGCCAGAGCACTGCTCAGCTCCCAGCACAGCCAGCTCCCCGGTGAGCCCAAATCCTTCTCCCGGGGACTTTTCCACCCATGTGGGTGTTTCAGAGGGTCTGAGCAAGTGCCTGGCCCATCCCTGCAGAGGTTTCCTTCCCAGGAGACCTTTGCGGGGCATCCACAGATGGGGCAGGGCACGTTAACCTTGCTGAGCAGGCTGAAACCAGTGTGATGAAAGGCGCCGTGTCCCCTTCGCTCCCTCCTTTTCGGTTGCAACTTCTGCTCTTCTGCAGCAAGGAGGTTGCTTCACCGGAGCGCGCAGCGTTTCCTGCGGCCAGGAGCAGCTGGGCAGTCACCCCGGGCAACAGGGCTTGCTTCCTTCCCCAATTTCACCCTGCTCCCTTCCTGGCTTGTTCTGGCAGCCCACGGGAATGGTGTCCAGCCCCCGGAGCAGCAGCAGTGGCAGTGACGGGGTCTGGTCCCACCCGGCAGCAGCCTGCCTGGGTGGCTTTGCTGGGGCAGGACACAGCCACATCCAGTCCCCATGTTCCTGGAGAGACCTAGGACAGGGTGAGCACGCCGTGCCAGTGCGGCGTTGGCCGGCAGCCCGTGGCAGCGCTCGCAGGGAAGCCACCTGCCCGCCTCCCTCTCACTTTGCTCCCTCCTGCTCGCAGCCACCTCTAACCTGGACCTCGAGRGCAAGAAAGCCGCCCACGCCAAGCTGTCATGGCAGCAGCCGGTGAATGTCTTCCTGGCGGCTGGGCGCCCGCCGGGCATGGAGCAGCTGCACCAGGAGGCCCAGCTCAACCTCCAGAGCTTGCTGCAAGGTAGCGGGCAAGAGGGGCCGGCAGCGGGCTGGGTGAGGGTGGCAGGGACGCTGCCCTGGGTACGCCACCGCCATGCAAACAGTGAGGTCCTCTCCCACATGCATGTGCCTGAGCTGCTCCTTGGACCTCACCACGCTGTAGAAGTTGGGTCCCCAGGGGTCTCAGCCTCCAGCAGCCCCTCTCTTGATCTCTGCTCCCAAGTCACTGCTGCAAGCGGCAAAGCACCTGGGGCCAAGACGAGTCGCCGGGGCTGCCGGGCGCCCACCAGCCCCACCGTGGTGCGATTCTGCCCACGAGGGCCTTGGAGACCCAGCCGCTGGTCTGTCTAACCGGATCAGCGTGGCTGTTGATTTTGTTTCCTTCCAATTTCTTAACCAAGCCATCACGCGGCCTCGGCTCGGATGCTTTGCAGGCATCGATTAGATCAGCAGCCGGCCTTCCCCCAGCTTGTAATCTCATTAAGTCAGCCTGAGCAGACCTGGTTTCTGCCAGGCCACGACAACCGGCATTAATTAGCTCAACAGTTACAGGATGGGGAGACACTGAGTTCCCTCCTGGCTGTCCCCGGTGGGGCTCTGCTTCCCCACAGGACCCTCCGCGTCCCCAGGCAGCCCCCTGGGAGGAGCGGGGCAGGCTGCCGGGGTCCCAGCACTGCCTCGACTGCTGCCCCCAGCCCTGGCATTCCTCCTTGGGGTCTCCCTTCCTCACCTCCTGAGCTGCCTGTGTTGAGCAGGGATGGCAAGCCAGCCCAGGGACAGACAGMCGGGACAGACACACATGCCTTTGTGTTCCTCCTGCCCCGCGGGCAAAGCTTTCACCCCCAGCCGGCGGCTGGAGCAGGGTCCCAGGCGCCGTTTCTCTTGCAGAGGAGTATGAGGAGCAGTACGCCGAGAGCAGGGTCACCGGGCAGACCTTCCGTGCCACCGGTCACCTGCCCCCCGACACCCCCCCCGAGCCGTCGCCCCGACCCCTGCCCGCCAAGCGCCTCGAGTTCGTGCTTATGGTGAGTGCCGGGGCGGCGGGGCAGGGCGGCAAAGCCCCAGCATCGCCTGGAGGAGAGGGGTTGGTGCGGCCGGTCAGGCAGCAAGGCCGGGGGGGAGCCATTTGTATCTCACCCTCATCCCTTTGGTGGGTCACATGTCTTTCCCCCCGCAGCCCCCAAGCCGGCGAGCAACCGAAGAGGAGACTGCCGGCACGACTGCGCTCGGCGCTCGGCTGCCCGACGCCTCCCTGAGCCTCCCCACCAGCCCGGACAAGCAGCCAGCCTGGACCAGGGCCTTCCCCCTGCCCACCGTGGAGGAGAAGCAGTGGCACCAGTCCTGCTCCATCCAAACCAACATTGTCCCCATCAATGTCTCGGGTAGGGCAGCATCTCTGTGGCGCGGCGGGGGGGAGAGGTGCGAGAGGCAGCCCCAGCACCGAGCCGGCACCGGGGGGAGGATGCGGGGTGCAGGCAAGGATGTGCCCCAGCATCCGGCTGCGGCGGGGTGCACAGCGGTGGTGGGGGGGCTGGGGCTCTGAGCCTGTGTCCCCGCAGGCCAGGCGGGTGCCAGGGGCAGAGCAGGGGACAGCAGGGCCACGCTGGCGTCTGTCATTCCCAGCCATCTCTCCTGCCATCCACACCTTTGTGTGTCTGATCCACCGGCCACGCCGCCGTCTGGTCTCTTGTTTCTGCTGTGCTGCCCAGCCAGCCGGTTCTGTTGTCACCTTGGCTCTCGCTGCGCTCCATGCGGCCAGCCTGTCTCACCTGTCTGTCCGTCTGTCCGTCCATCCATCCATCCTCACGGGGCTGCAGCTACCACCAACGCAGTCCTGCCCGGTCCTTGCAGGCACGAGTGCCACGCTCTGCCCCCAAGTAACAGCCGGTGGCTGAGCAAGGTGCACCTTCTGAAGGCAAAAGATGTCTTTCCACCCTTTCCCTCCATGATGGAGAGATGTGCCGGGACGACTCTGGTCCCTCTCCCCGCCCTGCTGTTCCGCATRTCCATGTCCCCAGTGTGGCTCAGCACCACTGGCCCCATTAATGACAAAGCCCAGCGGTGCTGGGTCCGGCCTCACCAGCACAGACCAGAGCCTGTTGCACAGAGCAGGGCCGGTCTCCGCAGCTTTCCGTGCATCCCACCTCCATCTGCAGCATCTCCGTCTTCCCACTGGCCGGCAGCGCCCGCCGTGCCTCCATCTCCCGTGCGGCTCACCCTGCATGGCTCACCACCCTCCTGCCATCCCACGCTCCTGCCCGCAGTTGCCATCCCAGGCTGGGGGACACCCAGGGGACACACGGCGATGGAGGTGGGCTGAGCCCCCGCCCCGGCAGCCCCTCCCGGCACTGCCACGTACAGCGTGTTTGTTTTGGCTACAGGGCAGCACTTTGCTAGGCACGCGAGTGCTCGTCACTCCCTGTTTAACACAGAGACCGCGATGAACCCCAAGTCCACCCTGCGGCGTAGACGGACCATTATCGGATTCCCTAACCTGTCCCTGCGAGACCAAGGTGACGGCAAGAACCGCGCAGCCACTTTTGTGCCCTGGCAGCGCCTGGGCAGGGCTGGCACCTGCCGGAGCTGCCCTGACAGTGGGCAGAGCCTCCCCAGGGGCTGGCAGCCAGCCCGGGCACAGACGGGCTCCCCAGGGATGCCCCGGCCTTGGGGAGGTAAAGGCCACCCACTGGATCTGCTCTCTCCTGGGGCACCGAGGTGCTGGGCACGCTGGTGATGCCGGGCTGGCCCTGGGGCTGGCATGGCATCGGGGACAGCCCCTTCACCCCAGGTTGGGGTCCTGCACACTTATGGGGCGGGAAGGCCACCAAAATTTCTCCTAGTCACCCAGCCTCAGCTCCGGCAGCTCCTGCCCCGTGCCCGCCCTCCCTGGCTGTGGGCAGACCTTGCATGCAGGGTGCCAGGGCTGTGGGGCACGCACCCTGCCTGGGTGTTTGCTGGGGCTGGTGAGCCGGCCTGCGCCGGCATGCCGAGGGCGCTCGTGTGGCTGAGGGTGCCTGCAGCACTCCCGGCACGGCCACAGACCGGTGTTGGACCCCATGGGGACAGCAGCCATCCTGGCTGGAGGCCTTGTCRTGCCGTCCCCTGTGGGATGTGTAGAGAAACCAGAGCCAGCCTCTTCCTGGAGGCAGGTAGGGACAGGAGGAGGAGAAGCCATGGCACTAGCTGCACCAGGGGAAACTCTCACTGGGTAGGAGGAAGGTTGTTCCCCATGACAGTGGTCAAACCTCCAGAAGGTTGTCACGGCTCCTCCCTTGGAGATGGTCAGACCTCAACCTGCTGCAGCCTCAGCATCCTGGTCTGCTGGGTGTGCTCTGGGCGGGGTCCCCAGGTCCTTCCCCATCCAGGCTGTTCTGAGATGAGGTGACACTTTGAGCCATTGCATCCCGACCCGACCCGGGCGGTGATGCCTTGTTCTGCTCTTTCTGGTCTCCATCTGTGTCCCCACCACGGGGCAGCATTGGGGCAGCACTTTGGTTGCCATGGGGCCAATGTCCCGATGAATGGAGACTCCTGCCATGGCTGCTAAGTTGTCCATGGCACATCCCAGCCAACAGATCCCAGGCTCGAGGGTTAACAGGGGCCAGGGACTGTCTCCAGTTGGGTTATGGCCACGCCAGTACAGGGGGTAGGAGAGCGTCTGGTAAGAGGGTGTCGACCCGTCCCCTCCAGTCTGCCCGGGCACATTTCATGCCTGGGCAGAGATGCAGCCCCAGAGATCGGCCATGGGATGGGACCAGTCCTGGTCCCACGGCACGCAGGGTGGGACCACTCCTGGCCCCACAGCACGCAGGGCAGAACCATGCCACCAACCCACTGGCAGAGAGCGAAGCAGGACGATGCTCACCCGGGCTGTGTCTCTCCTCGCAGGTGGTGCCAACGGCCCCACGTTCAACACGCGCACTCCCATTGCCGAGTCCCTCTCCTGCAGCTTTGTGCCCGAGGCCACGAGCGGGGGGAAGGTGCCYCAGGAGATCAGCCCCCGCCAGCCCCTCTCTGCCCCGCTGAGGAAGACCTTCAGCGACCTCGGGGCCCACTGCTGCCAGCTACCCGCTGCCATGGACAACGCGGCCACCCCCTGCACTGGCACCTGCAACGGGCCGCAGGGCACCCCCTTCTCCCCACCCTGGAGCGCCCTGGGCTACGCTAGCCCCCCCAGCCCCGCCACCAGCCAGGGCAAGGGGCCTGCCTGCGTCTCGCCGGGCGGCTCCAGCCCGTCACCCAGCCCGGGCTCGCCCGCCGCTGCCGCCTCCTTCTTCATTGCCACGGAGGAACGCGTGGGCAGCAATGGGCCTGGCTCCTTCTCCGGCACGGTGCCTGAGTCCCCCCCCACATCCAGGGGTGGCCAGAGGTGCGAGGGCCGAGAAGCCAAGGTGAACTTCTTGCCGGGAAGCCAAGAGGAGCCAGAGCTGGCGGTGGAGCCGTCGCGGCTGGAGGTGGAGCGGGCAGGGTGCCGGTTCCGCGAGCGGTCGCTGTCGGTGCCCACGGACTCAGGCTCCCTCTGCTCCGTGGACATTGCGTATGCCGAGACCCGGCGGGGCAGCGCCAACTACACCCTGGGCTACCCCAGCGCCAGCTCCGAGGGCAGCACCAGCACCGACAACGTCTCCCTGGGGCTGGAGCAGGAGGGCCAGCGGCGGCAGCGCTCTAAGAGCATCTCCCTCAAGAAGGCAAAGAAGAAGCCCTCGCCGCCCATGCGCAGTGTCTCTCTGATTAAAGAGGCGCAGGATGCTGCCACGGGGCCTGGCTTGGCACTGCCCAAGGATCAGCGACCCAAGAGCCTGTGCATCCCACTGGAGCCCAAGAGCCATCGGCTGGTGCACGCCGACCCCCAGGGGAGCGTGGGGAGGGAGCCCAACAGCACAGCCGCCCCCCACCAGTGGCATCTCGTGGACTGGAAGGCCGGCGATCCCTACCGGTCCCTCTCCAGCTCGAGCACAGCCACAGGGACAACAGCCATCGAGTGCACCAAGGCACGGGGCAGCTCCGAGTCCCTCGTGTCCCCCTCCGTCTCCAGGGCCACAACACCCTCCCAGCTCTCCGCCGAGGCAGACCTCAAGACCTCCTCCCCAGGCAGGCCCACAGGGCTGATGTCCCCATCCAGCGGGTACTCCAGCCAGTCGGAGACCCCGACTCCCACCATTCCCACCTCTGCCATCCTCGGGCACTCCCCACACCAGGTGCGGGTGAGGCCGCTGGTCCCCGAGAGGAAGTCCTCGCTGCCCGCCACGTCCCCCATGGAGAGGACCCCCAAGTCCAGGCTGTCCTTTGACCTACCGCTCACACCGCCTGCCCACCTTGATCTCTCAGGGCTGAAGATCTCACTGAAGGGGAAGACGAAGGTAAGCCGGCACCACTCCGACTCCACCTTCGGCACCAAGCTGGCCCAGAAGACCAGCCCCATCACGCCCATCATGCCAGTGGTCACGCAGTCCGACCTGCGCTCCGTCCGCCTCCGCTCCATCAGCCGCTCGGAGCCAGAGGACAATGCCGACGGCCTGGAGCACGCAGAGGAGCCGGCACGTGGTCCCTGCCTGGGGCCGGAGAGGAAGGTGAAGCCGCCCGTGGCAGAGAAGCCGCCGCTGGCCAAGCGGCCCCCGAGCATCCTGCCCAAGCCCCCAGCTCTGCGGGAGGAGGGCCCCCTGTCCCCCACGTCCCCGCCGGGTGCCGCCACCAAGGAGAAGGGGCTGCCGCAGGACGGCTTCGTGGTGCTGCGGAAAGGGGAGCTGAGGAGGGGTCCGGGGGAGCCCCCCTCACCTCTGACCCCGGCAGGACCCCAGCGGCTCTCGCAGGGCAGCCTGGAGGACGAGCCACGGCCGGAGCGGAGCAGTGCCAGCGAGGGGGAGCGGAGGAAGGCCAAGGTGCCGCCGCCGGTGCCCAAAAAACCCAGCGTGCTCTACTTGCCGCTTGCCCCGGCCCCAGCGCAGCTGGGAGCTGGCATGGGGGACCAGGTGCCCACCCCCAGCCCCATCATCACGCTGGACACTGACCCCATCTGCTGCAACCCCGATGCCGAGGACCCGCCGTCCCCGGAGGCCCTGGGCACAGCACAAGCCGGCGATCCTGCCTGGGAGCAAGGTGAGGGTCTCCCTGCTCCTATGGTGGGTTTCACCCCAGGGACAGGGGGGTCCCCCTGTGCCCGCACAGGGCGGTTCATGGCTGCCTTCTCCTCCCTGTCCACAGGCAGCTCGGCGGAGGCCRGCACGGAGGAGAAGAGCTTTGCCAGCGACAAGACGGCCGACTCCATCGCGGAGGACGACGACGACGTGTTCGTGACATCCCGCACCACGGAGGATCTCTTCACCGTGATCCACAGGTAGGGCTGGTGTGTGGCACTGGGTGGGCACAGCCACCCGCACCTCCTGCATCCTGCCACAGTCCCAGGGCCGGGCGCAGTGTCCCCCTCGCCACAACACCTTGAATTTTCCACACTGGGGCCGATGCTCACACTTGGGCACAACCCTGTTGTTGCTGCCTCAAGTGCTTCGGAGTTTAGCACCCTGAGTCTGCGGCCAGGCTGGGTCACCAGCTTGCGGGGGGGGTCCACTGCTCCATCAGCCTTGGGGCAAGCTGGACCTACCTGCCAGGAGAGCATTTGCCAGTGGCTAGGTCCATCACCTGCCATGCACGGGTTGTCTTCTTGCCCYGGCGGAGCAGGCACAGCCACAGCTGGGCAGGCATCGTGCCCCTTGCTGTAGGACCTCGCCCCATCCAGAGCGGTGGCAGCTCCCGCCCGGGGCTGCTCCCACCGCATGTCTCTTTGGTGCCTAGGTCGAAGAGGAAGGTCTTGGGGCGGAAAGAGCCTGGTGACACCTTTGGCAGCCGGCCCAACTCCCACTCGCCCGTAAAGACTTCAGGCTCCCCGACCGGCGAGTCCCCAGCAGCAGCGGGCAGCACCGGGAAGTCTTCCAGCAGGAACGAAGACTTTAAAGCCCTGCTCCAGAAGAAGAGCAGCAAAACCAGCCCTGGTACCCGGCCATCTGCTGCCGAACTGCTCAAGACCACAAATCCACTGGCTCGGAGGGTCATGACAGAGTTTGCCCCTGAGCTAGACGGTGCAAACAGCCCCAAAAGCCAGCCCTAACCTTTCATGGTCCCTTCTGGCCATGAAGGGCTGGAGACGGCTGCAGAGGGAGTATCGCTGTGGAAGGGGTGTCCTGGCTGCCCGGGTGAGTCTGTGTGTCCTGCCGGGGGTTTTCTTCTGCTTTTGTTTCTTCCTTGGAGAGCCGCCGGTGGAGAGGCAGCATTTGGAGCCCAAGCCCCCGTGTCTCTGGTGGAGCTGGGCCCTTTCCAGGAGGGAAGAGGCAGCACTGCGGCTGGGACCATCCCTGGCTGAGCCGGCTCCCGGGACCGAAGGTGCCTGCTCAGGAAGCAGAGCGGGACTGCAGCCCCCGGTGTTGCTCAGCGCCCGCAGCGAAGCTAGCTTGAAATTGTTTGGTCACTTCGGCATGTGGTACTTTAAATGGCTTTTCTAATGCACAGTGGTGATGATGTTTTATTCTCTTTCATTTGACATTGTACCTTGAGTTTCCCAGGCAAAGATCCCAGGTTTGAGTTCGGCTGGATACATGGAGATGTACTTTGGGAAGACGTAAGGGGGCCGGCTGGAATTGAGGTTGCTTTGGAAGAGCCACAAGCAGTTCCCCCTCGTCGTCCTGAGCATCCTCCCCGCTGCACGGGGAACAGGCATCCCGGTGTCCGCAGCCAGCGTGACGACCTCAAGCCAAAACACAGCCCCTCGAAAGCCCCCAAAATGCTGCATTTCAGAGCTCCTCAGCTCTTGGTCCAAAAGCAAACCCCAGGGTCGCCTCCGCCACCAGCCCCAGGGAGCCTCGCCCCGCCGGCCGCACCACACGTGGAGGTCCGCCAGCCTCCCTGCTCCCTGCCAGCCTCCCAGCACGAGCGGGTCCTGCACCAGGCTGCCAACTTCGGGTGATGTGGGGTGTGGGCGGCCCTGCCGCCGTGGGAAGGAAGGGCTGCGGCAGGCCAGCGCTGCCCGGGGAAGCCCTTCCCCAGCTCTGCCTCTTGCATCGCACCGAAGTACCCTGTGACAGCATCTCCTGCAAACATCTGCCGCGTCAGCTGCTGGAGGTCCTAGGTTGCCACCAAGCTGCTGGCCAAACCCAGCCAGACGTCACCTGAGCCACCTCCCAGGTGACTGCTGGGGTCCCTCCGGGGTTACCCACCACTCCGCCCTTGCCTGCTGGCTGCAGGGGAGCTGTGCGAGGCTGAGCAGGATGCGTGCCAGTGCCATTGGCAAAGCAGGGGCTGCACCTCGCCGCTGTCCAGAGGGTGCTATTGGCAGTGCCACCGTCCCCCGGCACACGCAGGTCCCCGAGTGAGCCAGACTGTGTTCCCCTGAGTGTCCCATGGGCTGGGACATGCTGCCGAGGCGTGCAGCGGACCTGGCGTGGTGTGTGCCCACCTGCCCGCCCGCGAGGCTGCCCATGTGGGTGCTGCGAAGAGGTGGCACGTTCCGCGGCGGTGCAGGGGGATGCAGTGCTGGCACGGCCGCGTCGCCCAGCCCTGCCAAAGGGGTGGTTTGCACATCCCTGGCTGGGGTGCCAGCCCTTGCCCGGGGCACAAAGGAAGGCTCAGGGTGGGTGGGATTTGTCCCCCTCGCCCCCAGCTGCTTCTTCCTGGCTTGGCTCCAGCATGGGAGCCCCAGCTGTCAGTGACAGAGGCCACGGTGAGGGGCAGCGGGGCAGGGACAGCCACTGGGGCCAGGGCAGAGCTCGGGAGGAAGGCAGGACTGAGAGGAAATGCCAGCCCCAGCTCAGAGCATGAGCATGGCTGCGCACCCGGAGCAAGAGAGAAAGGGCCAGACTGAGGCTGACAAAGAAAGAGGGTGTTAAGGAAAATTTCTACTTTATTTCTCAATATATTTCTGCAAGCTCCAGCGTGCCCCAGCCCTCCTGTGCGTGGGGGAGAGCGATGTGGCTGGGTCCGGGCAGCGGTGGGGAAAGGAAGGCACCACGGCAGCACTACAGCTGCCCCTCCGAGGGGCCAGGGCTGGTCTGGGGGTGGTCTCTGCCCCCCCGGGAGCTCTGCACACCGCCTGGGTCCCCGGGGAGCACAGGCCCCCACAAACACCTCCCCGTCCACAAGCCCGTGCTGGATTTGACCCTAAAAGAGGCTCCGCTCTCCTTGTGGTTGGTTCCCCCTCCCCTCCCTCCCGTTACTTGCACATTGCTCCCTTCCCTTTCTCGGGGTTGCAGATTTAAGCCTGTAATTAAGATCCAGGCTGAGAAACTCAGGAAAAAAAAAAAAAAAAGCTCTAACAAATTTCCATGCCTCATCTCCATCCCATGGCACCCAGCCCTCCCACTGCTCCCAGGCCCAGTGGCAGGGTGCTGGCACGACGGGGATGGGGCCCTGGGGATGGGAGAGGGGAGCTCTGGGGACGGGTACATTTTGCACTTGACTGCTCAGGAAACTGGCGGTGGTGGAGGCGGTGGCCAGGGAACGGCAGCCGGCAAAGCGGGCTGGGGACAGGCACGGGAGGGGACACCCCTGGAAAAACCCAGCACCGCTGGCAGTGAAAAGTGGTCGTCCGCTACCGGTTAAGAAATGTCTGGGAGGCCCAGGGTGAATCCTGGCTGCTGAGCCGGGGGTCAGGCCATGGGACGGAGATCCTAATTTCCCTGGCTGGAGGAATGGGCTCTTCCCGGCGGAGCAGGCCAGCTCCGGGCTGACAGCTCGTCCCTGGCCGCTTGCTTCCTCCTCCCTCCAGCTGTGGATGCAGAACCGTTCCTGCAGCTGCTTCACTGTGGGAAAAGCAGCTCACGGGCCCTGGAGAGAGCCCGGCCGGCAGCGGCATCCCCTGGTCCCGCGGGGCGGGGGCCAGCCCGCCATGGTGCGTACTTCTGAATGTTGTACTTTTTAATCTCGCCAGCTTGGTAAACTGCTCCCTGCTGACGGCTGCCTGTGCGTGCTGGTTCTTGCGGCTGCCGAGGGGGGCCGGAGCCCCAGGGAAGGGTGCTGGGGGGGGACAGACAGGCACCCCGACACCCCCCGGGTGGCTCGAGGGGACGCTGGCAACCGCGGGGCCCACGCAGCCCCATCCGCCGGGGCCTCTCGCGGCGTCTGGCACGCACTCGTGCGTCCCCAAGGGCTCCGGGTGAGCACAGGGCCACTGCAGGGTGTCGGGGACAGCCCGGGGTGGGTGCTGGGGATGGCGTGGGGGGCTGGGGACAGCCTCGGCGTCCTGGGGGCAGGTGGGACGGTGCCAGGGGCAGCCCAGGGTGCCCGAGACAGCCCGGGGTGGGCGCTGGGGTCAGCCCAGGGTGCTGGGTGGGTGCCAGGGACGGCTCCGGGTGGGTGCTGGGGACAGTCGGGGGGGCTGGGGCCCGATCTGGGGTCCTGGGGGCAGGCAGGGCGGGCGCTGGGGACAGCCCTGGGTGCCGGGGACAGCCCGGGGTGGGCGCTGGGCACAGCGCGGGTGCCGGGTGGGCGCAGGGCGCAGCCGGGGCGGGTCCCTGGGGCGGCC
>JAYKAV010002915.1:586231-615901 GCA_035582835.1 Phoebastria nigripes
CCGGGGCCGCCATAGCGCCCGCGCTCCGGCTGCCGCCCCGCGCTTCAAACACCAGCCCTTCCCGTCCTGCCCCGCGCTACCCAGTGGGACATGCAAATAAGCGAGGCTCGCAGCCAATCAGCGGCGGGGGGGGCGGGGCCTCGGAGCGGAGTGACAGCGCGGGGCGGGGCCGCGCTGCTGCTGGTGGCCGCCCCGCTCTGCCCGTGCCGTTTCCCGGGAGCGGGGGGGGACACAAGGGACCGGCACCGGGGTCCCCCCCCCGTGGCGGGAAACGAGGTGCGGGCACCCCGGGGGGACCCCGCCCGGAGCCTGGCGGACCCGCAGCCAGGTTCGCAGTCCCCCACGCCCACGCGAGGACCCCCCCGGTGCACCTCCCGATTCCCGGAGCCCCGCCCCTTCCCCGCCCCGGGCACGCCTCCGCCGTCGCAGACGCGGGTGGGGCAGTCCGCCTGCCGGCAGGGGGCAGTGTGGTGGGCGGCGAGCGCCTCTCTGCGCCGCGCCGGCGATCAGCGCGGAGTCGCCGGGAGACCGAGGCGCCGCCATGGAGCCGCCTGCCGCGGCCTGGGGCCTCCTCGTATCCGCCGGGACCTGCCCGGGGCCGGGAGGGGTGGGAGGGACCGGGCAGGCGGGGGGCCGGTGGGGAGGAGGGCAGTCGGCGGCGGTTTCCTTAGCTGCGGCGCAGAGCGTTGCCGGCACGGAGGTGCGGGCTGGGCGGCGGGAGCCGTGCGTGCTCAGCCTGGGCCGGCGGAGCGGCCGCTACGGGTGAGTGCCGGGCCGCGGCGGGGGCTGGGGGCCGCTAACGGCCGCGCCTGCGGCGGGGGCCGGGCAGCTCGGGTCTGGTCGTCCCGGTCGCGGGACGCGAGGGCCCGGCCCGGCTCCGGTTCTCTGCCGGGCGGAGGCGCCGCCGCCCAGGCCGGTCCGGCCGCTTGTGCCGGTGAGTCAGGCTGGTGCTGCCGCTGCGGGGCTCGGGGGGAGCGGGCGCCTTGTCCTGGAACGGCTCGTCTCTCTTCCACCGCCGCCGAGGCCCCGGGTCGCCAAACCCGTACCGAGCCGGCCACGGCCGCTGTGACTGTCCCGGGAACCGCTGTGTTTGGAGTGGGGCCGGCGGGCAGAGCGGGTTCTGGCGGCCGCGTCTCTCCCCGGCGTTCTCCCTCCAGCGAGGGAGACGGTATCCTGCCGCAGGGAGATGAGAACTTTGCGTTCTAGCTGTGCATTCCCACTGCGTTCCCCCGCTCCTCTGGGTTTCTCCGAGGAGGCAGAGCCGCTGCCACCCTAACGCTGAATCTGCCCCGTAGCAGTGAAAGTTGAACGGCACTTACTTCAACTCGCACCCACATCCTGTATGGCTCTGAGCTTTTTTCCCCTGTCTCGTCTCCTATCCCAGTAGTACAGCAATAGAAATCAAACATTGCGTTTTTCTGTAAATACAGCTCTTGTGACTGTATTTACATTTGCCTGTATATGAGGAGGGAGTTGTTTCTGTGTTTTTACAAGCCTTTTTTCTGTCTCCAGGATAGTTATCCATTCACAGGAGAAAAAAAACTCTGATCCGGATTATATTCCCATCAACAGCCGCTTTAAATGCGTACAAGGTACTGACTCTCCTGGAGTGGGCTCTCTCGTGGTGGCAGGAATCCGCTGCTGCTTATCGGCAAAACCCAAATTTAGTGGCATTTCTTGACCTGCCTCCTGAGCACCCATATAGATTGAATGCTTCCCCGTGAAACTAAAACTCACAGTTTATGGAATCCTGCTTCTTCCCTATCCGAGTGGGTAGTCTTTCCATGTCAGCAGCGGTTGTGAGGAACTTGGCTGGTTCAGATGAGTGGTGGGCTTGGCATCGTACAGAGCCAGCATGTTCAGCACGTGTCTGCAGTGGCTGACATTTGGTGCCTGCTGATGTCTGTCTGTCTGTCTTCTCCATAATGGCAGGAGTTGGGAGCTTTAGTCCGATTCCTGCACGTTTAGATCAAAACTTCTGTAAGGTCTGGCGAGCTGTAAGTCCGAAGAGCCACCCATGGAATGGGAAAGAGCTTTAGGCCTTGTCTTGGAAGAACTTAAATAGCAGTGTATGTCCCTGGGGCACATGCTTGTTCAGGACTAAAAGCACCTTTTTCTGGATTAGCTTACACCCTTCTATGTAATTCAGTGTGGTTCTGCCCATCATTTTTGCTGTGTAGACAAGCTCTGAAGTTCATTGTCGGGTTGGTCTTTCCCAAAGGAGCTACACTGATGTGGAACAAACCATCCAGGTGTGTGAGAACTCTGAATGTTAGGAATCTCCCCTGTGACACTTTGATTGTGGGAAATGACCGTCCAGGCTGTCCACATGTGACCATTCTGCTGGAGCCATTATTAATAGTACAGATGTAAATTAAAGCTGTCTGTTCCTTTGTTAGGACTCTTTTGTGGCTAGTAGCAGGCAGCATGCTTTTTTGAGTACTTGGTTACGGCAGCATTCAGTGTGAACTCTGTTAATCCTGTTTTTCTCTTTTCCAGAGGCAGAAGAAACTCTACTGATTGATATAGCTACAAACAGTAAGTTTTATAACTGCAGTCGCGTGGCTAAAGCTCCTTTCAGGAAACAGACTGCCTGTTGGGCACTGACACATGCTTATTTTACCTACCACTTCATAATCTTCCTCCATACTTCGTGTTTGTCTTTTGATCAAGCAGGGGTTGTATTTCCTCTAATGTTGTTGCCTGGCTCTTTTAGACAGTCAGTTGTCGTGACACACACGGTCTTAAATGCCCAGATTGAAGTATTGGCAATTGGTCGAACTTTAACTCCTTAAATCTTTTCTCAAGGCACTGTGTTGCACTCTGAACCATTCTCATCTCCCCTACGTTTCTTTGACCTGTACTTGAGCCTAGGTTACTATCTGCCTTTTTCAGTGTTGACAATGCTCTGTCTAGTCACCAATTCTGCTTTCCCTTTCAAGAAATTTTCTTACTACTTTTAGAGCTCTTCTCTGCGAGATCGCAGTAGGGAGAAGTATTCCTAAAACCAGGAAAACATGACTGATGATACCCCAAGCAGGGGGTTGGATCTCAGAAGCACAGGGAAACTAGCTTAGGTGCAGATTTCCACCGGAAACAATAGCTGGAAGTTGGCTTTTGTTGATGATCTCAAAGGATGCCTAGAAAGCCTGGTCGCTCTCAGGGCATAATATCTGTGAACCAGCCTTGACTGACTCTGTGAGTCTGTGTTTATGCCTGAAGCAGGCTGTAAGGTCCGGATACAAGGTGACGAGACAGCGGAGCGGCTCTTTGAAATCCCTGATGAGGAGCGTTGCTTAGGATTCCTTTCAGAAGTGCAGAGCATACAGGAAGGTAAGCAGAGCTGTAGTTGTGTTTGTGAAATCCTGTGCCAGCAGTTTCTGACAGGGCTGGTTTTTTTTCCAGCCCACCTGAAAGCTTCTCTGCCTGAACCTAAGGACTCAGCCAGCTGGCACCAGGTGGAGAAGAACCTGCCGGGTCTATCACAGGCCTCTTCTTCGGGTACTGAGCTGACTGTCACCTTTGTATCCTCTGTGGTCTGTAGAGTAATGGGACACTCGGGGATAGGGAGCTGTGTCTGACCCTGCACTCAGCAATCTGGCCTCAGCCCTGTTTCCTCATTTCATGTCACCCTGCACAAAATAAAACATCTCGGTCCTTGGATTCTGTTGCYGTGGACCCTTCATTCCTTCTTGAGTGCTGTCTTCTGCCTAGTGCCTTGGTTTGTGTATGTTAAGCTCCCTGCCTTGACTTGTGGTTAGTACCCCTTTCTCTCATTCCCTGCGTCATCAGAGTTGATATATTGCTATTATCATTTGCTTTTTCACTTTCTGTGGAGATACATTTTTTCCTTCTTGATCTGAGCTGTTTTAAGTTGTTTCTCAGGGCATTGTGCTTGTTTTTTTCATTATAGGAGCTCTGGGGTTTGAGGATGACTTCAACGCTCTAAGCCTGGAAGAGAAAAGAAACATGCAAAACCACCAAACAGGATCTCGCCGGGAACCCCCACCTCCTCCTGTGCCTCAAAATAGGCAGTAAGTAACATGGTGAATCTGTTTCCTTTTTTCCTTCTCTTCCTAGACAGCAGAACCAGTTTTAATTCTGCTCTTGCTTCCTTCCTAGATTTCACCGAGAGAGAGAAGGTACGTCAAGAGACCAGCCAAAAGTGACCAACACTATGCGCAAAATGTTTTTGCCCAGCACCCAGTCAGGACAAAGAGAAGGCCTCATCAAACATGTGCTTGCCAAGAGAGAGAAGGCATATGTCAACCTTCACAACTTCAGGTTAGAGCTGTGACTGAGGAATGGTGTGCATAGACACAAAGCTGTTTACTCTCTTCTGTGAACTCAAATCTAGCCCAGGTTTGAAATCTGACAACTGCTGATGTGTGGCCAGCTTGGGTGGCTAAATGAGGATCCGTGCAGACTGAAAGTCAATAAGTGCCTGCGGTGCAGCTTCTCCTTTTGCATCTTTTCCCCTATGTGTGTCAGATCTCTTGACCCTCAAGTAAGACCGAAGTGGTTGGGCAGAAAGAGGATAAAGGCAGCCGGTCCCACCACACTGTCTTAGTGTTGCCCCACATGGCATGATGTTAAAAGAGCCAGATGTTCGCTGGCCCTGGTGAAATGTCTTTAGTTTTGTAGCGTTCTGCAGAATCCCCGAGATGAGTGTCACTGAAAATGAGCCAAGCCTAGAAGAATTTTCAGTTACCCCATAGTTGGCATGGCCCTGCGCATGGATGGCTCACATGGTGTGTCTGCTTCCAGCCTGAATGCTGCTGTGCATGCACTGGAGAGACTGGGCTGATGCGGTTGTTATTGTGTTTTCTAACAGTTCGGCTGCTTTTGTGTTGTAGATTTTTTGTGGGAACGTGGAATGTGAATGGGCAGTCTCCAGACAGCAGCTTGGAACCCTGGCTGGTGTGTGACACAGAGCCTCCAGACTTCTACTGCATTGGGTGAGTAGCAATGACCTTGTATTTACTTATGGTGCTGGGTTTCTTGTTGCTCTTGCTTGGATACTGGTAGATTGTATTTCTTTTAAGTTCCTGTCATGTTCTCAGAGGTTCCACAAAGCTGAGCTATGTCTCAGAAGAGCTGTCTGAGTGGCAAGAGCCATTTGGATGAGACAGAGTATCGGGTTAAACGAGGCTGGCGTGACGTAACAAAATAGATTTTCCCTGAGGCATCCACAGAGCTCTCTGGTTGTCCTCTGCCTAAAGAAATACTTCTCAGATGGTTGCTGGAATGTATTGCAGTAGGGTCTCAGAGGCACTGTGGTGAAATTCTGCTGCTTTGTTTAGCAAGTGGGAATAAGGAGCTTCTCTTCCAAGAAGAGCTGTTGCTAGAGGTTTCACATTGGACCTTCCTGTAGAAAGAGGGTGATCTGTAGGAGAGGTGGGATGTGCTAAGTTGGCTTGGTTCTTTAGGTTCCAGGAGCTGGACCTCAGCACGGAGGCTTTTTTCTACTTTGATTCTGCAAAAGAGCAAGAATGGCTGGCTGCTGTGGAGAAGTCCCTGCACCCTCAGGCTAAGTATAAGAAAGTGAGTTCTGTTCGGTGTTGTGGGGTCTTGTCATAGAGTTGGCATGATTGGAAGGAAAAGGGAAATGGGCTTCCCCTTTCCTCACCTGACCCAAGGAGCGGTGATTGGAGAAACCAAGGATGTATACTTGGCATGGGCGTACCTGTGCATGTGTCAAGTATGCCAGATTACATCTGGAGAGTCTATTTCTGCCCCACAGTTGTAGGGGGATATTGTATTTTGAAGTAGAAATTTATAAAGATGGGGATCAGAATAACTTCATAAAATACGAGGTAGGTGTCAGGGAAGTAGTATGCTCAATAGAATCATAGCAGCGGGTTCAAATTCTTTATCTGTGTTACCCTCTCACCCTTGTACTATAGAAGCAAGTTGTGTCTTGAGCTGGTAAATTAAATTAATAGCTTTTCCTTGAAGGAACCTCATAATTTATGAGGTGAAATCTTCCAGAGGCTGCTGCCTTGGGACAGAATTGCTTCAGTTGTGGCAGCAGGACTTTATTCTGGCTAGTTTAGAGTGAGCCGTTGTTTTTATCTCTGCTGTAGCAAACCTTTCTGCTGTAGGTACCAGCCCTAAATACATTAACTAGTTTCCTCTTCCTCCTTAGCCCATGTGTTCACTGTCACACCCCTGTCCTGCTTGCTTTGAGTTGAGCTCAGTGGCATGTGTTACAGGTAATTACAGCAGGAAAACAGAGCACCTTGCTGAACTGAGATTCATCAAGAGGGAGCCAGGGGTCATGACCTGAACTGCGGAGAGGCTCATGTTCCCGTCCCTTTGCTTTACTTGGGTTTTAGGTGAATTTCTCCCACCCTTGTGAAAGGGAGAGAACAGGATATGGCTGCAGGCAGGGGGAAGTGACTGAAACTGTAGATAAGACTTGTGGTTGCATACAAATCCACTCCTGCAGAGTGGACTGAGTACTTGGGCTCTTCCAGTTGAATTCTCTGATTTCAGCTTCTTCCCTCACTACGTAGACTTAATCCCAACACATCTTAATGTTCTTATGCCTCTAAAGTGAGCGTGTAGACTGTGCTCAAGAAGATTAGGCCTTGTCGCTGGCTTTCAAAGTTGTGACCCCACTGTTTTGAAGGTACAGGGAGGTCATGGACTGGGAAGTGCATTGGCTTAGCATGTGTAAAAGAACCAGCGGCAGACCTGAGATCCCTGCTGGGACAGTGCACGTCAGCACTGTGTTCACACCTGGGGGTTGAGCTCTGCAGTAGAGGAGAACCTCTTAGTTCCGGAAAGAGACTGTTTGCATTAGAGAACAAGCGTTTTCTGAAAAGCAAACAGTTTGTATAGCTCGGAGATGGCTGCCTTTTGATACCCCATGTGTCAGGCACATTTGCCTCGGGGAAATAAGAACTTTTCTGTCCGTTCCCCTCTAGCACGCGTCACTGGCTCCACTGTAGCTCTGAGTACTCAAGCAAAGGTGAGCACCAACTCCCAGCTGGACCTGCAGCCCTCAGCGACAGCCATAGCCAGCAGCTCTCTGCGACATGCCTAACTAGAGCACTCGGTATCTTCCTCTGGTTGTTTTGCGGATTAGAGCGCAACTTAGTGTAAAAGGCTGAGACTTCACAAACAGATCTGCTGCATGTTTATTAAGTTTCTGTTACCTCACAAGACAGCCCTGTTTGTAGGGAAGCACCAGAGTGGGGAATGTAGTGAGCTCAGCACCGCTGGTGGCTATTGGGGGATGACAGATTGTCCTCCAGAACCTTGCTTTGGGACAGGAGGTCCTTTGGGTGGTGTTGCAAGCAGGGATTGAGTACAAAACATGATGAGGAACGGGGAGAGCCAGAGAAGCAGAACATCAGGCAGAGCAGGCAAATCAGAACTGTATTTCCACTGCCTTTCTGGGAACTCAGGATCCCTTTTATTTTTGCAGGTGCAAATGGTCCGTCTAGTTGGGATGATGTTGCTCATATTTGCTAAGAAGGATCAGCTGAGCAATATCAGAGAGATCATGACGGAGTCTGTGGGCACGGGAATCATGGGAAAGATGGTGAGTCACCAGGGCCAATTTGTTGCTTCCGTGTATCCATGCAAGAAACGGCACAGTCTGGTTTTGTTTGCCTGTCTGTGCTATCCCCATCTCCTCCCTGGTGCCTCACCTGCTGCCTTCTCTAATGACCGCTGATACCTGCTCTCCCCAGGGCAACAAGGGCGGTGTGGCGGTGAGGTTCGTGTTCCACAACACGACCTTCTGCATTGTCAATTCCCACCTCGCTGCTCACGTGGAGGACTTTGAGCGGCGAAATCAGGATTATAAGGATATCTGTGCTCGGATGAGTTTTGTAACCCCTGATGATAGTCTACCTCAGCTCAACATCATGAAACACGAGTAAGTTTATTTTGCTGTTTTCCTTTTTGAAGTGGTGTTGAATAATCCAAATCAAGTCAGAATCACAGCAACAGGAGATTTCGTGCAGATAGGTTTTCTGGCTTAATAATATAACTGAAAATGCCAGGGCCGCCACTGGTGCGCTACAGCTCCTGCAGTCAAACTACGTGGTCACCTTCTCACTGCAGTGACTTGTGCAGCCTGTCTCTAATGGCCCTTTCATTGCATGTTGTGTATAATACTTCCATTTCAGCAGGCACTGCTCCTGAGCCAATGGCTGAACGTTACAAGGCTTGAAGAAACTGAGGGGTTTTTTTGTGATGGGAAATGGGAGTATTAGTAGGGGAAGAAAAGGGATAGCAGGATGGGCAGAGACTATGCTGTTTAGGCTTTTTTGAGTAACAAGTGCTTATGGTTACCATTTCTGTTTCTTTTTAAATGAATTGGATGATACACAGGCAATGCTTTTTTTTTTTTTTTTATTTATTACTTTTTTTTAATAATTTTTTTTTAAAATTATTATTATTTTTAATGAGGTGACAGTGGTGCTGAATAATCCAAATCAAACTCAAACACGTGTGCAACAAAGCATATAAATTAAGTTTCTTAAACCTGATACAAATGATTAATACTTCTGTAGTTAATATTTAAACCATTTAAAAACTGAAAACAAAATGTAGAGTGGATTAGTACAGAGAAAACTTCAAATATTAGCTTATCCTTGATAATCCACTAATGGAAATTTCCTATAAACAGGAAGAGCTTTGATACTAGAGAGGGCTTTAGATTTTAATCTTTAAATGAAACCTTTATGGAGTAAAGAGTGAATACCACAAGTGTTTCTTTAGCTGCTGGTAATGAGAAGGCTGTAGGTCTGTTTGAAAGGCCAGAGAGGAGCAGAGTAAGAGCAGGTGCTGATGAGGTATGGCTGATGGGTGAGATAGGACAATAACATTCTGGAGGTCATAAACTCAACAGGAACCTAACTCTGCTTTTGCCAATTCTGCATCAGTCAGTCTTTGCTAGGTAGATGATACAGTAGTGGCCTGATCTGCTTGAAAGAAAGGCAGTGGAAAATGAACTGGTAAAACCACGGTATCACAGGAGGTATGAGCACGCAGATACATGTGCATCAGCCTGCCTAACTGGTTGACAAGCAGGCTCTGCTTAACGAGCTCTGTCATTGCCCTCTTCTGTACGCAAGAAGAGCCTGAATACTAGATGGATTTTGTGTAGCTTGAGAGGTTATGAAGCTTGGTGAGATACACTGGTTTCACTTCATTAGAGAGTTGGTGGTGTTCTCAGGCTTTTTTCGGATAGAGGCAAACTCAAGTATCTCCCATTAAACTAAGTCTTCAATCGCCTGGGGAATTCCAAAGGAGATGGACTTTGTACTGTACTATCTGCTGTCACTAGAAATTTCTGCTCTCAGACTCGGTCTTTCACGTGTCCTTTTGTCTTCCATGTGTCTTAACCTTAATCACCAGCAACCAACCATCTATCCTCCTACGCCCCTTCTTCCCTGTGTGGCCTGCAATACTAACTACTGGCTCTTCTTTTCCATGTTTGTCTTTGTTTTCAGTGTTGTCATCTGGCTAGGAGACTTGAACTACAGGCTTTGTCTCCCTGATGCCAGTGAGGTGAAAAGTCTTATCAGTAAGAATGAGCTTCAGAAATTGCTGACATACGACCAGGTCAGTGAACTCCGCTTACATTTGCTCCATACTTGTGAGGTCATCTTGGTTTAAGATGTGCCTATGCTTGGGAGGAGCTGGCAGACACTCTGCAATAAGTGTCTATAGACATAGACGCTAGACCCTAGACAGAGCTCTGGGTGTCCTGGTGACATCAACCCCCTAGACAAAAATGGATTGTACATTATACTGGGGTTAACTGGGTGACGCGGGCAATTACTGTAGAAGTATCTTTGCATCTCATTGGAAGGGTTCTCTCTTGCGTACAAACCACAAGCTAGAACATAGGATTTGTAACAGCAACAATAGCTGCTGTAATCAGTGTTCTGGAAGAGGTATTGATTTGGAGACCAGCGCTTGTAGCCAAGGCTCTCTGCTCAGCCAGTTTGACCTAAATTCTGTGCGGTGGTCTTCCCCGCTCAGCATTTCTTTGCAGCACACTGAAAACTGAGACAGCACCAGATGTGCCTTTAAGATGAAGGGTTGTACCTGTGAAACGTGAACAGAAATAGTGTAATATCATCTCTGACACACAATTTAACAGTAAAGCTGATTGATTCTGTTCTGTAGCTCATTTCTGCTGTACTGCAGAGCTTCATGCAGAAAACAACTGTAGCTTAGATTTTTGTGAGGAAAACAACTAGGAAATTTTTCAGAAGAGTAAATGAGAGAAGGAAAGTAGTGTCAGGTTGTCATCCAAGCACACTCCTGGAGGCTTTTGCTAAAATGATTGGCAGTGAAATATTAATGATGGTGATGCTTAAGCCTGAAAACTAATGAAGGCATTTAGCACAAGTGGAGCAATTAATATTTCCCTTAACTATTGTTTTATGCTGTCTGCATGGTCTGGTAAGTAGCGCTGTGCCAATTTGTATTCAGTCTGTTTAGAAAACATCCTGCTGATGCGTTGGATTTTTACTTTTGTTAAAGGCATAAAGTCTGAGACACAGTTTGGGGCATGTCTGGTGAATCCCGTGGCCACAGGTTGCAATTGCTGTGCCTGTAGATCTGCTCTCTGACACTCTGCCATGTGTCTGTGTGGGTGTTTGGGGTGGTTTGTTGTTCTTCTTTTCCTTTTTTTTTTTTTTTTAAAGTGTTCTTTTTCTGCTTTAGCTGAATATTCAGCGCACTCAGAAGAAAGCGTTTGCAGATTTCACCGAGGGAGAGATTAAATTCATCCCCACATATAAATATGACTCTAAAACAGATCGCTGGGACTCCAGGTAAATCAGCTGCCAGTGGACATATTTACCTATGATATAAAAAGCATTTTCTCACAAAACTTGATTTCCTGCTTCCTAGAGCTGGAGATACCTCTCAGTGTTAGGGTGATGGCTGGAGTGCACAGACAAGTTTGTACTCCTTCGTTTCCCCTACTTTCTGAAATAAGCAGACCCTGTATACATTGACCAGGCACATGCCTTAAACCTCGGTTGCTGTTCATTTCAATAGATGACGGCAGGTAAAGCGTGAACTCAGAGGTGGCCCTGCAGTGGAGGGTTTTTTCTGCTACCAGGGACAGACAAACGGTATAAAAGGAATTGAAGAGATAAGGAAGCATTCTCTCTGAGTCATCCTGTCCGCTGACTGGCGCACCCGCAGCGGTGGCTACGCTGCGATAGCAGCAGTGGTTCCTGCTTGCTGCTCTCTGCTTGGTGCCTCCCACAGACATTATGAATCTGCTGCAGAAGCTTGCTCTAAATGGAGAAACTCCCAAGAAGGAGTTTCAAACCATATAGCACTTGGATTTTACTCTGCCTGTGTTTATGAATCAGCACAGTAGTTAATCTGGAGAAGGATAACCCAGGATTCAGACTTCATAACATCATAGTAATAGCTGAGTAGACTTTCCATAGTGGAAACAATAAGCAACGGATCAAATTGTAGTGGGCGGAAAGATCTGGCAGCAAAAGAAACTACTGCAGCTTGGGTCACAGCACACATGGCTTCAGGCTGTGGAAACAGTCTTGTTTGAGGTATTTTGTTTCCTGATGCTGGAAAGGACGGGAATTTTAGCTACTGTATAGGGAAAAGGGACGAGAGCAGAAGAAATAACATAGTATTGAAGTTGAGGGCGGTGATAGCAGTTCATCCTATCACTGCTGATGCAGTCATTGATGGTGGGGGTGGAGGGAGCTGCCTGGCTGGGAAGAGGAACAGCTTGGATGGTTTATTAGGATTGTTGGATTTCCCTGGTAACCTGTTTTTCTTTGTAGTGGAAAGTGTCGTGTGCCAGCATGGTGCGATCGAATCCTCTGGAGAGGAGGGAACATAAATCAGCTCCGGTATTGCAGTCATATGGACCTGAAGACTAGCGACCACAAGCCAGTCAGCACACTTTTCCGCATCGGGGTAACTTTTTTTATATGCTAGGGTAGGATCGCAATATTGTCATGCATTCCTTCGGGAGGTGGTTATATACTCAAGGCACCTCTGCTAATGCTGTTGCAAGAGGACAGAGTAAGTAAAAATAAGGTGTGTCCACTGTGTAGGTGTGCTGCTGTTTGGCGGCCATGCCAGCCTCTGCTCAGCAAACAACTCGGCAGCTCTGGTCTTCAAGTGCAATGCAGCTTAGCTGTGTAGCACCGGGACAGTGTTATGCCACAGTAATGCAGGTGATTGCTGGAGTTTACCCGAGCAGGTGTGGTCATGTAGTAAATAGAAAGGCATTCCCTTTGACTGCTTTAATGATGCTGCTTAGCTTCTGGGGTATAACCCATGATATCTAGTACTAGAGTGGGTGAACTACTGTTTTCTCTCCTCTGCAAGGAGATACAGCAGAAACCTGTAAATAGTTGTGCCTGCTGTTGCAATGTTGCCTCTGATGTGTTAAGAGAGTGTGTCACTGGTTCGCATCTGAATTTCTTTGGTGGTGAATGGCTGGCAGCCGATTTGGGTTTCCTAGCTTACTGAATAGAGATGGTCCATGTCCATTTTTGCTACCTCCTGTTCCTAGGTAGCTCAAGTTTACTTAAAGGAGAGCCTTTCTCCTCTTCCTCTGGAGAATCATGAGTGCTGCGGGATGCCAATGCTGTCCCACAGAGATCACCCCCAGTAATCTCCCAGTAGTGTGATCAGTGGCCAGAAAGACCCTAGTAACATCTGTAGGGGTAAAATACGCTCAAAGTTGCATATGCAACTTGGAGGTGCACCCATGCATGCAAATTCTCTTAGCCTTTCAGCTGCACATAGCAAGTGCTTAGAGAAATATTTCACTTCTGCAGTTTACCCATGATCAAAAGAGTTCCTGTGAAGCTGGTCAGAAATTTTGCTGAGTGTTTTCTGATCTTCCACAGGTAAAGGTTGTGGATGAGCAGAAGTATCGGAAGTTGTTTGAAGACATCGTTCGTATAATGGACAGAATGGAGAATGACTTTCTTCCTTCGCTGGAGCTAAGCAGGAGAGAAGTGAGGACGAAACCTGAATCACTGTCCACTTCCCAAACACAGCAGCCTTAGAAGTGCTAGAACTACTTTTAAAGACTTTGATTCAGTAAACTGGATTATAGGAAATTGAACTTTACCCATTATCTTATGATCACGAATTGGATTAGAAGGGACATCTTGTCTTGGCTTCTTGGCAGGTCTTCTGTTAGGAGTTCTGCATTGTGTGGGCACTTCTCAGTCATGGGTTGCCACTGCAGAGTCTGGGTGCCTAGCTGTGTGTCCCATGGTGGCCACTAACATGACTTGTGTTTTCTCTTTGCTCTACAGTTTCAGTTTGAGAATGTGAAGTTCCGTCAGCTGCAGAAGCAGAAGTTCCAGATCACCAATAACGGGCAGGTCACCTGTCACTTCTCCTTCATCCCAAAGCTCAACGATAGCCACTACTGTAAGCCATGGCTTCGGGCCGAGCCTTGTGAAGGTTACTTGGAGCCAGGTGAGTTTTACCATGGTTTCTACAGTGTGTACTGGTGTAGACTGCCACCTCATCTCCATTCAGTCCTTCCCATCTTTCCTGTGTCTCAGCTTTCTTGCCATCACCCTTGTCTGTTTGTCTTCTCAGTTTTGTGGCCTTTGTCCCTGCCACTGTATGTTTGTCCTCGTCATCCCTTTTGGAGAGCGTCTATGTGTTCTTGAGAGCTCCTGTCTGTTGCAGATGAAAGCACGGACATCTCCCTGGACGTGTATGTCAGTAAGGACTCAGTAACCCTTCTGAACTCTGGCGAGGATAAAATTGAGGATATTCTTGTCCTTCACTTGGACCGAGGGAAGGACTATTTCCTTACCATCAGTGGGACCTACCTGCCCAGCTGCTTTGGCACCTCCCTGGAGGCCTTATGCCGAATGAGACGACCGATCCGAGAAGTTCCAGTCACCAAACTCATTGACCTGGTGAGTAGCAGTGTTCTGGAGCAGCTCTCTTAACAGGGAGACAGCATATTCCCTTCTGTTTACTCCTAAAAGCAGGAGTAATGCCTTCAGCTTGGGTCAGCTGTGCTGGCTCTGAGCTGATTTACTTTTTCCAGAGCTTGAGGTGCTCTTTTGTTATTTCCCTCCACCACAACCAATGGCTTTTGACAGCCTGTACTTTATCCCCTATTTCTGAGTAGGTTCTAAATTTTGTTTGGTGGGACAAAAAAGTGATCCCAGCACCTTGTGTTTTGTGTTACTGTCATGTTGGTGCTGGCAGGCTCAGCTGAGTGGCACTGGTGTGTCATAAGAAGTATGATTGAAATGCTCTCCTCCGAGGTGCCTGGACTTCTGCAGTGACGAGGGCTCCAGGACCCTTTTTCCTTCTGGACGCTTGTGGCATTCGCACTGCTCAGGGGAAGGAACAAGCAGAAGCAGGAGGACCAAAGAAAGGACTTTGATGCTGTTAGGTGTACTGATGAGTGCAGCTCAGCAAATGGCCAGTCTTGTAGCCTCTCTGGCCAGTTCCTCTCACGCCGACYGCAGTGAGCAAGCTCTTCTGCGATGCAGAGATAACTGTTCCTCTCCCCAAGCTTCACTGGCCCCTAGCGTCAATATTCATCCTTCTGAAGCCACTTGTGTGCACGTGAGGGGGTGCAATTGTGCCCTAGTCACCTTTTGTCTTTTTGGTATCTCATGGCTGTTTCTGAGATTAAGCCCCATTTTGGGGATCTTAACTCTTGTTTTCAGCCTGCGTTCATTCCTCTCTCCTGATGGCCTTTCCTGGCCTTGCTTCAGTGAGGTTTAGCAGTTCCTGAGTTTTAGTCTATTTACCCATTCTTGTTTAGCCAGGAAAGCCATTTCTTTTTTGTTCACCTGAAAGATTAGCCGAGTTCTTTTAGTCTCTCTGACATGTGATACCTTTCCTCTCTTCTCATATCTTGCAGTCTCATCCTTACATGCATTTTTTTTGTCCAGTGAGCTGCTGCTTTTTCACATCTGTAGATTTGACAGCTTCCACTCCCATCTGCTTACACTTCTTTCTCTTCTCTTTAGCAGTTACACCATGCCTCTTGCTGCCTCTTCCAGTTCCCACCGTTTTGTTTTAGCTGTCTACTTTTCTCACAGGCCCAACACACAGAAAGGCCGTTTTTCTACCAGAATTTTGATTTTTGTAATCACAAGATCAGGCTAAGCAGAATCCAGGTGGCAAGATACAGTGTTTGCCTCCTCACTTCAAGCAGCTAATCCAGGCCTCGGGCTCCTCATACTTTTCAGGATTCGATTGAAAGTCAGTCTTGTTCTAGAAACATGTTGAACTTGGTCGGGAGCGTTTCATCAGTCTTGGTGGCTTTTCCACCTGCTTTTTCCTGCTCAGTGCTCTGCACTGGCTTCTTGCTTGATAGATAGGAACTTGAGCCTAGACTCTTAGCTTCTGCCCTCGCAGACACACACTATTAATTCTCTAAGTGTACTTTGCGGCTTCTTCTGCCTCCTTTACCTATAGGTTTCCTTCTTCTGTTATTCAGTGAAACATATAGAAKTACAGGAAGCAAAACAATTGGAGAAGAGCACCCTGTCCCAGTATCTGCAGCAAAGAAGTAGTCTCTTGTGTCAGTGAGGTCAGTGTGACTGCAGTACTTCAATCGGAACATGTTAAGCAAGCTCAAGGAATATGATGTATAACGGCCAAAAGCAAAATTCAGTCACTTAGATTATAAAGCTGCTGTCATGTTAGAGCTATTTTAGGTCTGTTGGTTTTGATCATACCTGTGAGTTGAGAAATTCTTGGAGACAGGACAAGCTGAGCACTTTCTGCAAGGGAGAGTGGTGCACGTGCTAACCTCTCTGCAGCCCAGAAGCGTTTTGGTCCAGTTATGTGTTTAGACTGTGTGCAAGGAAGGCAGTGTGTCTGTGTATTAAGAACCATTTTCCCTCCTGCACTTACATAGTGTTAGGGCTTGTCATTCACTGCATCAAGCATTTTTCTCAGTCTGGCTAGACTGTCTCTGTTGTCTTCAGCAGAGGGAGATCTGGAGAATGCAGGTCAGTAAGGGTCTGAGAGGCAGTTTGATGCAGGATAGCAAGGTGTAGGTGGGAGCTTGTTTGGAAATGGCGCTCCTAGTTCTCCTGGGAGAAGCTGCTGACACTTGAGCATCTCGCCTTTGGGATTTCAGTATTAGTGTCTCATCCTATTTTTTTCTTGGGATCCTGCTGTGGACTTTAAAAAGCCTCTTGAAGAATCTTTGTCAGGAGCAGGTTAGTCTCACGGAGCTAATCGTGCTGAATGCTACAGGAAGAGAGGTGAACAGCAGGGCAAGCAGTCAGGTAGGTGGTAGCGAGACCGTTGAGATGACTCACCCAGTTATGAAACGAGCCTCTCTCCTGTGCAGCGTGGCTATCTGGCGTCCCAAACCTGTGACTGCGGTCCCTCCCCCTGTGCCTTGGAAGAAGAACCTGCGCCAGCTCGTGTTTGGAGCAAGCTGTTCTCTGCAAGAGGCCGGTCTGTTGTGCCTGTGTTAAAACTCAGTGAGCCTCCAAAGGAAGCAGGCACTGCAGAAGTCGCAGGGGAGCCTGAGATGCTGCTTGCTCCCAAGCATGCCCTGTGCCATGGTGGCTGCAGCTATGTTTCGAGCTCAGCGCTTGAATGCGTTTCAGTTGCTCCCACCCTGAAAGGTCGATCCACCAAAACTCAGCTTGGGCAACCTGCTTCTGTTTCCTCCTGCGGACTCCACTGAACAGTGTCTTATGCTGCCAGCCTGCACTGCGCTGGTGAGCGGATGCTGTGTTTCAGGATCGCCTGAGGGATTGGACATGCAGCCTGGAGGGGGGCTTTGACATGCTCCTCCTTGCAGTGTGTTAATGCTATTAGGTTGAGACAGACGAGCAGCCTGGGGTTTTGAGCACAAACACTCATTTCCCTGACTATACACAAAGCTGCTTAGGGGGCCTGTTAGCTCCGCAGCTGCCACACACTCAGAAATACAGATTTAGCCTAGTGAATGTTTTATCTCTGGCCTGGTCACAAGGGAAGATGGCTGAAATAATACAGGGATATTTATTTCTGACCGGGAAGATTCAAGAAGGGGAACTTATTCCTGGCGGACACCTCTCATCTGCCTGTGGCCTGACGGTTTGCTAGGTAGTGAACAGTGGTGCTGCAAGGCCCCTTTGAGGAGTTTGTAGAAATCCTGACGAGGTTGTGCATCATGTGAGCAGGATTTTTGCTAATTGGCAGGCAAATCTCTCACCGCAGATTTAACTTTGGCCAAGTCAGCAAAATGTGTGGAGGACCTGGCATTCAGTGGGTTCTTCTAATGCAAATTAGGTTTCTGCATAATCTGAGAGTGCATTCTCTCTCATAACCATACTTTTTCCTCTTCTCTCTTTCCCGCTGCTTTCAGGGAGAAGACAGCTTCTTAGAAAAGGTAACGCAAGCAATTGCTGGGGAAGTCTGCTTCTCAATGACTTGTTTATAAAGAATGAGAATTTTCCCCTTGTTTTCTGCTGAAGAGGGAAGGGGAGGTGGGTGCAGAGGGAGTACTTGTTCCAGCAAAGCCTCTTAGCACAGCTGTGGGCTAGGTGAGAACATGTAGGAGCACAAAGTGACCCTGTAGCCAAGATGGGCCAGCCCCACTGAGCTGCTTAAAGCTCACCAAATTTGCTTTGGGAAAAAAAAACACTCTCCTAATCCTAGCAGCAATGATAGCTATTTCCAGAAAAGATTGGCAACCTTTGACATACCTGAATTCGCTCTAACCATGCACATAAGATGGGGTTCACCATAGCACCCTCTTCAGACATGTGGGGAGAGGGCTGAATTAGAAAACTGAAGTCTTTTGCTCTTTCCTTTTGGTGTGTCCTTATGGAGGCCGAGGGAGGGCCTTGCATAGGAGACAGATCTTTCTCTGCTTCCTCGAGCAGCCAGCTCTCACAGCCACCGATGCCTGAGCAGGATCGCTGCTTTACTTTGCACTTGTGCTCTGCACTGGAGGCCCAGCGAGTCAAATCTGTCATTTGAAGAGCAAGTGGGAGATGCTGGGGTGTGTGTGGCAGCATTGTTCCTGCTCTCCCTGCGCTGGCTCAGACGTTTGGTAACTTGTTGGAGCTGGCTCTGTGCAGGCTTCGTGGGCTGGGTGACTTGTCCCTCTCCAGGCTGTCAGTGCAGTGACAGGGTAAAACAGGAGAGGGAATGGATGTCCCCTCTCCAAGAGGGGATTGAACTCGGGTGTGAACCAGATAAAGCTCCCAGACTCCTTCCTAGCAGCGGGGAAGGGAGGAGTTTGGTGCCTGCCTCCTGGGAACATCCTTTTGCAGAGCATCTTCCTTCCCGCGGAGAGAACACGGACGTGCCTTCCTCGCACACGGCGGGAGAGGGCGCTCGGCGCCTGGCCAACGCACACGGAAAACCGAAGGCCCAGCGCCGCCGCCGCTGCCTCCTCTGCCCTGAGGAGCCCCGAGCCTTCTCCTCCTCCTCTGCTCTAAGCAGCTGGGGTCTCCTGCCCCGGGGGTCTCGGCAGCTCTCCAAGTCACGCCAAGGGCAGCTTGGCAGAGTCGAGTGCTGCTCTGGCACTCGGCTCCAGTGCCGCAGTGCCCTGGCCTGGGGGTTTCCTCTTGAAGACCCCTTAGCTCTCAAAGAGGGTCTGCAGCTCTCACCTTTTCTCTCTTAGAGGAAAGTGGTAACGCGCTTGCCTAACATGCTGCTTCCAGACCTTCCCTGTGTGCTTGGGTGAGCGAGGCAGACATGTAGCCATGACCCAGCGTCTGCTAGCTGGGTAAAATCTAGTGGTGTGCGGGGCAAAGCAAAGCTATGCTGTGCTCTGGCAAGCGTGGCTATTGCCCGTGCTGGCAGGGCTTGTGCCAACCTGAGGTGTCTCTGGGTGCACTGGGGGAAGCCGAACCCAGCCTCAGCTGGCTGTGAGTGATTGTGTGTGCTGCAGAGGGACAGCAATCACAGTTATCACGTAAGCTGACAGCTGAAATGAAGTGCTTTGCTTTTGGCTTGTGGTGCTCCTTTCTGCTAGTGTCCTTGGGTTGTGTTCCTGCTTGTGCTGGTCTCTTCTGGGCGCTTCTGCTGAATGTGCTTCAGGAGAGCTGTGCTTCCTCCTTGGGAGCACACAGGAACATAAGCGATCATAAAGTGCGAGTAAAATCAAGCAAAAAACACTCATCCTGTTAAAGATTGGTGTGATGGAGATTTCTGAGCAGTTGAGCTCGTCAGCTGCTTTGCATGAGTAAGCGGGAAAATGTGACAATGGTGCTGGGTAGTCTGTGTTCAGCAGAGACCTCTCCTTCGGAAAATGCGGAAAGAAACTTTAGGAAACTGGACTGTTTTAGAGCCTGGAGAGTAGACATGGTCAGAGCACCCCAGAGTCAGGAAAGGCATGTCCTTGACTCTGCATCCAGAGGAGATCAGCTGGATGAGCGGGGTGCGGTGGCTGCATTTAACCTAAARTGTGGAAGCTAATGCAGCAGAAGGACCCGTGATGCTCCAGTCCTCCAGTGTCGGCTGCAGGGTGTGGGGTGGGAGTTGCGATTTGGACAGGCCATCTTGGCCAGCAAGAGACCCATCCTGTGGGAGCTGGTGTGGCTGGGGGGAGCTCCTCTGAGGTGTGGCTGGGACTGTCTTCTGCAGTTTCATGGTGGACCAGGCAGGTGGTTCTGTGGGGCAGTGGGAGGGAGTGGAGCTGGGACCTACGGAGCGATGGCTCTGTGCTGTAAAAGCAAGTAAGGGCCAGATGAGTCCTGGGTCCTGCTTCTTCCCCTCTCCAGGCTTTCCTTACCAAGGCCCTTCCAGAAGGACTGAGGTTTCCCTGAAACCTTGTGTGCTCTTTGCCACCAGGAGAAATCTGTTCTGCCATTGGGCTCCCTGGACAGTGAGGAGGGAAGTGGGATGCCACTGCAGGTGCCGAAGGAGATCTGGCTCTTGGTGGACCACTTGTTCAAGCATGCCTGCCACCAGGTGAGGGAGAGGGCCTCTGCTGTGCCGGGAAGCTCTGGAGAGCTTGGTGACCTGATTCAGCAGTAGCAGCTGGAGTTCAACTCCAGTTCGGTATTTATAGGGCAGGGCTTTTCCCCTGTTCTTGAGGCACTGGCTGGGGGTACCAGCTTGCACCCCGCTGTTGCTATGTGCCTCAGCCTTTGTGAGGAAGGTGACTTTGTCCATCCCTGTGCTGTTTTTGGCAGGAGGACCTCTTCCAGACTCCAGGCATGCAAGAAGAGTTGGAGCAGATCATCGACTGCCTGGACACCAGTATCCCCGAGACAATCCGTATCCTTGCTGCGCCTGACTTTTCCAGGAGCCTGCTGGATCTCAGCTCTGCTGGGAGAGCTCACTCTCAGGAGAGCTTGTCTGCAACCTTTAGCTGGCAGGGTCCCTACTGGGGGGTTGGCTCCCCTCTATCCCCCCAGAGGTAACCTCTCTTGAAGCTGAACATATGCTGGCTAAAGCAGCCACAGGGCCAGGGCTCTGGAAGGTTCTGCAAGGCTGTGCCAAGTGCAAGAGCTGATGAGGGTGGACACTGGGGAGCATGATCTGGAGAAGGGGCTAATGGAGCAGAGGACTTCTGTGGGGCTAGAGAGTGGGCAAACGCAGTGCAGGGTGGATGGAACAGCATTTTCCATGGATGGGGGACAACAGAGGAAGAGGAGGAGGGCTTCAGCATCAGGGAGCGGTTAGGCAGGCAGAGAACTTGCAAGATCTGCAAGGAGGAAGCAGAGACTAAGCAACTGGGAAGGAGGAGAGGCAGGGAGCAGACTGGGGAGGGAGGTGGTCCATCTGCTCAGCATGCCCCTTGATTCCCACTGGTCCAGCGGGCAGTAACCACTCTGTGGCTGAAGCACTCCTCATCTTCCTGGAGGCTCTGCCAGAGCCAGTGATCTGCTACGAGCTGTATCAGCGGTGCCTCGACTGGTCGCACAACAGCCGGCTGTGCCGACAGGTGTGGTGCTGCCTCTGTCTCTGTCTGCTTGCTGCAGGCTCGGGGCAGCTCTCCCTGCTGCTGTGAGCTCTGCCTTGGTCCTGGGGCTTGCTGGGTTCCGCTCCCTTCCCGTGAGCTGGTGAGGGGCTTTGGGAGCAGGCACTCGGAGGTTCTTTGCAGTGGGCAGGATGACCTGGGTGCTCTGGCAGTGCTTTCCTGCCSCAAGGTCGGCACTGCCATGTCTCCCAGCAGTCCTGGTGGCTTTCAAAGAGACCCCAAGTGTGCCCTGTGTCACCCTGAGCACACGGGGAATAGCATCCCCGGGGAGTGGAAGAGCCTCCACTGGTCTCGAGGGCTTAAGCACCTGCTCAGAGCTGCAGTTCCTGTGCTTCCCTTAAGGACTATGACTGACTGCCTCTTAAAAATAGCTGGTGGCACAGCGAGCAAGGCCAAGCATGTCCTTGGGCAAAGGAAGAAGTTTTGGGGTATGTTTTCAGTACTGGTGTCGGGTCCTCGTGCTGCTGCTGTGCAGCCAGCGGGGTGAGAGCTGGGATCCAACTGGGAACGAGTGGGAAGCAGCCCCAGGGCAGTGGTAGTTTTTGCCTGGTGACGCAGTTATCCTAGAGGCAGTGTTACCAGGAACCAAAAGCCCATGAGTGCCATCAGCACTTGGCTGGCTACAGCTGGTGGCTTGTTGCTTTCTTTCTGTGCCACAAGCCTATGGCTTGTGCCAGTGGTCACGCAGCAGCCTCAAGGCAGCAGAAGGGGGAAGGCTGCCCGTCTGGAGTCCAGAGTGCCGCAGCATGCCTAGGCTGCAGTGATGTGAGCGGGGAGAGCTTCCTGTCTCTGTTTTCTTTGCAGGCGATTTTTCAGCTGCCTCGTTGCCATCGCAGTGTGTTTCGGTACCTAATGTTGTTCCTCCGAGAGCTGCTCAAATACTCAGAAGACAACAACGTCAGTGTCGCCATGATCGGTGAGTGTGTCGTTTCTCTGCTCTGCTCCTGCCGCCCTCACTGAAACATAACCCCTTCCTGGCACCTTTCAAGGTCTCTGTTCCTGACCAATAACTTAATTTTGCCTACCTCTGCAGCTGCCTTGTTCTCCAGCCTCCTCCTGCGCCCTCCACCCAATCTGATGGCAAAGCAGACTCAGCAGGACCGCCAGCGTGCCATCAACTTCCTCTACAGCTTCCTGCTTGCTGGGGATGAGGAGTGACTCCTGCCTGAGTGCCAAAGCTGAGGCCTGTGCCGCCAGCCTTGCGCTGAGGCCGGGCCTCTGACAGCTCCAGAAGGGTAAAAGGCTCTAAGCTACTCCAAGTGCCGTGTTTACAGTTGGAAGGGACGTGTTCCCCTCTCCTTCCTGCCGCTGTACCCTACGCTGCAGAGGACCTGCACGCTCATTGCACTGCCATCCACGACAGGAGCCTCCTGCTTTCTCCCTGGGAGCTGGGTGGATCTGTCGATACGCAAGCACTGTGCCAGTGGCCTGATCATCCTATGGCAGTGTCACCAGTTCCCCGACTCATGCTTCTCTCTCCTTTTCACCCCCATCTCCCTGGAGCCATTGTGGGGAAGGGTGGAGATTGCCGGTGCTCTTGGAGGGCCGTGGCACGGCTGGCTGGTGCTCAGCCTGCATGCTGTGTCCCTGCGGGTGCTGGTGTGTACTGACTGTACTGGTGAGAGCCCTGCGCTCTGCCCCAGACTGGTGTTGGGCATGTGTCACCCTCTGCCGCGCAGCAGACCAAGCCAACCCTGATGCCCCATCGCTGTGCTGTGAAAGCTGGACCGTGGCTGTCCCAGGAGGGGTTATCTGGACATTTGGCCTCTTCCCTTCAGCAGGGTGTTATCCTCTCCCCTCCCTCCTGGGGTGTAAGGCTCCAGCACACAGCTCTCTGTGCCGCTGTCACCTGGGCCTTGCTCTCCTCTCTCCCTTCCCCTGTGCCCCAGCTTCCTTCTGGGATACAGGGGATGGTGGGTGGCTTGGAGGGGCCCAGGTCAGGTAGGGCAGTGAGCTGCACTCAGCTTCTCCGGGTCTGTCCCTGTGCATGGCACGGAGCAGGACACAGCTCCTGTCCCTCCCAGCCCTGCTTGTAGGACCGGGGCTGGGTGACGGGGGTGGYGTTGGATGCTGTCCTCCCCCCTCCTCCCTGAGGTGCTACCAGAGGGTACGGGCAGGGGGGAGAAGGTGAGGGGGGAAGCGAGCCAGAAATCCACCTCAAGGCCCAGAGGAGTGGCTGGGGGGCATGTGGGGGTGTTGTGCTGGGGGGGGGGCTGTAGTGCCAGGGTCACACACAGCTGGGGAGGGGACACCCCTGGGGGCCAGCGACTGCTGGGTGCAGGAGGGAGGCCTGTCCCACTGAAACACTAAGCAGAGTCCTGCTTGCTCGGGCCAGGGGCTGCGTGGCCTTGGCTGAGGAGGGCTGCTGCCAGAGACGCAGTGGGGGGGGATCCTGCAGTCCTGGAGCCCCCGCCAGTGCCTGTGCTCAGCCCACGGGTGTCCGTGTGGCTCCGTGGTCCCCATGCACTGGCTGAGCTGCTGGGGGCTCCCCTACCTTGTGGCTCTTTTTTTTTTTTTCTTCTCTTTAAAATTTTTAAATTACATAATTTATTGGGAGACTGTTCGTTCCAAATAAACCTCTGTTGTGCAAGGTTTTGCGGGGCTGCACTGCGTGCTCGCACTGAGCCTGCCCTCCCTCACGTAGCTCTGTGCGGCCTCAGGGTGGCTGCTGCTGGGCCGCAGCATCCTGTGATGCAGAGCTGTGGCTTGGCTCCGCCGTCCTCCCTGCCCGGGGCTCTGGGGCTCTGTCTAGGGCGCTGGAGCCTTCCAAAGGCAGCTGAGTCCTTCCTCGGGCTCTCCCACCACCACCACCCCTGCAGCACGCCGGGCAGAGCCGGGGGACAGCGGCAGAGGTTCCCATTCCCCTGGTTCCTGCTGGTTTAGCTCCTGCTCCAGGGCAGCAGCTTGCAGGCTCCTGACACGCAGGCAACGTGCAGCCCAGCGTCCATTGCCTGTTCGGCCGAGTGGCCTGGCACGTGCCACACTGGGGGTGGTGCAGCCGGGGCAGTCAGCACAGAGCAGGGCCTGGGGAGAGTGGGCACAGCAGGGTGCCAGTGCCAGCATGTGGTACAGGGCTTTTGCAGGCCTGAGCAGCAATGCCTGTGGACTCCCGGTCCCTCCGGCCCCGCTGGCTCAGCAACTGGAGCAGCAGTGGAGAAAGCCAGCGCGTCCTGCCGCAGGAAACGGCCACCGGTGTCATCTCCATCTGCTTCCTGCCGGCTCCTTGAGAGCAGGGCTGTGCCCAGGCAGCTGCTCCCAGCACCGTCATGGAGGGGACCGGYGCAAGGTGCCGGCATTGTTCCCGCAGCCACCACATTCCTGCCACTGCCGGCGGAAATGCCGGAGCGAGCACGAAGCCCCACCGCTCCCCGGGGATGGGGCTGAAGGCTGGGCCTGCCCATCCTCCAGGCTTGGCCAGGGGCACGGGGGTCCTTGGAGGACTTTGGAGGCTGTTGGCGCACTGCCCTGCGCCCTGCATGGAGGTGGGGGGGTCATGCATGCCTGTTGGCCCACCACGGACATCAGGGGGACTGACGGATGCTGATGATGCCCGGATGGTGGGACTGGCGTAGCTGGTAGCATCCCAGCAGCATGCGCCTGCCATGAGCAGTTTGGGCTCAGCCTGTGATTTTGGCACAGCCGGTGTCCCATGTCCACCCTGGATGTCCATTGCCTGTCCCCCTGCATGCAGCCAGAGGTCCCCAAGGACTGGAGGGCTCCAGCGATTGTTCAGCCCATTCCCATCCCCTCTCCCAGCGCACCCGGCATCCTTGTTTCCCCACTCAGYGAGCTGGGACCCAGCAGAGTACCCCGTCCTCGCCATGCCGGGACTGGCACCTGCACGCACACCCAGGGACAGCAGCCAGGCAGCTGCCTGGGGTGGGGGGGCTGCCTGTACGCACTCACCACCTGCCCCTGGCTCCAGAGCCCCTGCAGCCCTCTGGCTTCAAGCCCCCCGGCAGCACTTGCAGCAGCCACCACGCTGGAGATGCTGCTCCAGCAGTGCCTTTCCCTGCCTGCCTGCCCCTGCCCACTCTGCCCCTGCCCCTGTCCCTGGCAATGCCCTTGTGCTCCACTGCCCACACTGCCATAGCTTCCCACCGCGGTGCAGGGGCTCCGGCACCACAGGCAGCGTGCAAAGGAGCTGCCATTGCATGCGGTGCACAGGGAACATGGCGGAGCCCGGCAGCCTCCCACCTGCCTGTGGGCAGCCGGCCAGGCCAGGAAAAGCCAGAGATTCCTTAGGTCTCCTGGCCCAGGAGCCTTTTCCTCCGGCACCGGCTGGCCACAGCCCAACCGGGGGGTCCTCCCTGGCCTCCTCCTTCCAGGCTGGCGCGGGAGGGCTGGGGTCAGGGCTCAGCTGTGCATCCCCTGGCCGCAGCCCAAGCCCCCGCGCTCGGGGCTGGGCGATGCCTGGCGGGGCCGTGGGGGCATCGCTGCCTCGCCTGGCACGGGCCACAGCAGCCTGCTCCGGGGGAGGCTGCCTGGCCAGCCCCCAGCTGCCTGTCCTGCCTGCGCCCAGGCAGGCAGGCATCCCCCCTGCAGGAGTTTGTGGGCAGGGTGCTGGCTGCCTGCAGCCGGTGGGGGGAACCATTGGTGCTGAGGGGCGGTTTGAGGTGCAGGGGGAGAGCCCTCCCAGTTCAAACCAGTAGCAGCAGCAGCACCATAGGGTGGCAATGGAGGACTGGTACCCCCCCACCACCCTGGGGCCAGCCAGAGCTGGGTCAGCCGGGGGGGCTGTGGCCAGGGCACCCACATCCTGCCCCCGTCACAGTGACGGTGGCAATGCTGCCGCCAGCCCCGGGGGGCTGATGGGGCTGGAAACCACGGCGCAAGGGCCAGGATGGGACTGGGCAGCGAGCTGGCAGCCTTTGCCCACCCACCCCATCCCACTGCGGGGGCACAGGCGGCGGTGAAGCGGGGCCGGCAGCGGCTCCCCGGAGGCATGCGGGGCGGCCGGCTGCCACGGCRGGCGTGGGTAGGTGGCGTGGCAGGAGCACGCTGGCGCGTGGCCGGGGAGCACATCCCTCCCCAGTCCCAGAGGATGAGCTAATGGAGGCCAGCTGGGCCCAGCCCTGCTTCCCCCAGGCTCTGCTCCCAGCCTCRCAGCTGCAGCCTTTCCGCTCCTTGGCGGCCCCGTTAACTCCCTCCCYGCCGGTGCTGCCACCCCCCCTGCCCGTGCCCCATGGCTGCCGTGCTCCCTTGCCCGCAGCCCAGCCGTGCTGCCGGGGCTGAGCTGCCCTCTGCCCAGGGACGTYGCTTGTGGGAGGCCTCCTGCAAACAGTATGGGGTTTGGGGGCCCCGCATGGGCACTGCCTCGCTTGGAGGTCCCGGCTGGGGCTGGGGGAGGTCCTGTCCCGGGGGGTCCCATCCCTTTGCAGGGCTCAGCCCCCACCCACCTGCAAGGTCCTACAGGGACCCTCAGTCTGCTGAGCCCTGACCCACTGCCCCCCTGCATGGGTCCTGCTCGCACACAGCCCTGTGGGGACGGGGACACCAGGGATGGGGACACCAGGGCCAGGGACACCAGGGACAGGGATGCCAGGGACAGGGATGCCAGGTACCAGGCACCCACAGCTCTCCTGTCTGCGGGGCTGTGGGGACAGCTGCCCAGGGCTGCCGGCGTCAGGCTGGGGCGAAAGGGGGGATCTGGCAGCTGCTGGGACTGCCTGAAGGCAGCAGAGTCAAATGGAACCCGTGAGAGAGCCGTGCCCAGGACTGGGCCGCCATCCCGCAGCACTGGGGCAGCTGCCTGCCCTTCACCGGGGGCTGGAGCATCCCGGCGAGGCGCTTGGCAGCAGGCAGAGACGGCTCCAGCAGCTGCCGCGCAGTCCCTGCCTGTCCCACTGGCCTCATCCTCCCCCCGCCGGGGCCAGGCCAGGCCCAAACCCTCCTCCCTGCCCCGGCACCACGCTGCTGGACACGGGTGCTGCACCCTTGGCTTCACCCAGCACCCGCGGGCGCTGGCAGGCACTGGTAACCACGGCAACGGCAGCATGGCGGGAGCAGGGCAGGAGCACCCGCACGCCCGCGCCTCCCTGTAGAAACCACCTTACAAAAGCCGTTATCCCAGCAAAGGCTTCAGCTAACGAGCTGCTCGAGTCCCCAGACCCGGGGGACAGTGAGCAGGATGGGCCGGGCCGTGTCCCCTCCCTCCATGGCCCCTCGGCAGCGGAGCTGTCCCACCGCCCTGCTCCCCGCTTTTAAAGCGGTTATTAGCGCTCAGCCCTTCGGCACGCAGCTGATGTGCACCGCGGAGGGGAATTCAGGTGAGCAGAAAAATAAACCCCGGAAGGGGATAAAGGCAGGGGGGCTCAGGGCAGCATTTGCAGCCAGGGTCTTTGCTCCACAGCCCGAGGGTCCCCCAGTCCCAGCCACTCACCCCACGCTGCCCCGGCTGGGACCAGCATCCCCTCCTCCATCACCAGCCCCTTTGCAAGCTTGGGGGACAATGACCTCCTGTGTTTTCCCATCCTGCTCCCCAATTTTACAGGCCAGGCAGCCCTGCAGCTTGTTCGTCTCTTTGCTGGGCATCTTCTCTGCCAGCACTGGGCTGGGGAAGGGGCTGCCTTGGCCCCCAGCTGCAGGAGGGAGCAGAGGGCCCCTGGGAGCCCTCCCCACTGGCAGGCGAGCAACCCCTGCCCGCACCTCCAAAAATAAGGGTTTCCTGTCATCGTAACTCTTTATTATAAAGAGGTATTTACACGGAATAAATCTTTACAGACACAAGAGACATGGTCAACAGGACCCAGCGGCACTCAGAGCAAGGGCCCTCCCTTTGGCATATGTCAGTGTTTGACACAGAGACCCCAGTGCCCCCCCATTCTCCCACTGTCGCATGGCGTGGAGCAGGCAGAGGGGCCCAGAGCCCCACGCTGTGTCCTGGGCGGGCACCCCATGCCTCGGGGGTCCCCAGGAGGTGGGTCTGCCAGCGGGAAGGGGACCCTACGCTCACCAGGGAGGGGAGGGCAGCTCACCCAGGGTGCAGGATTAGCACCATGGGAATAAATAGATCCCCCCCAGGACAAGCTRTGTGCTCACCCCAGCATGCGGGTGACCGGCAGGGATGGGGCAGGAGCCCTGAGGGAGCTCGCAGACCCCTGCGGAGAAGCTCCTCCCCCTGACAAAGTGCTTTGCGCAAAGCCCACGGGTCCCAGCGAGCTGATGCCCAGGGTAGCCCCGCACCCCCCGGGACAGGGGCATCGCGGCAGCACCCGGCCCCACCACGAGCTACATGGGCAACCCCCTCCCAGCCAGCCCCAGGAGGCGGTGAGGGGAGGCAGGAGGCACCCATGGTGCCAGACACGGTGCCAGGGCCACCAGGGACAGCCACAGGGAGGAGGTGACGCCAGCCGAGGGCTCACAGGTGGGACCCCGTGCTCGGGACCAGGAGACGAGCAGAGCAGGCTAGGACACAGAGCGGGCAATGGGAGCCGCATCCCTGGAAGGCTGGTGGCAACCCTGCAACAAAAGCAAACCCAGGTACATGTGAGTTCCCTCCCAGCAGCGTCACATGTGTCCCCTTGTCCCCCCCATGCCCCGCTGCTCCTCACCTGCCTCAGAAGGGCATGGGGCCCTTGTGGGAGAGCCGGGGCCGGGGCCGCCGGTACCTCCGCCAGCCACCCGGCCGGTGCCCAGCCCCGCGCCGTGCACCCCGCGGCCGCACCAGGGTTCGGATGAGGCCGTCCTCTGCATCCTTCCCATCCGGCGCCTGGCCCAGTGGCCCTGGGGACGGCAGGAAGAGCATTAGCCGGGTCCCCCCACCCTGCAGGTGGGACGGGGAAGGGGACGCTGGGGGGCTTGCCTGCACCTCCCGCTGCCTGGCCCAAGGCAGGCAGGGCCAGGCAGCGCCGCCCGTTTCCTGAATTGCCCCCAGCAGGAGCCATTCGCCGGCCGAGTGCTTCCTGCGCCGAGGCGGCCAGGCCACCTGCACCGAGCATGGCCACCTCGTGTGGCTGCTGCCACCGGCCTCACCAAGGGGCATGGAGCAGCCCAGCCTCAGGCTTTGGTCCCCAGCCCTCCCCAAAACCACCCTCCTGTGCCCCCCTCCCTGCCAGCGATGGGCAGGGTCCACCGAGACCCTCACCCCTCTCCTGGGCAGTGCCCTCTCCCTGCAGCCTGCTCCCCCTGGTCCCTGGGGTGCCTGGCAGAGATGCTCCAGCGCCAGCACCGGTCCCAGCACCGCCAGTCCCACACCCAGCACACGAGTGGCAGCGCCCTGCGGAGCCGGGACCGGGATCGCACCCGGGGAAGGGGTGGGTGAGACCCGCCGTGGGCAGTGTGGCCGGGCCRTGACTCCCACTGCCAGCATCCCGGSGATGCCCTGGGCTGTCACCCGTGGCACCAGGCGGGTCGTGCCCCAGCAGCCGGTGGCAGTGACGGCTCTCCGGCCCTCGGCCGGCTGTTGTTCTGCTCGGCTGCCCGGATGGACAGGGGGGGTTTGTTGGCACCATGAAAAGCGCTTTGTCCTCCCCAGCCCGGCGGCAGCGGCTCCCGGCCGGCACGGGCAGGGGGTGCCGGTCCCCCCGAGCCCCGCGCAGCCCACCCTGCCCACGGTCACCCGGGCACGCTCCCCTTCATCCTCCCCGCTGCCAGCCCGGGCACCGGGCGATGCCGGGCCGGGGGAAGGGGGCGGCCGGGGAGGGGGGTCCCAGCCCGGGGGTCCCGGCACTCACCCGCGGCGGCCAGGGCGAGCCAGAGCAGCAGCAGCAGCGCCAGGAGCCAGCGCGGCGCGGCCATGCTGGGGGGCTGGGGGG
>JAYKAV010002915.1:616236-647234 GCA_035582835.1 Phoebastria nigripes
CCCAGCTTGGTCCTGGGATCCCCCACCCAGCCTGAATCTGGGACCTGCTCCCAGCCTGGCCCCCGGACCCTCCCTCCCAGCCTGGCCCAGGACCCCCCACCCAGGCTGGCTCTGGGACCCCCGCACCCAGCCTGGCCCCCAGACCCCAGCACTGCTGCCAGCCTGGCCCCAGGACCCTCCTCCCATCCTGGCCCAGGACCCCTGCACGGCCTGGCCCTGAGACCCCCCTCCCATCCAGGGACCCTGGGACCCTGGGACCCTCCACCCCGCCTGGCCCAGGCCCCCCTTCCAGCCCAGCCCCCTTCCCCTGCCACCCAAGGGGGCAGGAGGCTGTCCTGGCACCCCCCCCCACGCCCACCGCCCCTGGCAGCCCCTGCCCCTCCACCCCCACAGCCAGGCGGTGCCTGCAGAGGGGGCCACCTGCTGCCCCCCACACACTGCTGCCCCCCAGATCATCCAGCCACTGCCCGGGGGGGGCACGAAGCCCCCTCTGCCAGGAGGCACAGCAAGGGTGCCGCTGCCTGTGCGGGGAGGGGGACAGACCACCGCTGCAGGACGGGCACTGCAGCCCCCGGCTCTGTGCTGCGCCGGCCAGGGCGGGGGCTAAAGCACCCTGGGCCCCCCCACGCACAGAGGTGCGGGCTGCGGGCGCCAGTCCTGCGTGGCCTGGGTGCTGGCTGAGCACCGACCGAGCCCCTCACTGACCCGGGTCTGTGGGTACAGCCGCTGGCACGGTGTCGTGTCGGGCGATGAAGGCAGAGCTGAAGTCTCCCACAGCCTAGGGACCCCCTTGCCTGCAGCCGGGTGCTGCCGGGGAGGCCACGGGGACCACACACTCTGCCAGGACATCACCTGTCGGGGCACACTGCGAAACCACTCGCGCCAAGGACTGACGCGGTGACAGCCGYAGCGACAGCCGCAGCAAACCAAGGACACAAGCGGGGCTCTGCAAGCCAACGGTCAGAAAGCGACTCCTCTGGGTCCGGGCGTGGGGGTCCCCTGAGCAGGCGGCTAAGGGTGAGGTGKAGGTACAGGAATGTATTGGGTTTGCCTGGCAAGGTAGTGGGGTGGCTACAGGGGGAGCTTCTGTGAGAAGCTGCTAGAAGCTTCCCCCATGTCTGAGAGAGCCAATGCCAGCCAGCTCCAAGACGAACCCACCACTGGCCAAGGCCGAGCCCATCAGAGACGGTGGTAGCTCCTCTGGGATAATGTATTTAAGAAGGGGGGAAAAAACCTGTGATGGAATAGCAGCCGGAGAGAGGAGTGAGAATACGTGAGAGAAACAGCCCTGCAGACACCAAGGTCAGTGAAGAAGGAGGGGGAGGAGGAGGTGCGCCAGGCGCCGGAGCGGAGATTTCCCTGCAGCCCGTGGTGAAGACCATGGTGAGGCAGGCTGTCCCCCTGCAGCCCATGGAGGTCCACGGTGGAGCAGATATCCACCTGCAGCCCGTGGAGGACCCCACGCCGCAGCAGGGGGATGCCCAAAGGAGGCTGTGACCCCGTGGGAAGCCCRCGCTGGAGCAGGTTTGCTGGCAGGACTTGTGACCCCAGGGGGGACCCATGCTGGAGCAGTCTGTTCCTGAGGAACTGCACCCCATGGAAGGGACCCACGCTGGAGCAGTTTGTGAAGAACTGCAGSCCRTGGGAAGGACYCRCKTYGGAGAAGTTCGTGGAGGACTGTCTCCCGTGGGAGGGACCCCACGCTGGAGCAGGGGAAGAGTGTGAGGAGTCCTCCCCCTGAGGAGGAMGGAGYGGCAGAGACAACGTGTGATGAACTGACCGCAACCCCCATTCCCGGTCCCCCTGCGCCACTCAGAGGGGAGGAGGGAGAGAAAATCGGGAGTGAAGTTGAGCCCAGGAATAAGGGAGGGGTTTTAAGATTTAGTTTTTATTTTCTCATTATCCTACTCTGATTTGACTGAACTAATTTCCCCAAGTTGAGTCTGTTTTGCTCACGACAGTAATTGCTGAGGGATCTCCCTGCCCTTACCTCGACCCACGAGCCTTCATTACGTTTTCTCCCCCGTCCAGCTGAGGAGGGCAGTGATGGAGCGGCTGGGTGGGCGCCTGGCGTCCGGCCAGGGTCAACCCACCACCAGGTACAAGGTATCGCCCCTGCAAAAAGTGGGTGACAAGTACCACCGCACCCTGGGACAGCACCTACCAGCGGGGAGAGAGAGGGGTGGCCCTGCCTTGCCAGCTCCCTGACAGTGTGCGCAGTGGGGGCTGTACAGGAGGGGCTGTACTGGGGGGGGCTGTAGGAGGGGCTGGGCAGGGCGATTGTGTGTTGGGCTGTGAGGATGGGCTGGGAGGGGGCTGTAAGAGGGGCTACAGGGGGTGCGGGGTGTGAGGAGGGGCTGCAGGGGGTGTGCGGGGACCATGTCGCAACCCTGCACGTGTCTGTAGGCACCGCGGGAGGAGGCCATCCTCCGCGCCTGTTCCAGTCCTGCTGGCTGTGCCCCCCTGCACCACCGCAGCCTGGCCAAGGGCAGGTTCGCCTGCAGCCCCCCTGCTGCTGGCACAGTGTAGGGTCACTGCTCCCTGCCCCAAAGTGGGGTGCTCCTTCGGGGGGGCCCAGCTCATGGGGTGCAGGAGCTGGATCCCCATCCCTGCAGGCCACCTGCCAGGCTCTGGGGCGCAGCGGGGACCCCCACAGCCCACCCCCCTGGCCACGCATCACCTGCTGGGCTTCAGGGCAGGCAGGGGCAGGCAGGGCCTGCCTTCGCAAGGGATTGTCACAGCATCCCCGTGCCACTGCTCGCTTCCGCATTCCTGCGGCCGCGCACACCCTCCCTCCCTCCCCGACCCGCGTCCTGTTTGCCGGGCGCGTCACCCCGGCCTGAGTCACCCCACGGCCTCCGCAGGTGACGGAAGGCCAACAATAGCCCACAAAGGGAGGATGTCCCCCCAAAGCCTTCCTCCGGCTCGTCTTCGAGGAAACCTCCCGCGGGAGGGAAGGGCCCCACCGGACGCACGGTGGCCGATGAGCTTCGTCCTGTTGACGCTGGCTTGCTCGGAGTGGCACACGGCCCTGGGGGTCTCCAGGGACGGTTGGTGCCACCCCCCCATGCTGGGCGAGGAGGAGGAGGGCTGTGCAGCCACAGGGCTCACGCTGACGGGTACACCCATGGGGACGGGACAGGCCAGCCTCAGCCCCATCCCTTGGATGTGGCGTGGGGGGTGGCATCGGGGATGGCATCACAGAGTCGAGCTCAGAGGTTGGGAATAAGGGGGTGGGGGGACACCCTTGTCACCATGCAGACCCCACGGGACCAGGCATGCAGCTGTGTGGGGAGGGGCAGCCAGCAGGCAGGGCGGCGGGGAACAGGGGGACCTGGGCACCGCCATGGGTGCAGCCCCCACCCTGGCACTGGGCAGGAACCAGGCGGGGAGGACGGGAGCATCATTAGCACATTTCACTAATTAGCAGGATCGCAGCAAACCGCCGCCTGACTGTCACCATGGCAACCGCGTCACACATCCTTGAGAAACTTCTGTTGCCATAACAATTACAGGCAGCTTTGGTGTCACCCTGTGTCCCCCTCCCTCCTGTCCCTGTCCTGCCCGTGCTGGGGCTGCTGGGGCAGGGGGGCTGCTGGGGCAGGGGATCCCCCACCGCCTCCCTCCTGGGCTCCTCCGAGCGGGGGACTGGAGGGTGATGCCAGGCCCAGGCAGCTTGAGAGCATTCGTGACATGAGTGTGCCAGGCCTCGGCCTGCCCGCAGGCAGGGACAGGATGGCGGTGGGACCACCAGGCTTTGCTGCTGCCGGCCCCCGCGCTGCACCGGGGCTGTGGCAGGACCGGGCGGGTGGGCAGGGGACAGGGGACAGGGGACAGGAGACAGGACAGAGGGACGGGCAGACAGGGGCCTGTGTGGCTCCACAGTGCAGTCCTGGTGCCACCTCGTGGTGAGCAGGATCCCAGTGACACAGCTGGACAGTGGCTGTGGTGACACAGCTGGACAGATGCTGCAGTGGCACAGCCAGACAGTCACCGCATGGAGCAGCCAGCCCCGCAGTGACACAGCTGGACAACCCCCCTGCAGGACAGAGAGCCGCTGCGCGAGCTGAACAGTCGCTCGGTGGCACAGCCGGGCGGTGGCCGCGTGGGCACGCTGCCCCCCAACCCTCCAGTCCCAGGGCCAGGCTGCTCCCCAGCCCCAGGGGAGGGGTCTGGCCCCACACCACAGAGGGGCTGGTCACCAGCCCCACGAGGGTGTGCCAGGAGCACAGCGCCTGGAGCGCTGCATCCCTGCCTGCATCCCTGCMCGCATCCCTGCCTGCATCGTGCCTGTGCACAGTGGCAAGCATGTGCCAGTGCCTAGAGCCGACTAGTGGGCTTATGCCAGCAAAAGCAGGGTTGGAGGGTGGGGGGACGAGGTTGGTACAAGAGGGTGGCCAAGGGGCTGCCGTGTGTGCCCTGGTGCCGGCAGGCACTGCGGCAGCTGGTCCCACCTGCAGCCCACTGCCCAGCGGGTTCCCCCCATCCTTGCTGTCCTGGCACTGTGAGCTGCTCCRTGCTGGGGGATAAGACTGGTCACCCCAAATCCCAGTGCCTGGAGAAGCAGCCTGTGCCGGTTCCCTTAGCGCTGCCGTGAAGCCAGGATGGGACGCGCCAGCTGCCCCGGGGCCGATGGAGGATTCCCATTGGTGTTTAAGAGCCTCGAAGGATACCACAGAGGTGCTGCCACATTAAATGGGGTAAAAACTGGCTGTCCAACAGGTCATGAAACGCCGCTGGGAAGGGGCAGCATCTCTGAGCAGGTCCATGACTCCCGCCCCTGGCCCAGCTGTATCCAGCCTCATGGCTGTGCCCGTGCGGGGGAAGCAGAGAGCTCGTGTGAGATGGTGCAGGGACCCACAGCCCAGTGCTGGAGACGGCCCAGGAGAGGGGTCTGGCCAGACAGAGGGGCTTGTGAGGAGGAGGGCAGGGGCAGCAGAAGGGTGGCAGGCATCCTGCAGAGCTGGCAGAGCCCAGGAGCCAGCCGGGCATAGCTTCCTCCCTACCCATCACACTGGGAGACACAGGGATTTGCTGCCCAGGTTTCCTGAAGGACCTCTTATGTTTTCAGGGAGGTTTGTTTGTAAAACATCTGTTTGTTCATTTACCATAGGACTTACCAGATCTCCTGCAACTTGCACCTTGCTGCGCAAGCCACCAAGTGCAAGGTCCTGCCGCAATGGCAGCAAGGTCCTTCCACCCTTCTCCCAGGGTTTGCTCCCAGCAAGGCTCCCGTCCCTGCCCCACGCCTCGCCCGGTCCCATCTCTGTTTTACCCTCCTCCAAATGTGTGTTTGTGCCCTCAGACGGAGCTCCAGGGCCGTCTGGCAGTCAGCTGGCTGCAACGGTGATGCTGCRCCCACCCTGTGGTGCAGCAGGTCCATGAGACATCCTGGCCCGTGAAAAGGAGCTTCATGGTCTGTGATGAGCAACTCTCCAGCAGGGACTCCTCCAGGTGCCCCTGTCCTGGGTGGGGATGTGCATCCTCCCCTGAAGGTCCGTGCCTGACCCGTGGATGGACACCTCTGCTGCCTGCCAGCAACAGGTCTGTCCTTCACCCAGCCTTTCTCTTCAATAACCACAGAGAAGTCATTGAACCAGTTAGAGGAAATACGTGTGCAATAAAAGTGACAGGCCTTGGCGTCAAGGCTCGTTATGACTAACATAACAAGCTTTTCAGCAAGGCAGATGCCATGGCGCTCTGGAGCTTACGGGCTCAGCAGGACAAAGGGCACATCCCAGAGGGCTCCTCCTGCAGAGAGCGGGTCCCAGTGCAGCCCTCGGAGGTGGCCACTGGTCCCCGAGCCCTGTGCCTGGGGTGTGGGCAGGGGCTGGTACCCTGCCTGCACGGCGAAGCTCGGTCTGTTCACCACCATCACGCTCCCCTCCCTCCATATGCTGCCGCCAAACGTGTCTCTGATCATGTAAGGCTGCTCGATGCTAAAATATTGCTGTTGTCTCCTTTGCCAGGGTTTCCAACCTGACCCACTAATGCACTCTCAATTTATTATTCCTATTACTCCATTAGCAGGCGTGTGTGCTCTCACTAGCTCTGAAGTTATCCCCTGCTTACTTTCAAGGCCTTATGCGTATTCCTGCTCCCCAGAAACCCGTATCTGCACGCTAGAGGTGGGCTCAGATGGTCAGCTCCATCTCTCCAAAGTGCAGTCCCTTTTCCGTATAACCRCACCGACTAAAAGCCGAGATGCCAGCACCACGTGCGCTGTGTCCCCATACCCCTGCGCTCCTTTCAAACACCGTCTCCGTGTCCTGCGGGGTCCCCATGCTCCTCCATGACCCCTCTCCAGCTCTGCCCCTACCCGCGCAGGGGCTGGGCAGAGCAGGCAGGAGGGGCAGCAGCATCCGCCTCTGCTCCTTCTGCAGTCCATGGGGGGCCCGTGGCAGGATTTTGGGTGCCCTCCAGCCGGCCTTGCTCAGGCCAGGGAGGCCCAGTGAGACCTGTCCCCTCCCCAGAGCACTTGGGGTTTTTCCACACTGCCATCTCTCATGCAGCCCAAAGTGTCTGCAGGCGCATGGGACCCGCAGCTGGCCTGGAGACCAGAGGCATCGGCGAGCACGGTGCACCGTGCTGCTGCCCATGCCGCCCCTTGCTCCTCTCCCATCCCCTTCTTGCCCCGCTTTGCCCTGGCACTGCCCACAGGCATCCCCGGGGAGCTCAGAGCTCGCCACTGAGGATGGCTGGCACCTTCCCACCCGCTGCTGGATGCCGGCACATCGCCTCACCAAAGGGGTGCACAGGTTTCGGCACGGAGCAGCCAGGCCAGCGCCCTGCGCAAAGGCACGGAGGTGAGCGGGGTATGGGCGCTGACATGGTCCTCGGTGCCAACCGGCTTTTCCCGGGGGTAAAAAGCCTGCCGGTGTGAGATTGCCGACCCGGTTACTAGAGCCGCAGTGGAAGAACGGCCGTGTAAAAAAAATTAGGGACCCAGCCGTGGCCAGGGGATGCAAAATTGCTGTTACCAGCACACAGCCATCTGCAGGAGCCAAAGACCAGGGCGAGTGTTTCATCGGTGCTCCAGCTGCCCCGCTGGCCCTGCCAACGGCCAGCTCCCAGCCCTGCTCACCCAGTTAAGGCCCTACAGGAAGCAAGGGCATTTTTGCCTCCCTGTGACAGCTGTAATATTTAGCAATTACCATGGAGTCCCCCCGCCCCCACCACTGGTCTCTGCCAGCCCCAGCCCAGGGGATGCCACCGGGCGCTGGGGTGGGGGCTGCCACGGCTGTGCCCAGGAGGATGCTCTGCACCGCTCTGTGTCCCAGTGGAGGAGGAGGGCTGGCGCAGGGAGTCGGCTGGCCCTGGCAGCATGGCCCCCCCCGGGGCGGCCTCACCCCAGGGACCCCCATGTCAGCTCTCCGTGGCTCCAGGGGATGGAGGTTTCCCTGGGCACACAGGGGAGCAGAGCATGCTGGAGCCCCTTCTTGCCTGCTTTTAACCCGGGGCAGCTGGGACGTGCCAGGCTGAGCTGGCACAGCCCCACCTCTGCTCCGGGAGGATCTTTGGACTTTGTGCTGATTTTGCTGTTTGCTTTTATTTAGCGGCAGGATTCGCTTTTAATGCATAGGACAACAACCCCCCTCCCCGTACCTGCTCCGGGCCTTGGCCCTCCCATCCAGCATCCCTCCGCCCCTGGGGCAAAGGCGCAGGAGGAGCGACCTGTCACCCAGGGCACTGGGGAAACGTCCCCTCCACTCCCCCGTCCTGCTGGGCACCCCCAGGGCAGCCATGCACCCCCTGCAGTGGATCGCAGCCTGGGTGCTCCTGCTCCACGGTACGTCAGACGGGCYGGGCTGGGAGGTGGGGTGGGCTCGCCAGGGGACAACACGTCCTGGGACCCCCCCGGAACCAGGCTGGTCCCAGCGCAGGGGATGTAGGGGTGTTTTGCAGCAGTCTGAACCACAACTTTGGGTGAAGCAAAGGTGGGTTTGCCCTTAGGGAGCCAGGGCTGCACTGCTGCTCTAGCCTCGCTGCCCTAGGGCAGGGGGCCGGGCTGCGGAGAGGGGCTAACCCTGCCTGCCTGACCCCAGGGACGAGCTCTGGGGAGGTGACGGGTAAGGAGCAGCTCCCAGGGGCATAGAGACCAGGTGTCCGAGGCCACATCGTGCTAAGGGTGACCCATTCCCCTGTTGCCCCATGGACCTGAGCCTGGTGCCCTTGGCCCAAGATGAAGAACCAGGTCCCTGCCCGTAGACTGCAGCAGAGATGGTGATGGAGACCTTGGGGAAAGGCAGTGCCGGTGGTGGCACCAGATGCAGAGCAGCACTGGGGAGAGGCCAGGTCCTGCCGGGGCATGTCCCTGGCTGCCGGCCAGGTCCTCCAGCAGCCCCAGCACCAGGGATGCTCAGGACTGGCTCCTGCCAACCCCCTCCCCTGGGGCCCATCCCCAGGCATGCCATGGGCGCTGGCTGTGCCCGGGAGCATTTACTTCCTCTTGAGCTGGGCAATGGCGTCAGTTTTCACCCACTATTCCTGGGGCTAGAAACACTGGTTTTTGCAAAAAGCCCCAAAGTTGGGCTGGCTCGGTGTTTGGGACTGGGGACGAGGGTCACAGCTGCCCTGGCGCTGGCTCTGGGCTGGAGCAAGGGGCCAGCAGGACCCTGGGCTGCAGCCTGAGTCTCCAGGGTGTCCCCGCGTCCCCAGGCTGTGCCACAGGCCAGCCGACGCTGGCTGCCTCTGCCAGGACCGACGTCCGGGACTGCTCTGCGCACCCACCGGTGAGCCCCGCTGTGCCCAGCCCTCCCTGTTCCTGGGACACCCTGTGTGGGGTCACCCCCCCCAGCCCCTGCAGCTGGTGCCCCCCCCAGCACGTGTCCCCTTGTGCCACCAGTACCTGCCCCCAACGGCCACCAACACAACAGCACGGCTTGCCGCTCTGCGGGGTACCATGCGAGCCCACGGCGTCCATGCTTACATCGTGCCTTCCACGGATGCCCACATGGTAAGGCAGCAGCCTGCCTGCGTCCCTGGGGACCGGCTCCCTGGCCGGTGCCCACAGCCGCCTCTCATGGCTCCATCCCCGGCTCCAGAGCGAGTACATCGCCGAGCGGGATTCCCGGCTGGGCTGGCTGACCGGCTTCACTGGCTCTGCAGGTGAGAGCATCCTTGCCACCCTGGGCCCCTGCTTGGGGGGCCAGCACCCGGCTGCCTGCTGGTCCTCATCCTTGGGGATCCTCAGGGCAGGGCACGGTCCCGCTCCACGCAGGAGGTCAGGCTGGGGATCCCTCGGGGTCCCTGCCGGCTGCTTGGAGAGTGGGGAGAGGTGACACCTGAGCCCCCACTCCTGTCCCAGGCACCGGCGTGGTGACGCAGGACAAAGCTGCCCTGTGGACYGACAGCCGCTACTGGACCCAGGCAGAGCGGCAGCTGGACTGCAACTGGGAGCTGCAGAGGACAAGTCAGTGGGGGGCAGGCTGGGGGGCTGCTGTGTCCCCCTGCCCCCAGCACCCACCCAGTCCCAGCCCCAGCCTCACCTGGGCTCAGCGTGGGCGGGATGCGGTTCGTCCTTGCGGTGCCACCCAGCTCTCTCCCGCAGTCTGGATTGAGTCCATCGGGCTGTGGATCCTGGAGGCGGTTCCTGTGGGGGGGAAGATCAGCTTGGACCCCTTCCTCTTCTCCATCGGTAGCGTTGGCCATCACATGGGGTGACCCTGCCCGACACAAGGGCAGCTCCCGGGTGTGGATTTACCAGGTGCCCCCAACCGTGGGCCACTTCCCCCCCCAGACACCTGGAACAGCTACAGCCAGGCTCTGCACGGCTCTGGCAGGACCCTGCTCCCCATCGAGACCAACCTTGTGGATGAAGTGTGGGGTAACCAGAGACCCCCTCCAGCCTCCAGTGAGATCTACAGCCTCCCGGCGGCGTTCACGGGTACAACCGCCATCCTCCCCAAGGCTGCTGGGCAGATGCTCACCCACAGCAGCCCCCAGCCCGGGGGGCCGTGGAGGTCCCTGAGCTGAGCTGGCCACTCGCTCCCCTCCCAGGAAGCAGCTGGCAGGAGAAGGTGGCCGGGATCCGGCAGCAGATGGAGCAGCACGTTCGACGCCCCACGGCCGTGCTGCTGTCAGGGCTGGAGGAGACGGCCTGTGAGTAGCCGCGGTGCCATGGTGGGTGCCGTGGTAGGTGCCATGGTGGGTGCTGTGGGCTCCAAGCCCTAGGGGTGGGAGGGCAGCCGGCGGGCACAGGCTCGGGGGTCTTGTTCCTGGCAGGGCTCTTCAATCTCCGTGGAGACGACATCCCCTACAACCCTGTCTTCTACTCCTACACCCTGCTGACCCACACCAGCATAAGGTGGGCAGCACCTCCCTGCAGGCACGGGGCATGGACAGGGCTCAGCACCCACCCCCCCTTTCCTTTCCAGGGCCAGCACCCATAGGACCCTCCCCTGGCCCAGCTGCCCCCATCCCCAGAGCCCACCACGTCCTGCAGTGCCCAGCCCCATTGTGTGTCCCCTCCAAGCCCCACATCATTCCCAGGTCCAGCCCCCACCTCCCTAGGGTGCAGCCCCCTCCCTCCCAGCCCACCCTGAGGTGCACCACCCTCCCTTCCAGTACAGCCTGAGGCTGACCCCCATTCCCAGCCCAGCATCCCCTCTGAGCCAGTCCCCAGCCCCCTCCTCTCTGCTGGCGTGCCCCACATGGTCGGGCTYGGGGGGGGACCAAAGGCAGCAGGCCAACCCCACGGCTGTGCCCACCCCATCCCGCATCCTTCCCCAGCCTGTTCGTGGACAAGACGCGGCTGTCGTCGTCGGCACGGCACTCCCTGCAGGCAGACTGCCCGGGGCTGCTGTGCGTGGAGCTGCAGGAGTACGGGCAGGCACGTGCCCGCCTCCGCCACTACGCCCAGGGCAACGTCACCATCTGGCTGGGCACCGAGTACACCACCTATGGCCTCTATGGCGTCATCCCCCAGGTGCGGCACCGCCGCGTGCCGGCGCTGACACCCGCGCCGCTGAGCCTGGCCGTGGGCGACATGGGTCATGCTGGGCTCGGGGACGGCCCCGTGCCACCGAGCCGCGGAGGTGCGGGATGCGGGTGGCTGTGCCTGGCCATGCCACCCCCAGCCTACCCTTGCAGGAGAAGCTGCTGGAGGACAGCTACTCCCCCGTCATGCTGGCCAAGGCTGTGAAAAACACCAAGGAGCAGGAGCTGCTGCGAGCCGCTCACGTAAGGGCTGTCTCCATCCCCGCAGTCTGGAGCAGAAGTGGGGGGCAGCCAGGGGAAGCGGGGTGCTGATGCTCCCCTCCCCTGATGCCGCTGGGCCACCCYCAGGTTCGGGACGCGGTGGCTGTCATCCAGTACCTGCTGTGGCTGGAGAAGATGGTCCCGCAGGGGCAGGTGGATGAGTTTTCGGGTGCACAGCACATCGACACACTCCGCCAGTCAGTGCTGCCGCCACGGCCCCCCCCGCCCAGTGCAGGGCAGCCGGGGACCCCCAGCATCTCCCTCCCTGCTGCCTTCCAGGGCTCAGGAGCACAGCCGTGGGCCCAGCTTCCAGTCCATCTCTGCCAGCGGGCTCAACGCGGCGCTGGCCCACTACAGGTATGGCTTGGCCCTGGTCAGGGCCAGGGGTGCCAGGAACAGCAGCAGCAGTGGGGAGTGGGCTGGAGGCTGGGAGCAGGCTCTGACCCCCCTCCCCTCGCAGCCCCTCCAACAGGAGCAGCCGGAAGCTGTCTGTGGATGAGATGTACCTTTCGGACACCGGAGGGCAATATCTGTGCGTAGCCCTTAACACGGAGCCCCCCAGCACTGCACAGCCCCCCATCCCCTCCCCGTGCCCCCAGCACAGGGTGGTGGCAGGGGGCCCCAAAGCCAGTGCTGGGGCTGCATCGCCCCCATTCATGTCCCCCCCTTTGCAGGGACGGGACAACAGACATCACRCGGACAGTTCACTGGGGTGTGCCAACCCCACTCCAGAAGGTACCAGCCCCTCCCATGCTAGCCAGCACCCCGCTGCGGTGCCCAGCACCCCCCTGCCAAGCCAGGGCTGGATGTGCCAGGGCAGTGTCCAGGCACCACCATGCTCAGCCCTCCTGCCATGCCCCTCGTAGGAAGCCTACACCCGTGTGCTGATGGGCAACATCGACCTGTCCCGCCTCGTCTTCCCACCCAACACGGCAGGTGGGTGCTAAACCAGGCGTCGGGCAACCCAGCCCTGCCCAGGACCCCCGGGCATGGCGAGGAGGAAGGCAGGGGGGGCCCTCACTGGCTCGCTGGCCCCCATCCCACCTCGTCATTCCCCAGGGAGAACAGTGGAGTCCTTCGCCCGCCGGGCACTCTGGGATGTGGGACTCAACTACGGCCACGGGACCGGCCACGGCATTGGCAACTTCCTCTCAGTCCATGAGTGTAGGTGCTGCGGCACCAGCACCAGCGCTGGGGACGTGGGCTGAGCTGCGGGGGACAGGGACAAGGACAGGGGCTCATCTGGGGCTTCTCATAGCCCAGCTGAGCCTCTTGCTGCGGGCGGGTGTCCCTTACCTGCAGGGTGCTGCGGTCCTTGCCAGGGTGGCCCCATGGTCCTTGCCAGGGTGGCCCACAGTCCCTGCTGGGGTGGCCCCATGGTCCTTGCTGTGGTGGCCACGTGGTTCTTGCCGGTGTGACAGCCTGGTCCTTGTCAGGGTGTCCCCACAGCACACGCCGTCCCCAGGAGCTGTAACCCACGCCATGTCCCCTGCAGGGCCTGTGGGCTTCCAGTCCAACAACGTGCCACTGACGGCCGGCATGTTCACCTCCATCGGTACGCACGCCCACTGCTCTGGCCAGTGCTTCAGGCTCCCGGGGATGTCCCTGAGGCACAGAGCCCAGCCCGGGGAGGAGGCATTCAGCTCTTGGCCCCACTCAGGGGCCAGATCTGGCCCCTCTGGGGTGGGATGGGCTGGGGGAGTTGCTGGGGCTTGGGGCTCACCGGGTGCCTTCCCCGGCCCCCAGAGCCCGGGTACTACCGGGATGGCGAGTTCGGGATCCGCATCGAAGACRTTGCCCTCGTGGTGGAGGCGCAGACCAAGGTAGCACAATGGGGCTGGGCTGGCAGGGGTGGCACGGCACCAGGGGGGCTGCACCAAGCCAGGGGTGGGGGCACCAGGGCTGGGGGCACCCAATGCCACCTCTCTGCGGCAGCACCAGAGTGGGGAGAAGCCCTTCTTGACCTTCGAGGTGGTGTCCCTGGTGCCCTACGACCGCAACCTCATCGACCTCAGCCTCCTGTCACCAGAGCAGGTACAGGGTGCTCGGGGCAGGGAGGCAGAGCAGGAACGTGGGGCCAGCGCGTGGGGCTGGGGTACGGGGAGAGTGAAAGGGGCTGGGGGGGTAGACGTAGTGGGAAAACAGGACCGCGGCATGAGGTCAGGGTGGGTAAACAGGGACGGGGCAGGGACGGATGCGTGGATGGAGAGAGGCAATGGGGTCTGCGGATGGGCCCAGTGATTGGGGYGTGGGGTAGCTGGATGGGGTGGGCCAATGGGGGCCAAGGGGGGCACGGGTGGTGAGGGGGGGCAGCCCCCCCRCAGCCCCCCCTGCGGTGCCTGGCTGCAGATCCGGTACCTGAACGCCTACTACGAGACCATCCGGGCGCACGTGGGGCCAGAGCTGCAGCGGCAGCAGCTGGAGGAGGAGTACCACTGGCTGCAGAGGAGCACCGAGCCCTTCCCGCTGGGCAGCGCCGCCACCGCCGCCACTGCCACCCTCGGCACGCTGGCCCTCGCCTCCCTCCTCTCCGCGCTGCTCACCGGGCTGCAGGCCTGACCCTGCGCCAGCCGGCCCCGCGCCAGCCCCCTCCCTGCCGTGGCCGTTTCTTCTCCCTGCCACTCACTTCCTTTTTTTTGTTTTCTATTTGCTCGTTTGTGATTAAACATGAGCAATGCCGGCGGGTGCCTGTGCACTGCTGTGCCCTGCTGCGGCAGCCCGGCATGCTGCCAGCCTGCCCGCCGCCTCGCTGGCTGGTGTGGTGCCGGGAGTCTGGCCCCACATGGCCCCCGGCCCCACATGTGTCACCCAGACCGTGCCGTCTGCCCTGCCCTGGGGCGGCCAAATCAGCACCGGCAGCGAGGAGGCAGATTCAGGGTGGATTTTAATTCTTGGGAGCAGAGATGGGGGAACCGGAGCAAAAGGGTGCAGGGGAGCCGGCCCGACCGGGGCCATCCCCGCTGCCCTGCGGGTGCCAGTGGCAGGATGCCAACACGCACGTCCCACCTGGGCTTGATGCCCAGCCAGGAGGACCTGTGGATGCAGGGGACATCCCGGACCAAGCATCACACGGAGAGCTTGGCCGTCRTGCTGGCAGGGAGAATGAGCGGGCACGGGGAGCGGGCACAGTGGAGGGGTTGGGGACCTTCATCCTTTGCATGGGGGGGACACGGTGCCCACCAGCAGCATCACCAAGGGGCGGCAGCATCGCAGAGGGTTGGCAGGGTGCAGGCAGGCATCCCCGCCCCGGGGGCCCCGAGCAGGGCAGCAGCTTTGTGGAGGGTTTCCTTCCTCCTGCCCCAGCCTGCGCACCCGCCAGCCACCCCGAGCTGCGCCGCTGCAAGCACCTCTCATGTGACCGCCGGCTTCCTGTGCGCTTCCCGGCCTCRGTGCCGGTGCTTTGGTACGTGCCGTGCCAGGCGCTGGCCAAACACTGCACCCTTGCCACCGGGCCCAGCACCATGCTGCGCCGCAAGCCCTCCAACGCTGGTGAGAAGGAGCCGGGACACAAGAAGGTGAGCAGTGGCGGCGGCTGGCTGCCCTTGGCACCCGCGGGTGTCCCTGTGCGGCCAGCACCAGCCAAGCCCAGGCTGCCCACGGGCTGCTGGGCAGGGAGCACCAGTGTCGGGGGACTGGGGCAGCCGTGGAGCAGAGTCCTGCAGGGCCTGGGGGCAGCACGGCCAGCAGTCACTCCCTGCCACTACCGGCCACCGTGGCCTTGCCGGTGCGTGGTCCTGGCCTTGTCCCGTGTCCTGCTCCCACCCTGGCTTGCGCCCGGTGCAACGGGCAGCCGGGATGCACAGACCCCCGGGGCCAGCATGGGTGCAAGCCAGGGTGCCGGTGGGACCCATGGGGCTCTGCCGGGGGGCAGTGGCTCCCCTTCCCCGCAGGCTCCCCGCAGCRTGGGCAGCCGCCTGCCGTTTCCTGCCAGGGGTGGGGGGATGGCCGCGGTGCCGGGCGCGCAAGCTCCCAGCCCAACCCGCGCAGCAAGGTGTCTGCGGTCGAGGCAGCGCGAGGCTGCAGCTCCATCACGTGTGTTGGCCGCTTCCTCCAGCAGCACCGCACCGAGTGCTGGGAGCCACCAGCAGCACCGGCTACCAGCACCATGGCCCCTCAAGAGCCCCCGGCACAGCAGGGCCATGCGCCGCCCCGGGCCACCCTGCCCGGAGGACTGGTGCCACCGGTGGGGGCCATGACCGGCCCCTCGGCCCCCCTGCTGGGTCTCGCTTCAGCTCTCGCCAGGCCTTGGTGGGCTGGCTTTGGCAACAGCGAGTCACCGAGGGGAGCAGGGGGACAGCGCCTGGTGCCGTGGTCCTGCCCACGGCGGGCAGACATCCCGGCAGAGCTACACGCCATGGTGGCTCCTCCGTGCTGGGAAGCTCCCAGGGGAAATCTGGGTGAAGGCTCCCCCCGTGCCGGGGGTTGGCCCAGCGAGCCCGGCAGGCCCCGGCGGGCATCCCCTGCCCTTGCCCAGCTGCAGCCGCCACTCTCACTTCCCTCTCGCTGCCATGCTCCCCGGCGGGGCCGGCTGCCCCAGCTCCACAGCCCCCCGCTGCCAGGCTTTCCACAGCTGCTCTCGCACCCGCGGCTCCTCCAGCCTGGGGGCAGTGGCCGATGCCGCAGCCTTCCCAGCTGCGGAGGGGCACCAGGCGCCAAGTTGTTTCATCTGAAGGGTGCAGGGGGAGACCTGAGGGGTTCAAGTCGCCCAGGTCTGGTGGGTTCAGGGGTGCTGGGGCCGGAGCGGTGCAAACTGCCAGCATCTCCTCTGCACCAGCTGAGCTGGTCCTGCTAAGTAAAGCCACAGCGGGGATGGAGCCAGGTCTCCCTCATCCGAGCCAGCCCTCTCTAAGAAAATGGCAAAAACAAGTAATAAAGGATGCTCAGTCAAGTTGATAAAAAGGAAAAGGAGGAGGGGAAGGCRCGGGGCTGTGTCTGAGCAGGGCCAGGCTGCGCAGGGGCTGGGAAGGGCCTCAGCTGCCTCCAGCGCAAGCAGGACCCCGGGGCGGGCAGAGCAACTCGAGAAAGGAAATTGCTGTGTTTGCGGTCGAGGCAAGACTGAGCGCCGCAGTGTGCGCTCTGAGCATGCTGGCAGCTTGGAGCTGAGCTCACCCAGCCCTGGCACATGAGCCGGCTCCCATATCGGCTCTGGTGCTGGGCATCCAGGGATGAGGGAGACCCAGGATCGCATGGCCATGCGGGGACCCTGGCTGGCTGGCAATGAGGGTGCTCCCAGCACAAGGAACCCCTTCCCATGTGGGACAGGCACGCAAGGACATGGCAAGGAGGGAAGGAGAGCCAGGGAGGCAGGCAGGCGGGCACTGGGAAGCCTGGAAGAGGCAGTGACGGAGGGTTGCACCAGGACTGGGATCCAAAACCAGCTTCGGTGGCTTTGGCACAAAGCCAGGACTGAGCTTGCTGGCAATGCCTGCAGGGGAGGTGCTCTCCAGGCTGTGGAATGGTGCTCACAGGCAGAAAACATAGGCAAATTTCGGGCCTTGAGCTGAACATGAGGGCAGGGGTATGGGCACGGCAGCACTCATGCTTTCAGCGGCTGAGAACAGCCTTTAGCTGTCAGACACTCGCAGGGAAGGGAAGGACTGACCCACGGCACAGCCACTGCAGGAGCAGGACTGAGCACGAGGCGGGTCCCACTCTGCTCTCGTTCCCAAAATCCCTGGCTCAGGGGCTGGGCCGGTGCAGCATGCCCACGCTTGGGTGCTGAGCGGAGCGGCTGCATTGCAGAGCCCCTGTGTTTTCCCAGCAAGTGCCCAGCCCATGTGCCATGACAGCAGTGCAGCGCGGACCTGGGCTGCTCCCAGCTCGGCAGTGCCAGGCTCAGCGCCGGAGCGCCCGCAGCGGGCGCTGGAGCAGGGGCTCTCGGCGCTGCTCAGTCTGCAGCATCACCGACCGGCACCGCGCTGCGCAGCCCCTGCCCCAGGAACGCTGTGCCAAGCAGCCACGTGTGCACCGAGAGCAATGCCGGGTCTCTGCATCTCGGGTCCCAGGTGGCTCACAACACACGGCGGGGGGGGGGGGGGAAGGAAGGGCGAGTCTGTGCCAGCCAAAAAACTCTTCAAGCACTGGCATCGCCCTGGGCAGCCCGAAGGGCCTGGCTGCCGAAGGGGAGGGTGGGAGCTGGGGCAGGGAGAAGCCCTCACACCTTTCCATCTGCCCCAGCTCTCCCTCCAGCGCTCCAGCAGCTTCAAGGACTTTGCCAAGTCCAAGGTCAGCTCCCCCGTGCCGAGCGAGAAGGAGTTCAGCCTGGAGGAGAACGTGAGTGCCCGGCCCCCYGCGGGGCATCAGCAGCCCCTGCCATGTCCCGCTCTCCCGGGACCGCCTTCCCACCGGGCACAGCCCTTTTCAGAGCCTGTTTCCCCAAACTCCTGGTCCTACTGGTGGCCCACATGCGGTGGGGCAGCCCCAGCACCAGCAGGATTTGGGGTCTTGCAGCCCTGTGTGACCCAGCTGAGCTTTGCCCAGGGTGGGGGCAGCGGGGCTCTGCCTTCACTTTCCATCCCTCTGCCAGATCCCCGAGGATGAGTCCAGCAGTGCCGGCCCTGACGATGCTGCACGGAGCAGCGGGATGAAGCTGGGCAAGAAGTGGCGGGCTGTCATCTCCCGCACCATGAACCGCAAGATGGGCAGGATGGCCGTGAAAGCCCTGGCCGAGGGGAAGGTGACTGGGGGGCCTGGGCAGGCAGGGGCAGCTCCCTCTCTCTTGGCCTGACCCTGGTCCCCCGGCAGGGAGACGTGGAGGAGGAGGGATCCCTGTGCCCCCTGTCCCCAGCCAGCAGCACGGAGGAGCCGAGCCACGAAAAGATGCCCCTGTCTTACCTGGAGATGGAGGAAGATGGGCACCCATCCATCAGCCGCCAGCTGTCCAGCGGTGAGCCTGGCCCTGGCAGGACCCCAGCCCCTCGCCCCACAGCCGGGCATATCCTGACCTCCCTCCCCTCCACAGGCAGTGAAGTTTCCAGCCCCGGCCCCGGGGGCAGCAGTCGGGACAGCCTGCGGCTGGAGGAGAGCAGTCCAGCCTACACCGGCCCCTTCTGCGGCCGGGCCCGTGTCCACACCGACTTCACACCCAGCCCTTACGACAAGGACTCGCTGAAGCTGCGGGTGAGTCACACCACGGCCAGCCCGGGGCTGGGGAGAGCTGGGGTGAAGGGCAGGACTAGGGTGCAGGCTCTGGGGAGGGAGGGTGGCTGGGGACCCCCCTGAGCGGGGTAGGTCCCCAGCTGTCCCTGAGCCTCCGCCCATCTCCACCCCTATCTCCCTCGGCCCAGAAAGGGGACATCATCGGCATCATCGAGAAGCCGCCTGTGGGCACCTGGACCGGGCTGCTCAACAACAGGGTGGGCTCCTTCAAGTTCATCTATGTGGATGTCATCCCCGAGGAGACGGCCCCTGCCCGCAAGAGCCGGGGCCCCAGCAAGAGCAAGCGGCTCAAGCCCAAGACCCTCCACGAGCTGCTGGAGCGCATCAACCTGCAGGTAAGGGACGGGGGCCCATGGGGGGACAGTGGCACCCAGCATGAGCCCAGGGCGCCAGCAGCAGGAGCACCCTCCCCTCTGCTCCCCAGCAGCCCTTCACTATCCCCCATACCCGTGGGTCCCTCCACCTCACGCCCGAGCACTGCCAGAGGGGCACAGGGGCCACACGGGGCTTTTCTGGATGATGCTTGGGCGAGTGCCCGCCGTGGACCTGCGCCGAGGCAGGAACCATGTGGCTAGCACCGTGGGCCAGGTGGAGCCACACCATGCTCCGCTCACCTCTCCGCCGCGCTGCCTGCCGCCCTCCCGCCCCAGGAGCACACCTCCACCCTGCTGCTGAACGGCTACCAGACCCTGGAGGACTTCAAGGAGCTACGGGAGACCCACCTCAACGAGCTGAACATCACGGACCCCCAGCACCGCGCCAAGCTGCTCACGGCTGCCGAGCTCCTCCTGGATTACGACAGTAAGAGCCGGGGGGAGGTGGGGGGGAGACACCCCACGCTGCCCACAGCCCCTGTGCTGGGCAGCCCCAGCAGCAGCCTCGCTGCCCGCTAATGCCACGTCCCGTCTCTCCCAGCAGCGAGTGAGCCGGAGGAAGGCAACAGCTCTGAAGCCCAGCCTTCACCCTCGGAGCCCAAGGGGGACATTCCCCGGGACTCGGGCTGTTTCGAGGGATCAGAAACCCTAGATGGCAACCGGGATGAGGCTGAGCTGGGGGGTCCTGAAGGGCAGCTGCGGGGTCTCTCCCTGGCAGAGTCCTCCTGAGCCCACCCTGCCTGCCAGCACTGCCCTGCCGACGGTGCAGCCTACAGCCGCTTCCCACTCTGGCCCTGGCAGYGGGTCCGGACTGGAGGGGATGGCTGCTCACGGGGGAAGCAGGCGAGCCCTGGCAGCGGGACCCCATGGCCCCGGCGCGGSCCCCTGCACCGCAGCCAAGCACTGCGTAGCTGCAGGCAGCTCAGCCCTCGGTCCCCCGAGGCTGCCCCCAGAACATTCTGCACTGCGCTGCCTCGCACCACTGCCCCGACACGGGTGCTCCAGGCACCCTGGGGCACCGCACTCCCCACTGAGATGCCACAGGCCTGGATTGCCTCTCCTGTGTTTGTCCCACTTTAAGAGCTCCTCCCGGAACCCTCACCAGCTGGGCTGAGCGCACAGGAGCCTGCAAGGACAGGGAGGTCTGCAGCAGGCAGGGACCAAGCAAACCCAGCACTGAGCAGCCGTGCGTGAGAGCGCAGAGGTCCCAGCGAGCCCAGCTCCTCGCCGGCAGGGAGTACACCTGCACTGCCTTCCTCCAGCATCTTCCTCGCACAGGCAGGGAAAGGTTTGCTGGAAAGTTTGGGTTGTGGGGGGAGCAGTTCAGCCGAGCTGAGAGCAGCACAGCAAGGGCACCGCAAGCCCCCTCCCTTGGCTCAAGGGGAGCCCCAAAGGCCGCCTGCAGCTTGCCACCAAACCTGGTCCAGGAGGGCTATGAGAGGTAGCTGGAGCAAGCGCCCTGCTGCCCCACAGGCAGAGGGGCTCAGCGGGGTGAGGCTGTGACCCAGCAGGACAGCCCCTTCCAGACTGCCAGATCTCCCCAAAGCACCGGCCACCCCAAGCACCCCCTGGGAAGGGGCAGGGGAGCTGCAGCCCAGCCAGGGCCCCGCAGAGCAGGAGCAGGCAAGGGAAGGCATCCATGTGGGAGTGTGGGGCAGCCTGTAACAGATAAACAGGCTGGTCCCCAGCTCAGGTTACCTACCCCAGCCTGCTTCAGCCCAGCTCTCGCTGCTGCACGCGACCAGCTCCAGCTCCTGTGCTGCAGCATCGGCCTTTGGGCACCCAGTTTGTTCCTTTGTGCTCCATCCCAATAAAAGCGTCCAAGTCCGTTTCACTCCGGCCTTCAGCCTGCTTCCTACCTGCCAGGATGGCTCAGGAAGGGAGCTGGGGAAGGGAGCAGTGTCTGCAGGTAACTGAAAGCTTCCCAGGATGCTGCCTGGCTGCACCCGCCAGGATTTGTCACTGCCCAGCCCGGGCTGCAGCATCTGCGCACCAAGACCCCCCCACTTCACCTGCCGTGGCGGGACAGCAGGACGCAAATAAGACAACGCAGATAAGACACCCTGGAAGTGTGAGATGTAGAGGCTGGAAACCCACAGGGAAGGGGAAAGAGGCAGCTGGCTTGGGGAGGCACAGACAGAGGCAGAGGCTACAGCTCAGCCATTTTTCAAACCAATTAAGTTTCCTTCATTGTTTTAAAATAAAAAAAAAGAAGAAAAAAACAAAGAAACCCCAACCCTGGCCCTACCCCCACTTCCTTCACGGAGAACCTGAACAGAGCAGACAGGAACCACAGGTGCAGGCAGCATCCGTGATGGCCCCAGCAGGCAGCACTCGACACACCGCGTTAGAAAATAGATTAGTAAAACCAAAAAATACACTTTTTCACAACGAGTTTGAGATTTGGTCAGTAGCGTGTTGGGGCGGGTGGGAGAGGAGGGGTGGCTCCCACCGCCAGCGGGGTGTGCGTGGGGCCAGGCGCTGCAGCCCAGGGCTGGTCCCAGGACCCCCCTGCCCCGGGGGGACAGGCCAGGTCTCACTGCAGGGTGGCAGCGGCTGCGAGCCAGGCAGCTCCAGCCCCGCTGGCCGTGGGAGGCCAGGGCTCCTTCCCTGGCAAGCGCCAGCAGGGAGCAGCTGAAGGCAGCTGCAGGGCAACTGTGAACCCACTGCCGGAGCCCAGCAGCTCTGCCCTCTCACCCGGGAGAAGAGACCACAGGAGAGGGGGCAGCGCTGGTCACCACATTAATACCGCTGCCAGGCACGGCCCAGGTCAACACTGCAAGGGGCCAGGGAAGAGGAGCGAGTTGGGAGGCACACATCAGGCTCCAGACGGACAAGACTCCCCGCTTCGCTCTGCTCCACGCCACTGTGGAAAGCAGGATRGCATACGAGGCTAGGGAAGGAGGAGCAGCAACTTCACGCTGCCAGGCAAGAGCATCACAGAGAAACAAGCAGGACTGCCCTGGCAGGACATCCTCCACCTGCCACCCACTCACCACATGTCTGCAGGGAGGCACAGAAGTACCCAGCACTCGTGGTACGGGATGGAGAGCTGCCAGGGCACAAAACGGCCTTCCCTCCATCGCCGGCCTTTGCAAGGACCCCGCAGACATGAGGCTCTTCCCAGCCTGGCTGCCAGGCGCAGGACAGGGAGCATTGAGTGGAAGAGGAGCCCTGCCATGGCACAGAGGTCTCCCACCGCCACCTGGCCCTGGCCTCACCTCCCTCCTCTGCCGAGGAGGCGCAGATGGCCGACACTGCACAGCCAGTCCCAGGACAGCCAGCAAAGCCCAGGGAAGATTCAAGGCTCTGAAAGCCACTCGAGGATGGCTGAGAAATGCAGGGCAAGGCAGGGGGGAGACGGGGACACGACAGAGAATTGGGGCTGAGGTTCTGCAGAGCAGCAGCTGAGCGCTGTGCCACAGCCTGGCGGGCAAGGGGAGGGCACGCCTGTGCTCGGCGCAGGCACCCGGGAGCAAAGGCAGCCCCGGCACTAGCTAGAGAGCCAGTGGCACAGGCAGACCCTCCCCTGCAGCTTGATACACCCCTTGCACAACCGCTCTGCAGCCGGCGTGGGGCGGAGACAAGCAGCAGGAAGACAGGCTGCCCCACTCCTTCCCTCGAGCCCCCCGTTTGGTGTAAGCCCTGGGGAAGGACGGGAAGGAGGGCCCCCGCCGCGACTGCTCTCGCACCAGTTAAGTCACATGAAAAGAAGGAGCATGGGAAGGAAGCTACTTTAAAAACTGTTGCCAGCAGAACACCTTCCTGGTTGTTTTGGCCCTTTTGGCACCAAAATGTCTCCTGACAACCCCTGCCACGTTAACCAATAAAACAATGCCACAGATTAGAGGAAGGAGGGAGGAGGGGAGAGAGGATGCTACTGCCATCAATTGCTTTCCCCTTCCCATCAGGATTCCTCAGCAGTAGGGAGCAGGCCGACCCTAATGTCGCTTCTGAGCTGCTTAACCACAAGTCATCTTGTCAGAGAGTCGGGGCCAGACGGAGGGACAGCCCCGGCCACCGAGCCGGTATTTAGCATCCAGGACAACCTGCAGAGCAAGAGGTCCTGCCTCGACCTGCAGGGAGACCAGCCTCAGTGGTGATGAGTGCCCCTCAGTGACCGAGGCGGGCCACTCACGCTCGTTATCCTTTGACACCATGCAAGGCCAGCGCCAGCCCGCACCGCCTGCGCATCGAGGTGAATAATGACTAAAGCAAAATGGCCATGAGGAATCGTTTGCCTGCCATCCAGCCCATCTCCTCCTCTCCTCAATCACTTCCAGCTTTGATCAGACAAAACAAGAAAGTTCTCCCTTTCAAGCAGAGGCTAGTGCTCTGCTTGCCCAGCGTCCTGGGATGGGACCGGGAGCTCCCCAGACGTTAGCTGCTTCTCCTCTGGCATCTCAGCGTTGCTCAGGGATGGCGCAGGGACCTGGAGAAAGAAGACAGCAGTGACTTGCATGAATACACCCCAATACAGAACATCCGTTTGAGCACACAGACACGTGGCCCCGCCGCCCTGCTCCTGCCTCCAGCTCCACCAGGCAGAGGTCTCAGCTGTGCTTGGGAAAAGGAGAAACCAGGGGCCACCAAACAGGCAAAACAGCAGCTTCATGAAGATCTGGAGCACTGGACTGCTCCAGCAGAAATGGTCTGGACTGTTTCCACCAGAGAAACAGGCAGCTCATGGCCAAGCAGAAGCAGGCCCAGCCATTTCCYACCATGTTCACAGAATAATTTAAGTGGGAAGGGCCCTCTGGAGGTCTCCTGTCCCACCATATCCTCAAAGCAGGGATAATTTCAAAGACAGAGCAGGCTGCTCGGGGCCACATCCAGTGGGGCAATGGTTTTCTCCAGGGATGAAGGTCCCACATCTGCCAGGGCCCTTCCCAGGAACAGCCCTTCAGCTTGCACTCAGTGCCAAAACAAGACGGCTGCAATCTCCCACCCCTCCTCGCCTCCATAGGCGCCAGCTCCTGTGTGCTCTCACAGCAGGACTGACATCTCCAAAACTGCAGCCAGCTGTGATTTCCTTTGAGGTTTACCTAGGAGTCAGAGGAGCCCAGCACCCTCCCAGCCAGCTCCAGAGAGATGCTGGTTTCCAGGGCCAGAGCACAACAGGCTTTTCATCGGCAGCCTCTCAGCAAAGCCCCAAGTGTTGCTTTGTTCCTGCTAAGTCACACTATCAGCTTTCTCTCTGCTGGCCCAAAGCACCAGCAGCTCCAAGCAGGTGCAGCCCACTCACACCCCCCCACAGAGGGAATCACTCACGGCACTCAGGTGAGGAAGGCTGCCATCCTTCTGCTGAGCGCTGCTCTCCTCTGCCTGCCCGCCGGGACCCTCAGCAGCAATGGGCTCTTGAGCGCTGGGCCCCCGTGGGCACGACTCCTCCTGAGCTGTGCTCTCCTCTTGCTGCAAGATGCCCCGTCTGTCCAAGACGCTGCAAGAACAGAATCACACTGTCAGAGACCCACGCCTCCCCCAAAGCCGACTTCCTTTCCTGGCAGGAAAAGTGCTGGAGGAAGACAAACGTCAGGGGAAGGGGTTCCTCTCCAAAACAGGCTGTGCACAGCCCAAACCTAGTTTACAGTGTCTATGTTCCTGCTGTGAAAACCAAGCCCCTTGGAGAGCAGCCCAGTTCAGAGGGTGGGAGCCCACCGAAACGAACGCCCTGGAAAGAGCCTCTGCTCCATACGCTGCCCCAGGGAAGGGGAGCCACTCCTCCACCGGCTTCCCAAGCACATGGAGATAGGGAGCACATCACAAGCTTGAATCACTGAAGATATGCAAGGAAGGCAACGCAAGACCTTCCTCCCCAGAGCGTCCAGCTGTGTCCCAACTGACCTCCAGAAGCCCTCAACACACACAGACCGGCACAAGAGCAGCCAGGTCTTGTACCCAAGCAAGGAGAGTTCCTCAGGGTCCCGCACTGGGCTCTGGGGGCAAGAATGGCAGGGCTGCCCCTCGAGAGCTTACCTGGGGGGCAGAGGTCCACACAGCACCTCACAGCAGTTCTTCACTATGTTGCCATGGCTGTAGGGATTCTGCACACGGTTCTTCCCAGTCCAGGACCCTTTAATCTGCAAGTCAGGGCACAAGCTCAGGTCTGCTCCACCGACACCTGCCCCCAGCCCACAGAGCCCTGCCTCAGTCTCCAGAGCATGTCAGCAAGGTGGACGCAGCTGTGACACACCAAGGAAGTGACGAGAAACGGAGATGGCTCAGAGGAACAGAAAGACTCTACTTACGTCTTCGTTGGTTGTCTGATTCAGTGCCACCAGGAAGGTGTGGAACCCAGTTAACCCCACCACCGACCACAGGGTGAAGAAACAGATGAGCACCTCCAGTACAGTGAGAATAGTTAAGGACTGGGAACAGCCTGGGAACAGTCCCACCCCAGCTGTGTCACTACCCTAAGGCACACTACCCTAACTTCTCTTCTTCTCCTAGACATGGTTTTCTGTTTTACCCTCCTCCCAAAAGCCACAAAATTGCTCCTCGCCTTGTAATCATGGGGGAAAATGCCCTGAAAGACTCCTTAGAGAAGCCTGGGCATCAATACTCCAGTCCCTGCATAATGCAGCTCACACCAACCCCCAGCTTTGGATAAGCCAACCCCTCCACACTGTGGAAGGATATGTCCCTGGGGTTTCCTTCAATGTGTTCAGAAACCCAATCTTCAGAGATTCTGGCAATAGAAATTGAGAGATATTTTTTGTCTGGAACATCACACCGAGTCCAGTTCCCTTTCCCACTCCCAACACTTCTGGGTTCGCAACACCATCTGTATCCCCCCCTCACCCTGAGCCAGCCCAGCCATCCATCTCTCTGCAGCCAGACTCACTCAGTGCTACGTAGACTATGTTGAAGGTGAAGATGTAGATGGTGAGGAGTGAGAGCGAGAGGATGAAGAGGTAGAAATAGCGGTAGTTCCTCTTCCCCACGCAGTTGCCCACCCAGGGACAGTGATGGTCGAAGCGCTCTGTGAAAGCGAAGATGAAGATCAGTGCTGCTTTAGCACGGTCCTGCCTGCCTCCAGACGCTTACTCCTGTGCCCCGAACTCAAAAATTTCCAAGGCTGACAAGGACTCCCTGGGCCATCAAGTCCAACCCTCTGCTAACTCATGGCCCCATATCATGGCCCCCTTCCAGAAGGGGAGGCCAGGTAAGAAAGTGCAAAACTGTTTTACTAATGAGTTGTTTTGCACATTAAGATAGAGTTTAAGAGCTTGGCCCCATGCATGTCTTCTCTCCCAGAGACCTGAGGTATAATAGCTTTTACTAAAGCAGCACACAGGTTAGATGAAGGTCTGGGGGTTCAGAAGTTCTTATCTAACCCACGTGCCACTTTACTCCTACTAGAATAATTAGAAGAGGGTTCAAGGGACTGCATAAACGCTCAAAGGGCTGGGAACCTGCAGAGGAGGAGAGGGATCCAAAAGAATGGGATTTCTTCCTTGAGAAGGGATGCTGAGCAGCACGAGCCAATTATGATACGCAAAAGGGCTAAGAAAGTGTCTGCTATGCAGCAAGGCAAACAAAAAACAGGGGCACTCAACGTAACGGCAGAATCTCCGTGCTGATGCAAGGAGCTGCTTTCACGCAAGACACAGCTCTCCACCGGCACCCTCTAGCCCAGCAAGGCCAGCAGTTCAGTGAAACTCAAAAATGGACTGCACGTTTACATGGACAAGTCAGGCTTATGTTAGACTAGTTATTGCCAAGGAAGTACTGGCAAAGATGAACCATCTGGCTTCAGGTTCTGAGCAATCTCAAGCTCCTTGAGCTTAAGATGAGGCAGACTGTCCCCGTCTGTTCACACAACACCATTCTGGACTCGCTCAGCAGGCGCAGTGTGAGACCTGATACAGAGCGAGACCGGGTGCAGATCTTCACCTGTTCTCTTCCAAAGGCTCTCACCTAACACCCAGGTGCAGGAGCAGGCACGGCCTCTTCTACTCACCCACACAGTTGTCGCAGATGCTGCAGTGAGAGGCACGGGGCGGACGGAAGATCTTACATGTGTAGCAATACTTTAGCTTCACTATCTGGTTGTTGATCTGGAAGTTTTTAATCCGTGGGGGCGGGCGCTGACCCTGYGGCACGGTCCCGTTGGTGGCCTCTGAGAGAGAGAGCCAAGCAGAGATGAGACCTGCTGCTAGAACACGACAGGCCCAGAATGACAACTCACCTCCTTGCTTTTCCTACCAGCGGGATCAGAGCCTGCTGGGTCTAGAGCCAGCGGCTGCAGCTCTGCTCGCACGGTCCAGAGCCAACCTGGCAGCTTGGAGGCAGGAAAAGGGATGCCAGAGCTTTCATGGGCTTATTGAGAGGGGCCGGGGGGGGGTGTGTGTCACTGTACAGATCCACATCCACCAAACTTCCTCTCTACCTGAAGGATAAACGGGCGCACACCAAGCTTCCTGCACCCCTTCCCAAAAGCAAACTGAGTTTGTATGTACACAGCTACAAGCAAGAAAACAGCATGTGGAAAGGTTCCCAGAAAGGGACGCAGGTACATCGCACCATCTTTTTGAGACTCAGCCAAGCAGAATTAGCCAGCAGGAGGTAAGATGCCCCATTTGGGGCAATCCTCACTTTTGGAGGGCCAGCCGGGAAGAAAGGCTCTGCAGAGAATGTAGCCTGTAGATACGCCAGAAATACAGAGGCTTTTCCAGCCATCACCAGCTCAGCTGGCTCCGCACTCACCAATCTCCATCTCGATGAAGGCTGCCTCGTCAGGCAGGGCTCTCGGGATCACCCCAGGATCACTGAAGCTCGTCCGCAGGAGCGTGGCCATGGCGAATAGGAAGAGAACTGCAGCAAACACGGGGATGGCTGGGGACAGCTGGACTGCCAGGTACCGACACCTGCAGAGAGACGTCAGGAGGCGATGAATCAGACCACCGCAAGGTCTGCCTGAGCCAGGGCCTGAAAGCCTGGCAAGGCATCAGAGTCCAGACTTCTCTGAACACTGGTTATATCTGGAGAAGAGAAGCCGTTCAGCACTTCCTTCTGATCCCACCACCACAGGGAAACATCCCTGGGGCAGCTCTAACGACCAGCCATGATCAAAGTACCACCATGTTTTTAACCAGCCAGGCACAGCATACTTTCCAGCATTTTGTTTCATTTCCAGCTCCCATTTTGCTCAGAGTCATGGGCGACGCTAGAAACGCAACCAGCCAGGTAGAGAGATCCTGCCTAGAGGACACCCGCTGCAGCCAGCTGCCAAGGGACAGACCATGCCTCTAGGAGAAGCACCCAAGGCCTGGTCTGAGAGCCCACCACTGGGGCCGGAAGGCACGGAAGCACGTTGGAACGGTGGAATCTCTGGCTGTCCCCTAAACAGGCAGCAGCTTCCAGTACCACAGAAATTACTTTCCAGGGATGAACTGCGTCCTGTGCTTCTCAGGAACGGATTCACGTGCAAGTGCAACATTCCGTGCACAAGACGTCTGGCTTCCTTGGACTTTTCTGAGGTAAGGGACTCGAAAGCTCCAAATAAAGTAGAAAGGCTCCTGCCCCAAGACAGCCCCAGCTCGAGAGAGGAAACGCAGCGTAAGGTTTGTTTGCTTTAAAAATACAGAAAGGTCCAATGAGGAATTTATGTTGCTAATCCTGCTGATTGAGGCAGTGCAAAGGGARCAAGCAGATTAATCTCACTATGCCCCGTGTCACTTCTGGACACCCGCAAACACGTCTCCATGGGCACTGCAGCACAGGCTGTGCAGAAGGCCTGTGCAGAAGTCATGGTTTAGAGATGTACTGGGCTGAAAGAAAACATATTTTTACCCTGATTCCTTCAGAAAACCCCATTTATGTCAGGGTGAAGTTCCTATGGAGGTTTCCTATGGTTTAAGGGAAACCCCACCCAAATCCCAACGCTTGTGCAAAATTTCACCTCTCCTTGCACGCCTTGCTTCCCCGGGTTCCTCCCAATGAAGCTGGGTACCCAGGCTTTCTAGTAAGCCCTGACTCCACAGGGGTGGATCCAACCCAGACTCCTGCTCTCCACAGTTGCTCTCCAAGAAAGCGTAAGGCTACTGTGGTGAAAGGCATGGGATTATCCTCCCCAGTGGATCTGTCATCCTAAGCAAGGTGATTTCTACAACATCCATAGCATTAACTATTTAATTCTGGATAGCCTTCCCACCCATAGCTTCTCTGAACGCAATAAAGTTTCTAGCTCCAGCTAGTTCCTTTGCAGCACCAAATTCTGCAAGCCCACCATCCGCTGCAGAAAGGCTCACCGGGCTTTAATTTGCCATTGCTTGACTCCAGTGACTGTCCCCTGTGTGCGACAAGGTACAGACAGCGCTGTATACTGAAGCTACAGTATGCTTTGGCCACAGCCGCAACATGAAGCGTCCACAGCGACGCACAGGGCCTGTCCCCTAAACCAACATTGTTAATTTAACACTACAAACTCTGCAGTTACTCGAAACAACACAACCCTTAGAGTCGTCCATGTGCAGAGTCCTGCCTACATTTGACAAGCCAGGCTGAGCGGCCAGAGGGCTGAGCTTACCGTCTTTAGGCAGCCTAAGATAACGTTGCTTTGCCTTTGCAAGGGCAAAGTCTAGAAAGAGCTGCAAGTCAGTCAGCGATTAAACAGAAACCTTGGATCCCATTTTGGGAAGGAATATGGGTTTATTCTTCTACAAGCTGGGCATGGTCTGCCTCAAAGGGCTGCAGCTTGACCCTTGTCCAGCTGACATGACAGCTTTTATAACTGTTGTAACAACATGAACATATTACAGGCTTAAGATACGGATTCATGAACTGTGTGAAAGCTGAGCCGAAACTGCGCCAGARCTTCCAGCCTCAGATATACACTAACACCTTATAAGTTTCTTCAGTGTACTGTCAGCAAAGAGATTTATTACCTGCAAGCACATGATCCGTGCCGGGTCTACTCTCCCAGGCACAGACCTGAAAGCTTTACACAGCAGCACTCAAGAATAAACGGGATCAGTCCCTGCAGCGACCAGTGCAGTACCTGCTCAGTCTGCGTACAAGCATGAGCGTGGGATGTGACTCACTCCCTGCTGACCATTTCCTATGCATCTTTGTAAAGAAACCTGCCCTTTGGGGATGTAGCAAGTCCTGCTGTCCCTGAGGCACAGCAAGAGTGGCCTCAAGATTGATGTTACCACATCACGGAGCGTGGTGTGGGAATGGGAAGAAGCCTGCAATTTTAGGAGATGAAAGATATGACTGCACGACCATCCTCCCCGCTGTGGCAAGGGAAGCAGCACCATCCAGCCGGCATCCAGCCCTTCCGTCCAGCTCCCAGCATGGCACGGGGCAGGTTAGGTCCCCAATTCAGGAGGGGAGAGAAGCGATCCCAGAGAGACTGCCTGTCTACCAGGTGGGCAGGTGGGCAGGGGGGAGGACAGGGACAAAGCCCCAGAAAACACCAGATGCCTGCTCTCCTGTCTGATGGGGAAAAGATACCCAGAAACTCACACAAAGAACTATTAACGCTAGCTCCTTCAGCCACCATTCACTGAAGCGCATGAGATGTCTGCTCAGCGAAGCCGTTGTCCTGTTGCCATCGTCCCTCCAGCATGAAGCAAACATCCAGGCACTGTGCTGGACACTCAACCCCGTCACTCAGATGTGCCCTGGCACAGCAGGGGCCGAGCAGGGCCCTCCTGCTTCCCCAGGTAGCAGGGCTGGCAGTGCCACTGCGTCCCCTTGGCACGAACACAGCCTGGAGGCGAGGTCAGAGATGCGTGAGCCAGACAAACCCCTGCCACACTGAAACTGCATCCCGAGACCCAACACTGAGCCCACTGCGTGCCTCCCGTCCCTCCCTGCGCTGACGAAGCCTTGCTTTTGGGAAGGTGTCTTTCAGGGAACATGCCCAGCGCATCTGCCACAGCAGAGAAAGCCAAGTGCCGTCCAGAGCGGCTGAGCAACAGGTGAGGCCACCACGTGAGGTTTTGACTTGGTACTCAGTAGCGCTGGGGAGTCTTCAGTCTATGCCTTGTCTACAGCGCGATTACACTCAGCGATTCATTTACAGTGCTAAGTAACAGACATTTTAAAGATCTTTTGTTTGGGAAAGCTGAGAGTCAACAGAGACATACTGTTGGCATGTAAGGATATTGCTCCTCCTCCACTCCCAGTGCAATATCTGTGTTCTTGAGCGTGTTGTCATCTAATAGCAGACAATAACAGCACTATCACAACTCATCATCATGGGGAGGGGCTGGGGGGTGAGAAAGGCTTAAACAAAGAGACCATCAAAATGGGGCG
>JAYKAV010002915.1:653288-669090 GCA_035582835.1 Phoebastria nigripes
CCCCGTTCCCGTTTTCTCGCACTGGGTGCCCACAGCGGCCCTTCCCCTCGGCCGGGCCTTCCCGAGGGGAAGGACGCCCCGCGGCGGGCGGGGCGGGGCCCGGGCCGGGCCGGGCCGCCCCAGGGGCTCCCCGCTCCGAGGCCAGGCCGGGGCGCGGCCCCCTCCTCCGCCCGCCGGGCCCCGCTGCCACGGCAACCGTGACGTCAGGCAGGGCGGGCGGAAGCGCGGCGGGTGGCGGCGGCGGCAGCCCGGGCGGAAGCGGCGCGCTTTCCGGCGGGTCGCGCGGGAGCGACGCGGCGCTTTCCGGCTCGCCCGGCGTGCGGCGCGATGGCGGAGGACTGGCTGGGCGCGGAGGCGGCCGTGAGCGCCAGCGAGGGCGAGGATGAGGTGAGCGGAGCGGGGCTGCGGCTCCCCCGGCAGCTGCCGCCGCTGCGTGCGGAGCTCCGGGCGCTGCCCCGTCCCGTGCGTCCCGGGGCGGCCGCAGCGGAGGGCGGCCTGGCCTGGCCGGGGTCGGTGGGGCCCGGGCGGGCGCAGGCCGGGGCCCGGGCGAGGCCGGGCGGTGGCGGGGCACCGGGGAGCAGACGCTGCTCCCGGTAGCGCCGGCCGGGACTATCCCTGCGGCCGTGCTCCGCCGCCTGCTCGGGCGGGGCGGCTGCTCCGCCGGGCCCCTGCCGGGGCCGGGCCGGGCTCCGTAACCGCGTCTGCCGTGTGCCAGGGGCAGGAGGATGGCGGGAGGCGGCACCAGCAGCTTCTGGAGGCGGTCAGCTCCCTCTCCGGACGGAAGCGGTGAGTGAGGGGTGTCTGAGGGGCCCTTGCAGCACTCGTGCTGTGTTTCCTCCCAGTTGCCCCTGTGAGGCTGTACGGGGGTGCTTTGAAAGGGGGCAGACGGGAGGGCACTCGGTCCCCTTTCCCGCTGGCACCAGCTCTTCTGCCTCTGCTGTAGCAGCAGATTGGAGGAGAAGCAYGTGGGGGGCACGCGAGTAGCCCTTTGGTTTATTTTCTCTTCTCGCAGGCGGAAGCTGGCAGAGCGTACGGAGGCAAGCGTGCAGGTGTCCGAGTTCAACGTCAGCTGCAAAGGTGAGATCTCCGGCAGACTGGGCAGAGCTCCCGCTGTCTGACTGGGACAGCGCTGCCTGCCCACAGCTAACAGCTTGGGATTTGCTGTGTCTGCCCTGGATCTTTGGGCTGACTGCAGCTGGAGCCCCTTGACTCGGCGATGCTGCGTGTTGACACGTGGGACCTTGTGTAGGTGCTGGGGAGAAGCTGGTTCTGTCCGAGCTCCTGCAGCCCATCCGTCCCAAATCCGCCCTGAGCAGCGTGAAGAAAGACCTGACCAGAGTGAAGCAGAAAAAGGCAGTGGAGCTGCCACTCAGCAAAGAGGAGGCAAAGCGGGTGAGTGGGCCTGCGCAGGCAGCAGAGGGAAGTTCTGGCCTTACGAGGCAGTAGAGTTGAGCCCCTGCGTGCCCTTCTACTTCTCTCTGATGCGGACTGGCTTTTCTTGTTCTTTGCATCAGCCTTTCTCTACTCGTCCTTTTCCCTTCTTGCCCCTGCCTGCAGGTCGTGAGGGAAGCTGCCTACGTCAGGACCTCTAAAGACGTGGGCAAATGGCAGCAGGTGGTTTTGCAGAACCGACGGGCAGAGCAGCTGGTTTTCCCTCTGAAGCAGGAGATTGCTACAGTCGTCCCCCTGGAGCAAGTGGCTTCGGCGTGGAAGGTGGGTGCTGTCACGTGTCACGCAGCTCCCAGGGGTCGGCTGGGGCAGCTCGACATCTCCTGGCTGTGCTGGGAGGAGTGAGGTGGGCGTGAGGAAGGCCCAGCCTGCAGCCGAGGCTCTGGGCAGGTGCACGCTTAGCTTCAGAAGATTAAAAGGGAAGTCTTCTGCGTTCCTCCCACATAGCAGATGTGTAAATGCTCTCTGGGAGAGGCCGGGTAAGGCACGAGCAGAGGGTTTGGAGCCTGCTCTGTCCCCTCTCCTCCTTTCAGCCCTAGACACACGGGCTGAGTCTGCTGTTTCCCAGTCCCTGCGCTGAGCCAGGTGCCTGCTAGCAGTCCTCGGCCACTTGTGCTGAGGCACAGGGCGGGTTTGGTTTGCCAAAGCCTGTGCAACTGTAAATCTTCATTATGGAAGAAGGATGCTTTTGGTTTTGAATGCGAGTTCAGGTGGGGGTTGTGCTGCTGGCAGGAGAGTCGCTGTCATCCCTGAGAGCTCTCCCAGCTGTCCAGATGCTCAGGTGAGAGACAGCCCCTGCCCAGCTCCCGACGTACCCGGCACTTGCCTCGATCTACGTTTTGGTGGGACGTGGTGTTGCGTGGCCTGAAACTTCTGCTGCGTGCTTCTTGTCCAGTGCTACCTGGTCAGCACTGCCTGTCAACTGCGAGCCTATTTCTCTACCCTGGGAGGAATTTTGCCTGCCCTAACCTGGCACGATGGCTGGCAGGCCCGCAGCGAGCCTCGGGCTGTTGCGTGGGACCCGAGAGCAGGGCTGAGACCCCAGCCGCCAGGAGAAGGCGGGCATGCTTCTCTGGGCCCTCCCATGGACCTGCTGAGGGGCAGCAGGAAGGATGGGACGTCTGGAGGAGCATTGGCTCTTGCAGTGCTTCTCATCATGCTCTTGCTGTGTGTGTTCTGTCCCAACAGGCCCGAACTCCTCTGGAGCAGGAGATCTTTGGACTGCTCCACAAGACGCAGCAGCCCATCACAGACCCGCTCCTGACGCCGGAGGAGACGGCCTCACTGCAGGCGATGAGCTTGGAGGAGGTGAGTGCTTTTCCCCCCCCCCCCACGCCCTGGTTCTGGAGGCCTCTTCCTTGGCGCTTGCCCTCACGCTGTGCTCCCTGGCAGGCCCGGCAGCGGCGGGCAGAGCTACAGAAGGCTCGGGCCGTGCAGTCCTACTACGAAGCCAAGGCTCGGCGAGAGAAGAAGATCAAGAGCAAGAAGTAAGGCTCTGCGGTTGCTGGGCTCGGTGCGGTGGGAGGGGGCTGGGTCCTGGCCGTGGCACTGAAGCCAACCCTGCCCAGTGCGTGGGTGTGGCCAAAGCGCAGAGGAAGGCAGAGCGGCCCCCTTCCTCCCCGGGATCTGCAATGTATCGGGCAGCCTCCTGCCCAAACAGCGCTGCGTTCCCAAAGGCCTCCCCAGCACCGTGAGGTCTCACTCCCTGGCTCTCCGCCCTTGGGCTGCAGGTACCATCGCGTGCTGAAAAAAAGCAAGAGACGCAAGGCCTTAAAGGAGTTTGAGCTGCTGCATAAGTCGGACCCTGAGGCTGCCTTGGCAAAGCTGGAGGAGCTGGAGCAGCTCAGGATGCAGGTGCTGCTTCTGTGCTTCTCACCCACCCCTTGGGCAGTCCCTGCTCGCGAGGGTGCTCTTTCTGATGCTTCTCTTCCTCTTCCCCCCAGGAGCGGATGAGTCTTAAGCACCAGAACAAGGGAAAATGGGCCCGCTCCAGGGCCATTATGGCCAAGTATGACCTGGAGGTGAGATCATAGAATCACAGAAGGGTTTGGGTTGGGAGGGACCTTCAAAGACCATCTAGTCCAGCCCCCCTGCCATGGGCAGGGACATCTTTCACCAGATGAGGTTGCTCAAAGCCCCATCCAACCTGACCCTGAACACTTCCAGGCATGGGGCATCCACAGCTTCTCTGGGCAACCTGCCTCACCACCCTCATCGAAAAACATTTCTTCTTTATATCTAACCTAAACCTACCCTGTTTTAGTTTAAAGCAGTTGCCCCTTGTCCTGTCACTACAGGCCTTGGTATAAAGTCTCTGTCTTTCTTATAAGCCCCCTTTATATATTGAAAGGCCACAATAAGGTCTCCAACGCAGGTTGGGGAAGGGGGAGACAGCTGAGGTGGGGCAAGGAAGGTGGGCATGTTGTTTCTGGCCTGCGTTAGAAACATCTCAATCCCCCCCCCAGGCCCGCAAGGCCATGCAGGAGCAGCTGGCCAAGAACAAGGAGTTGATGCAGAAGGTGCGGGTGGAGCTGCCTGAGGAGGAGGCAGGTGATGTGCCTGAGGAGGAGCTCACATCGGTGACCGTCCCCACCATCCCTGCGGGTGCTAGCGGAGCTAATCCCTGGATGCTGGGCAAGCCCAGTGGCCCAGCCAAGGAGCCTGAGGTGCAGGAGGGTCTTGGAGACGTTGCGGTGCCTGGTGCTGCGGCAAGCAAGGAGGAGATGGAGGAGGAGGAGGAGGACATGTCGGAGGAGGAAGCTCTGCTACAAGACTTTGCGCAGAAACGGCATGCGCGGCAGCAGCGGGCAGGGAGCCCTGAGGGACAAGGTGAGGAGCTCGCGGCCCCGGGCAGTGCAGGTCTGGTGTGCCACAAGGTTGGGCAAACAAAAGGGGGTCGTGGGGGCTGTTTTCTGCCTGGCTTCACACAGCTGTCCCGCTCTCTCCCTGCTCACGGGTGACTGTTTCTCACCTGTTGCCTCCATGCTTAGGCGCTGATGAGACAGAGGCAGTTTCTGAACTGCCAGTGGACAGCCCCATCAGCCCCCTCTGTGCCGAGGAGCGGGCAAGCCTTGGGATCGAGCAGCCTCCCCAGGCCCAGGAGGAGATCCTGCTGTCAGAGCAGCTGGGCCGTGTGCGGACGATGGAGGACGTCGAGGCTCTGGCCTCAGAGGAGCGTGTGGAAGAGCAGGAGAAGCCAGCAGCCGCAAGAGCAGAGAAGCGAGTGCAGCAGCAGGAGGAAGGTAGAGCTGGGGATGGGCGTGCCAAGAAACCACCAGCCAAGAAGAAGATGATTAGCCTGCAGGCTGTGCTGGCTGGGAAGCCCCAGGAGGTTCAGTGCCCCAGCCTACCTGTGGTTGTGGAGGAGGAGGTGAGCAGGATGGGCCTGCCCCTTGGTCCCAGGGCGGGGTTGACTGCAGGGGACTGACTCTTCTCTCCACAGGAGGGTGGCATCGACCAAAGGGGGGTGATCACAGAGGCCTTTGCCGGGGATGACGTGGTTGCTGACTTCCGCCGGGAGAAGCACAAGGCAGAGCAGGCTGCGAAGCCGCAGCCAGTGAACCTGGTGCTGCCAGGCTGGGGCGAGTGGGGAGGCACGGGATTGAAGCCCAGCGCCAAGAAAATAAAACGGTAAGTGTGGGAGAGCTGCAGCAACGTGCCTCAGCCCAGCACTGGGGCCTGATGTCTCGCTTGCCCCGCAGGTTCCTGCTCAAGCCGCCCCCGGCACCTCCCAGGAAGGACCAGCACTTGCCCCACGTCATCATGAGCGAGCGACGCAACATCCACGCGGCAGCACATCAGGTGGGTGACGCCTGGCCTCCGTGAGCAGCAGCAGCGAGCACTCCAGCACCCAGGCTGGCCTAGAACCTTCCTGTGACCCATTCCCAAAACCTCCTGAATCCCTGCCTGTAATCGCTGCCCGGCCGCGTAGTTTCCAGCTTTGAGAACCCAGAGGCCAGCAGGGTGATGGAGGGAGGAGGAATTTACAGGGCTGCTCCCTTGATGGCTGCTGCTGCTGTGCCAGCCCTCCTGGGATCTGCTAGAAGAGGGGATGGAGCTGAGGTGGTCAGCGGGGCAGGGGACGGGAAGCAGAGTGCGAGTGGGTCCTGGATGAGTGGTAATCGGCGGCAGCATGGGATGAAGGCAGCCCCTGGGGTGCTGGGCCGGGTCACTGTGGGAGTTACCCAGCTGTGCTGTTTCCGCACAGGTCAGTGAGCTGCCCTTCCCCTTTGAGAGGCACCAGCAGTTTGAGCAGAGCATCCGGACGCCCGTGGGCCCCACGTGGAACACGCAGCGTGCCTTCCAGAAGCTGACCGCCCCCCGTGTCGTTACCCGAGCGGGCCACATCATCCAGCCCATCTCTGCCGAGGATGTCCCCGACATGGCCACTGCAGCTGGCAGTGGAGCCAAGCCAGCGCTAGAAATTGCACCCAAGCGGCCAGAGCAGCCCTTTCGCCGCCCGCGCAAGAGAGCGCGATAGCTCTGTGCCCGGGTGTTTCTGGTGCCCGGACTGGAGCAGGCGGAGGAACCGGCAGAGGCTCCTGGTTCTGTCCAGTACATTCTACCGCTTCCCCCGCAATAAAACTCCTGGGCTGCCTTGTCTGCGCAGTCTGCGTGGCTGCCCGAGCAGCGCCGTGGGGACAGGACAGCTGGTGCCCTCCTGCCTGTCCTTGGGGCCCCGCGCGGGGCAGGGTGCTTTGGCCTGGTGTAACGCGAACGGCTCGCGGCGGGGCAGGCCTGGGAGGTGCCGCTCAGGGCTGGGAGCGTGGCAAGGGGGTGGAGCAGCTGCCGGCACTCCGTCAGGGCTGGGCTGGGTTTCCCCTGCCCTGTGTTTTTGTCTTTCATACCCCCGTTTTTTTTATGTGTAACATAACTTTGTATATTCATTTTTTTTTTAATCTTGGCTAACGGGGCTTTCTCACAGCCAGCTGTGCGGAGCCTAGCCACGGGGCAGCACTCCTCAGGTCCACCTGCGGCTCCGAAGGTAACTTCTGCCGAGCTCTAATAAACCGCATTAGCTGGAAAACAGCTCTGTACGGTGGTGCTGCTGTTCTGCACGCGCTGGGAGCTGGCTCTGCCCCTGGCGCAGCCACCCTGCCCTCTTCCTGCCCACCTCTGCCTCTTCCTGCCGCTGAGCCCAGCCTCAGAGGGTGACGGCAGGGTGCTCGCTGCGTCCAGCGCCAGCGGAGGGATGTGCCAGAGCCTTACGGTGAAACAGGAGCGGGCAGGGAGCCCTCCAGGCCTCTCTTCCCATGCGTGCTGTGCTCGCGCCAGCCGGAGAAACGCTCCCCAGCCTGAGCGAAGGAGCTGGAGCTGCTGCTGTTCCCAGGAAACGCGTCCCTCACGCCAGGGACACCTCTTCCCACGTTGGCACCGCAGCCGGCCTGGGGAAGCAGCCAGGCGGGGTCCCTGGGCTGCTGCCTGTCCCCCAGGCTGGGGCAGAGCTGCTGCAGTCACCCTTCTCCCTTGCAGCCGGGTCACACCAGGGAAGGGGGGTTGTCCTGTGGGGCTGGGGCGCAGGCACCCATGGGGTGGAGAGCGGGTGTCCTGCGACTCCTGATTCCCACCCCAAAACCATGCAGGGCTCTTCCGCTCTGGGTGCTGGCACTCTTCCCGGGGAGGAGCTGCCCTGGGCGTCAGCTCTGCCTGGGATGCGGGGTTGGGTGCTGCCTGTGCTATGACCTTGCCAGGGACCTGGCCCGGGTGTTGCTGGTCCTGCGCAGCACCCTGGGGCAGCCAGATAGCGCTCGGCTGCGGATGGGGCTGTGGTTCTGTTGCGTGAATTTACCCTGGGCTGAAAAAAAAAAGGAAAGGAAGTAGAGAGCATTTCCGTGCTGTGACACCGGAGAGCCCCTTGCTGGGCTGGTGGCCCCAGCTCAGAGCCCAGCTTCCCTCCGCCCTGCCTGACCCAAAAGCCGTGGGAAACCTTCACCCTCGGCCCCTGGGGATGTCCCGGTGGGGTTTCTTGTTTGTTTTAGTAAAAGCCAAAGTGCCCTGGAGCCGGGGGAAGGCAGTGCCCGGCGTGGGGTGTGCGCAGCCCCTCTGCCTGCACCTCCACCTGCCTGCAGCCAGCCCTGGGCTGCCCTGCAGCCCCGGTTTGCTGGGGCCAGCCAGATCCCTGTGGCACCACCGTCCCTGTCCCTCTCTGTGGGGCCCTCCCTCATCTGCCTGGCCAGGCCCCCTGCCCCAACCCAGGGCTCTGCCTTCCTCCTTCTCAGCCCCAGGACTGGCTGGGTGCGATGGGTGCCCTGGTACCCAGACCAGCTCCCCCCGCTCCCAGCCCTGGGATGCTCAGAGAGTACCTGGGGTGGGACGGGTCTTGGGTCTTGGGAAGCCTCGAGGTCCAATGCTGGTCAGAGCAGAGCAGGGTCTTCAGAGCGGTGTCCTGCCATTTGACTGTCTGCAAGGATGGGGAACCCCACACACCTCTCTGGCCTCTGTCCCCACATTCAACCCGCCCCATGGCAAAGGACTGTCTTCTGCTGTCCGCTGTGCCTGCTGTCATGCATGGTGTCCCCTGCACCCCTGAGAAGGGGCTGCACAGCCCAGTGGGGTCTGGCTCTGCCCCAAGCTGAGCTGGGACCTCCTTAGCTGCCCCAGAGTGGGAGCGGTGCTCCCTGCCAGGGCTGGAGCAATGATGGCACCAGGGCAGTCCCTTCCTGGGGTGCTGATCCTGCAGAGGACCAAGGCTACCAGGTCTGAAACCAGCTCAGGCCTCGGCGGAGCAGGTGGGTTTATGGCTGTCACAAGCTGGGACCACCTGAAGCAGCGAGTGGGACCTGCCAGCACGGGACCCCTCGGTCCGGAGGCTGCCTCACGCTGAATTTTGGCTGGTGGGTCCTGCGGTGTAAGTGTGGCTGATGCTCAGCCAACTCTGAGAGGGGACAGCTTCAAGCCACAGAGCTGGATGTGCCTCATCCTGTGAGGAAGGGCAGCGCTGGGCTGGACTGGGCTTGAACTTGGGCTTCCAGTGTCCAGAGATGCTTCAAAAATAAAAGCATCAGTGTGAGGAGGGACCCAGATGCAGTGGGGCACTGGTGCTGCCGTGCTGGCCCCTCTGGGCTGCCAGGCCAGCTCGCCTGCTCCGGCACAGGGTCCTCCAGAGCTGCTGTGCTCCCGCATCAAGGGCAATGGTTGTTCCTCCGACTTCCCTGCAGAAATAAAATTGCCAGGCACAGGGATGTCAGTGCTTGGGTTTTTTTTAATTAAAAACCAATTCCAGGTCTGCAAACTGCTGCAGGAAAAGGGGATGCCGGGGATGCCCGCTGGCAGCTCCCAGGGCAGCAGGGAGAGGGGGGAGAGGAGCTGTGATTGGGGGGAGCCCCTTGCAGGGGGGTTGTTGCTTGCTGGCGGGGCGGAAACAGGTGCCCTGGCGCGGAAGCAGGCGCTGCTGTGGGCTGGGGACCAGCTCCCCGTGGGGACTTTCCCGGCCTGATCCTTGCCCTTCCCATGGCATGCTCCAGCCCGGCTCCCCTCCTGGCACAGCGGTGGGGCCAGCCTGCCACACGAGGCGCGAGTTGGTGGGTACCAGGAGCTCTGGTGCTGGGAGAAAAACCCGTTCCTTGCCAGCCGCCTCCTCAGCCGTGTGGCAACCCCCGGGGAGCCATGGTGCGAGTACGCACGCCTTCCCCCGGCTGCACGAGCGCCGCGTCCCTCGAGAGAGCTGCGAGCAGCTGCAGTTTGCTCTTACTGGCCTACTTTCTGGGCTACGTCAAAGCCGGGCTTACAGAGCCGGGAGCCTCGGCAAGGGCGGCCGAGCTGCTGCCGGTGCCAGCAGGGAGCAGTGGCTAATCCTGGCCGTGAGCAGTGGCAGCAGCTCCCAGCCTGGGCAGCCCGCCCTGGCCAGCACCCACAGGCGCTCGGCCGGAGGAAGCCGGCAGCAGTCGTGGGCAGCGGGGCAGGGACGGGCAGCACTGGGGTGGGGCTGTGCCGCTCCCGGTGTGGCGTGCCCAGGCCAGGTGCCGTGCCAAGGAAACGGCACAGCCACCGCTGGTGTCCCCCCAGGCCGCCTCAGGGCAGGGACCTGGCCGGGGAGAGCTGATGCCCGAGCCCGAGGGCCACTCCAGCTGCCAGGGAGCCGCTGGTGCAGCCAGGCTCCTGCACCCGCCATCCCGGGAGACCAGCGGGAGCTGAATGAAAGTAAAAGACAGATTTAAAATCGACAAATAAAAGGCTTTCGGTGGTTGTTGTTTTTTTTTTAATGCAGGCTATAAATAACCTGTAAAATATTTCATCTGGGCTATTTCTGAGGGTGAAATCTCGTCCCTCTGGCTTCCCGTGCTGCAGGATGTGAGTGCAAGCACTGGGGCCATCATGGGGCCCCCCTGGCTGTCGAGGGGTCCTGCACCCTCGCTCACTGGGATCGTGGGTTTTCCATGTCCCTGAACACCTCTGGCCCCCGTGGCATAGGAAACAGCCCTCCCCAGAATGGGCCTGGCTGAGGCCCAGGGTGGCAGAGGGGGTGAGCCCCCCCAAAACCTGACAGAGGCAGGAGACTCTGCTTGGCACAGTGCGGAGAGGATGGGGCAGGGGAGGCAGATTTTGTGTGGTGTTTTAGGCACAGGAGCACTCCCCCCAGTTTCCATGTCCCCTCCTGCCCCCGTGCCGGGGATGGGGGTGGCCTGCACTCCGTCCCCTGCTCCCCTGAGCCCTCTTGGGCCTCAGGGGTGGGTCCGGCTCTCCTCCATCACCCTGCAGCCAGGGGTGCCCCGGACATCCCCAACCCTCCTGCTGTGGGCACCCGGTGCCCGGCCGGCGCATCCCGGCCTGCACAGCCGCCGCAGCCGTGTTTCCGTGGAGATGGCATCTCCCAAGCCCGCACAGTCTGAGCGGGAGGGTTTCCATGGAGATGCCGTATCCAGCACGGCACAACCTGAGCAAGAGATTTCTGCTGAGATGCTGTAGCTGGGACCCTCGCACCCGCAGCGGGGCCATTCCCACAGAGACGGGTGGCCAGGGCCTGCGGCGGCTCCCCGGGCGGCATGCGGTGGCACCCAACTGCTTCTTACCCAGAGTTTGGTGACGGGTGCTGGGACGCGGGCAGCTGCTGGTTTTGAACAGTCGCTGGGGCTGGAGCAGCCACCAGCCTTGTCACCCGTCTGGGGTGGGGATCCTGTCACTTGGGTTGTGCTGTAATGTCACATTCTGGGTGTCCGGGAGCTGACAGGTCCCTGTCTGTCTCCAGCTGCCTGGGAAGGAGAGGGGGAAAGTCCCCGTATCCCCCTGATGACTTTGTCCCAGCTGCCACCCTGCAACTCCCACAGCGATGTGCTGGGCACATCGGGGCCAGGGAGGGATGTCAGGGCCACCGGGCAGGGAGCGGGGCACCGCGCTGGACCCCCACACCTGGGGAAACCAGGTAGCCAAGCCCCGAGCCAGCAGCATCCCAGGGCTGTGGGGTGCCTGGCTGGGCCATGGCAGAGCCGCGGCACCAAAAACCTCCTCGGGGGGAAACGAGGGTCCCCGAAGGGGCAGGTTTGAGGCAAAGCCGGGGGGGTGAGTGGAGGCTGTTCAGACAGATGTCCTCATGGCAGGCGGCTGCGTGGTACGTGTATCCTGGCCGGTGCTACAAAAGCAGCCTTCATTTAAACGCAGCTACCGCAGAGGTCGCAGTCATTCGTTCCGCACACAGCGAAATCCTGATTAAAAGCAAGCCCGAGCCGCAAAGATGAGGAGCGAGAAGCGCGGAAGCGCCGCCGGGACGCACTCATGCCCGCTCCGTGCCTGCAGGAGATGCGGGGCCGACTCAGCCCGCGCCCCCGCCCCCGCCTCGGCCCTCTCTGTGCTCCCCGCTTCACCGCCTCCGCTCCCTGCCCGACCTTCCTCCGGCTGCCCGTGTCCTGCCCCGAGCCAAGGCCGGCCCTGAGCCTCCGCGGGGCTCGCCCGCTCGCGCGGGCGGCAGCAGCCGGGTCCTACCCGCGTCCCCGCGCGGAGCGGGGCTGCCCTCACCCCTGTGGCTCAGCGGTGGGGAGCTGCAACCGGGGGCTGGGGGGGTGATGCCTGCGGCTGGGCGTCGGTGGCCACTCCAGCCTTCGGGTCCTGGGGGGGCAGCAGGCCCCCGCGCAGCCCGGCCATCCCCCGGGCAGTGCTGGCAGTGCTTTCAGCGGCTCCAGGCACGGGCTGTCAGCACTGCAGTCAAAGACCAGCTCTCTTTGTCTCCGGTTACAATTAGGAGCCCTCGGCGGCTCCCGAAGCCGGACCTGGGGGGCTCAGGGCTGGAGGACGGACAATAAAGGAGCGGGGGATCCGGTGCGGCAGCCCTGGGGCAGCAGGGGAGCAGGGGCAGGCCCAGCTCTGCCCGCAGCGAGCCGCTCCCCGGAGCCTCCTGCTGCACGTCCTCGGAAAGGGGCTGGAGCAGAGCCAGGGCTCCCTGCGGACACCCCTCCCGCCCCTGCCAGCCACGCTGGGCGCCTCACCTGTTTTCTGGGACTCCCCAGGCACCCCAAGCTCTGCTCACCCACTGCATCCTTCTCCCCTCCCTCACTTTGCCCTGCCTGCTCTTGCCCAAGCTGCCAGCTCTTCCCTCGGCTCCCAGCCACAGCACGGTTCCTCCCCGCTATGGATCCCCATGATCCCAAATTCTCACCCATCAGCGGTGTCCTCCCAGCCCAGGGCTTCTCCTGGGGATGCTGCGGAGGAGGGCAGCAGACGCAGCATATTGACTGCTGACTCCCGGCTGCACCGCTCACCGGAGGTGATGCCTCTTTTCTCCATGCTTSTCCAGCCAGCATGGAGGCGAGTCCCAAAAAAGCCCTCTGGAGCATGTGGGGAGGAAGAAGCCAGCCCTGAGCTCCCCGTGGCGCCCATGGAAGGTCCAAGGTGAAGCAACCCAAAGCCTCAAGCCATGAAACCCCCTTCCCAATGCAGAAGCAGCATCATTTTGGTCCCAGTGGCTGGGTTCAAAATGTCAACCTCCGAGCTCATAATGAAGAGATTCAGTTTCTCATGCAGGAGGTGGGACTCCATCACACTTCCCTCTGTAGTCCCTGCTGCAAGTCCCTTTGGGGAGCTGGGGGAAGAGGGGCCGCACAGCACAATGGCAGGCAGCAGCCTGGCCCATCGCATGCCCAACAGGACTCGTGGCCTTCCTGCCCGCTCTTCTCTGTCCCCCAGGCACGAGCAGGCAGGAGGAGAAGGCAGCTGCTCCGACAAAGTTGTCATCTTTTAGCTGCATCTTCAAACACGCTGCAAAAGCGTTTGTCGTTGGAGTGGGGATGGCCCGTGGAAAGCGGGAAGACAAGGTCTGTAGTTAGAGCTGACACCTCTCATCGGTGTTACTACACCAGTAAAACCCAAGGGAACTGTCTGTCCACCATGGACGGAGCAGTACAGAGGCTTCTTCTTCGGAGCAGAAGAAAAAGCCCCAAGAAACCCAGAGAGAGACCACCAGACCCTGTGGCAATGGACACCCTGTCTGTCCTAAAGGGAAACCCCCCTCCCTGGCCTCAGGGCTCCGTCTTCCCAGCGATGCCCAAGCTCTGAAGCTGGGATGTCCAATGCAGGACCAGCCTGGTGACAAGATGCTCATGGGGTGGACGGTTGGGCGTGGCATCATAGCAAGCACGAGGTATCACCCCCATCACTCTTCTCCTGGCACCAGGAGCTACAAGCCATCCTCACTGCCACCAGCTGCCACCACCCTTCAGGAGGAGAAGGCTCCGAGATGCCCCGCTGAACCGGAGAGATCCGTTTGCATCTCCTGGCCTACCCACCCAGCCAAAGAGGCGGAGAGCTGCTCGGGGATGGGCAGAGAGACTGAAATGGTCCCAAGAAGGGTTTGAGGTCTCCCCACCCGCGGCCTGGCAGTGAGCGGAGCGTGCCGTGCGCCAGCGGCGTTGCTGCGGCCGGTGCTTGGCTGGGTGCATTAGCCAACGCATTTCTGTTTCTGGCTTGGGGAGGGGGGAGTAATGCAGATCCTGCCCAAAAACCAGAGGGAAGGGGCAAAATAAGTAAAAAAAAGAAACAAAATGAAGCAGTAGTAACAAAAGCAGCAGCAACATTGGCTGCAGGTCAGAGCCAAGTGCTCGAGCCCCGATGGCTCAGGGGACTGCAGCGGGCAGAGGGCACACAGCCCCTTAGGTCCGGGGACCACCCTGAGCACTCGGAGAGCACTTGGGTGCCATCGGACCTGCGGAGTTTGGCAGGAGTCCTGCTGCCTGGGCAGGCAGTGCGGGGGAAACGCCAAGGCAAGGCAGCAGCCCAGGGCTGCCCGCCACTTCCCGTGCTGCCCGTGGCCGGGCGGGCTCCCGGGAGACGTGTCCCTGAGGTGGAGGCGAGTTAAAACGAGCCTCCAGCTCCACCCGCAGTGGGCAGCCTGGCTTTTTTCTGTTGAGAAATTACTGGTGAGCGTTCCCAATCATGCTTTTGCAGTGCATATCGATYGATAATTCACGTTGGCCTTTCTGCAAGTTAGTCCATGACCGGTGTCCGATTAACCACGCTCCCTGATGAGGGATGCTCTTTATTCCCCAGACTTTCCCATTTCCCCGGAACACTAACATGAGAGCCACAGAATTTTTCAGCACCACCTTTTAAAGCCTCTGGGTGCAAATTGTCCCATCCTGAAAGATGTTAAAGCATTAGTAGGTTCTAATTAAACCAGGAAGGAGCAGAGTGGTATTAGAGGATGCGGTGGTGGGATGCAGAGCCCTTCTGGCTGGCACCACGCATCCCTGAGTGCAATTCCTGCAGGGATGGGGCGAGGCCAGCTGCAGGATGAGGCCATTACTCAAACCGTCTGTTTCTAATTGCACCAGGATGCAAATAAGGTAGGTCCTTATAAATCCGGGGCCGGTTGTGCGCCTGTTGCAGGCTGTGCCAGCCCAGCTTCCTAACCATCCGCCCAGCCTCCGAAATGCCTCTTTGAGCATCTTCTCTGCCTGCGTTTGCACCGGGGCTGCCCACAGCCCAGCTGGAGGCAACAGGGAGGAGAAGGTACCGATGTAACGGAGGAGAAACTGAGTGATTCCCCTCTGCAGGAAGAGTTTCCTCCCTCCCGGCCTTCCTTGGCTTAGCCCTTGCTCTCCACCTTCCCCTAGTGCTGCCAGCCCCTTGCATTTCACCAGACCTCACCCCAACCCGCACACCCTGCATGCTCAGCACCATCCTGCCTGCGGGCCCGTGCCCTGAACTGCTCCCAGAGCGTACCCGCATCCCCAAAGGGGCAACGCGCCGTCTGCTGCCCAAGGCTGTTGCAGCCTTTCCAGCAAAAAAAGAGCTCGATCCCTTTGTAAGGTATTTTTTCCCCTTCTCAGGCAGAGGAAAGGTTTGGTGCTGAGGCTGCGGAGGATACTCCCAGCAGCAGGAGGTGACACCAGGGTGCAGGTGCCAGCCTAGATGTGCCAGCTGGGGGGACACCATGGTTGCCTGTGTCCTGTGGTTTAAGCCACCTCTTGGAGGGCCCTGGACATCACACATGCCGAGCTGAGAAGAGACTTTGCTGTCAGGCCAAATCTGGGGCAGAAAACAGGCACCGGAGCAGAGCGGCGGGTCCCAGACATGCTACCTGGAGCAGCACCACACTGCAGGGGTTCAGAGCAGCATGGACCCCATGGGCACATGGAGGGGACCCGGCCAGCCCCTCCGACACTCGTGATGGGCTTGGGGGACYGTGGTGCAGGAGCAGCACCGCCCCAGTCCAAACCCACCCTGATGCCCCAGCACCCCACAGCCCTGCCAGGGGCCAGGCCCCATGGCACTGCCCCATGTTGGTCCCGCATGACCAGCGCAGCCCCCGGCCCCTTGCTGGCCGCCGGTGCCGGCCCCCCAAGTTTGGCCCCGGGGCCGCTCTCCACCGTAGCGCGGTGCTGCCGCTGCCTCCCCCGTCCCGGTGCGGTGGCACCGCCACCCCTCCGCCCCCCTGACCGCTCACCGGGACAAGCCCGTGCTGCGCGTCCCCCCCGCAGACCCCCGCGCCGCGGTCTCGGGGGGCAGGATCCAGCCCTTCCCTCCTCCCTGCCCCTCCGTATTGAGCAGAAACGGGGAGCCCCGCGTGTCCCCCCCGCGACGAGCGGCAGCGAAAGGTCGCGGAGGCAACCGGGTCTGCCGGTGCGCGGGGGGCCGGGCAGGGAGCCGCCAGGCCGGAGGCGTCGGATGGGGCGGCCGGGCTGCGGGGCCGGGGGCCGGACCGGAGGGGAGGCGGGGGCGAGGGGCTGGGGGCGCGGCCGGGCGCAGGCAGGGCTGCCCGTGTCAGGCAGCGGGGCAGGGGAGAGGGCAGCGGGGCGGTGCCTGCGCAGGGCCCGGGCAGGGCCGGGCAGCCGGAGCACGGCCCAGGGCGGCGTGGCAGGGCCGGGGACAGGCAGGGGCCGGGGACAGGCAGCGGGTGCCCGCACAGCGGGGCCGCGCCAGGGCGCTG
>JAYKAV010002915.1:679578-706808 GCA_035582835.1 Phoebastria nigripes
CCCCGGCGCAGGGCTGGGCCCCGGGGCCTGCCGCGGCCGGGGACCCGGGCGCCGCACCCCGCGCCCTGCCGGCTGCGCTGAGGCGGCCTGGCCCTGGTCAGCCGTCACTCGCGCTGCAGCGACCTGATCTCCCCTCACTAATGACAGCCCTCTTCGGCCTGCTGTGGCCGGGCTGACTTGGGAGGCCAGGCTGGAGAGGGCCCCCTCAAACTGCCGCCGAGGGGGCAGGAGCCCCTCGAAGGGACCCGGCTGTTGCTGGGGCTCGGGAGGGTCAGTGGGGCTTGCACTGTGGCGGTCGTGAGGCAGCCTGGAGTGGGGTCCTGGTGCTGGGGATACGGGAGCCCAAGGAGAAAGCTTCCTGCCATAGCTTGTGCCTGTTACTTTGTTGTGAAAGCCTGGGAGGTTGGGGAGCAAATCCAGAAGAAATCACGTCATCAGCAGAAACTAAATTTGAGCTGTTTTATCCTGGCACCAGCAGCTTGTCTAAATGACCCTTAAAGACCAGAGAATCATCACTGGGTAAATACTGCTGGGGCAGGAGTGTCCTGGGGCAGGGCACTGAACACACGAGTGCTGTCTCCTGTCCCGTCTTCTCGTAGATCATAAGGACAGCTGTCTTCTCAGTGCGCCCCATTTCCGTGGCGTTCACAATCCTTATCCTGAATTCAGGCTTTCCACTCAGGAGCTGTCTTCCAAAGAGAAAGGGTCAAACGTGCAGGCCAGCAGGACGTTGCACACCAGGGTGGCTGCAGGCACCCGCTGCTCCTGTCACGGACAGCTTGAGCCTGAAGAGCTTTGGTGCTGGAGGGAGATCTCCACCTGAGGCTGGAGGAGAGCAGCAGGGCTGTGCTGGGAAGTCCCAGGTCAGGGAGTGAGCGTGGCTGGGAGACGGAGGAATGGGAATGAGGAGGTGCCTGTGGAAGAAGAGACAAGCAGGATGGGGCTCGGAGGAGGATGGGACTGGAAACGTGGTGGGGCAGAACGGGAAGTGCAGGGGAACAGGAGCGGGTGTGTGAAGCCTAGCTGTGACGCAGTGCAGTCAGGGAGGGCTGGGCTGACCTGTGGTGAGACCGGGGGGGTCAAAATGTCCGTGGGTAAGGAAGGTGCACAGAGCTGCTGGGCCATGGAGAAAGTCTCGTCAGGCCTGTAGGAGCCGTAGGGTAAGCATTCATGTCTGAGGAGGTGCTATCCAGCAGGCAGAGCTCTGGAAGGGGGAGGACTGCAGTGGACAGCAGTGCTCCTCACCCCCTCAGTCTGCAGTGGCCGGTACCCGCCATCTAACATGTGACGATGAGGAGCTGGCTACCTGGAGCAGGCACGCTTCTGCAGGCTGCCAGCTGCCCTGCTGTCCCACGCGGGGATAGGGAGGGGTAGGATGCTGGGAGGGTATCTCGGGGTTCCGTAATGCTGTGTCTTGTTCCTCGGCTAGGAGAGCCCCCCTTTCTGATGAGGAGTCTAAAACGAGCAGCTCCCAGCACTTGGGGTCTCAAGAGTTTTGCGTCAGCAGCAGCCTTTCCAAGGTGAGCTCCTTGCGTGCGTGTCTGGGTCCAAGAAGGCCTTTCCCTGATGGAACAGGCCAAGCAAGAGCATCTACCCTAATGGGTCCCACAGGCTTCTTCTCGAGAGGGGTGCACCTAGGTGCAGTAAGGGCAAAGCAACGCTATAGTTCGGTAAGAGCTGTTTGCCACTTCTGCCTCTGTGTCCTGGGGAGGGATAGAGAGAAGGTCCTGCCTGCTTCGCTAGGAGCCACTTGCACAGCTCTCAGGAACACCTTCTCCCTTCTTGTTGCAGGTGGAGCTCACGGCAGTCAGCAGTGGTGGCAGCAGTGCCCAGGGGCTGGATGCTGATGGCAAGGTGGAGGAAAAGCTTGGGCCCAAACTGGACGAGCAGCCACCTGATCCCAACCCAAACCCGGAGTGTGTGGGAAAGACTGTGAAGGATGATGCCCTGGGCCCTCTGGCAAGCCAGGGGGATGGCAGAGGGCAGGAGCCCGCAATCCCCAGAGCTGCCGAGCAGGAGAGCAGTGGTGCTGATGCTGCCTGGACACCTGCAGATCCTCACAGCGACAAGCAGGCTGATGCTCCTCCAGCCTGCTCTGTGGCTCCAGAGAGCGAGCCTGCTGGGAAGGAGAAAACCACCCCAAGTGCTGGAGCACAAGGGCCAGGCGTGCTGGCAGAAGGGACATTGTCTGTGGTTGTCTCCAGCTGCAACACCTCTGCCTCCACTCCCGCTACTTTTACTTTGAACAGAGTGTGCTTTCCCACATCTCAGGCCCCTGCTATGCAAAAAATGCCCCTGTCCTTTCAGGCTGGGGCAGTTCTGAGCCCGAACCAGTCGCTGGTGTACATCCCACCACCCAGCTGCGGGCAGCCACTCAGCGTGGCTACACTTCCAGCTACCTTGGGGGTCTCCTCCACACTCACCCTCCCAGTCCTGCCTTCCTACCTACACGAGCGTTGCCTGCCGGGCATTATCGCTTCCCCAGAGTTGCGTTCCTACCCTTACACCTTCTCCGTCACCAGACCCTTGGCTTCAGACGCCAAAGTGGTGTCTGTGGAGGTGAATCAGCTTAGCTGCCCTTCGCCCTCAGGCGGAAGCGGTGCCCAGGCTGCTGCTGAGGGCGCTCCCCCGTCCACCGCTGGCCCTTCCCTCTCATCCAGCCAGCCTCCGCTGGCAGCATCGTGTGGGAGCGCTGCTCCCTCTTCCGGCACCGGTGCGCACACCAGAGCCCCGGCAGCTCTTGAGCCGCACGCACCGGGGGCTGCCACCTCACTCTCTCCTCTGAAGTCCCCTCCACAGCTAGAGCGTGAGATGGTCTCCTCTCCAGAGTGCAGCGAGATGCCTCTCGATCTCTCCTCCAAGTCCAATCGTCAGAAACTGCCTCCACCCAGTCAACGCAAAACACCTCCTATGCCCATCCTCACACCCGTGCACACCAGTGGCAAAGCGCTTCTCACCACGGTCCTGTCCAAGTCCCAGCGTGCAGCCCAGACTACGGGCAGCAGTGTCACCTCGTGTCTCGGCACCACCCCTCCCTTGGTCATCTTCCCTGAGTTCCTGCGCAACGGCGAGCAGGGCTCCTGGGTGAAGAACACCACCCTCATCAGCACCATTCCAGGCACCTACGTTGGCGTCGCCAACCCTGTGCCTGCCTCGCTGCTGCTCAGCAAGGACCCCGGCGTGAGCTTCAGCAGGGACCCGCGCCACCTTCCCAAGCAGGAGCCTATTTCTATCATCGATCAGGGAGAGCCTCGCAGCACTGGGGTTCCCTGTGGGAAGAAAGCCAACCAGGTCAGCACAGAAGGACAGCAGGATCCTGCCAGGAGACTTCTTCATGGCAGAGTTGCTCCAGGAGCTCCTTTGTGTCAGTCCAAGGACATCTCCACCTGGAATCCTGGCCAGGGAAGTGTGTACCCACGATGCCCTGTGAATGGAAAACCTTCCAGTCCTCAGCTTCTGCCTCTTGGCTGGTCTCCTTATCATCAAACCCCCCTGCTTTCAATTGGCATCTCCACAGCAGGGCAGCTGCCCCCTAACCAGAATAGCTCCTGCAAGCCAGCTGGTGCAGGTGAGCTCCCGACGTTCCCGAGCGTGCAGCCCACAGAGTCCAGCACAGCTGCCCAGAGCCTGCCAGAGGGGCTGCCCAGGCTTCCACCTCAGGAACGGGAAGCTGCAGCCAAGAGCAAGAGCTGCCGGGCCTTGCCCAAGCTCTACGAGGAGCCGGCCAATCCAGTCCCATTGGATGCAGGTCCATCTCTTCAGACCAGTGCTTTGGATGTGAAAGGGGGGAAGGGGAAGCTGGACAACCCTCAGAAGAGTCAAGAGTGTGATCAACCAGAGGCTGACTCCAGTAAGGAGGGCGATGTACAGACTGAGGCTCCCCAGGGGAGCTGTAGCCTCAAACAGTTGGATGCAAAGCCTAAAAACCAAGTGTTAGCAGCATATTTGTCGCATGATCTGCCCGCGGCTGGGCAGCAGAGCCTGCGAATGATTTCAGAGGTGCCCACTGTGCCCATGGAGAGTCAACGCAAGGAGCTGAGCTGCGAAGGCTCCCAGGAGCCACCAGCTGCAGAGTCCCTCCAGTGTGTGCGTCAGGTGGATCTGTGCAGGGTCAAGAAGGAGCGAGTGGAGTGTGACGTGTCTTTTACTTCTGTGACTTGCCTGCGAGCTGGGACTGCTCCCCAGGCCTTTCCCGAGGTCAAGCTCAAAGGAGCAGGCCAAATCAAGCAAGAGGGCAGTGTGCGCTGCAAGTCCAAGCGGCAGCATGATGGGGATGCCAGGCAGGCCCACAAGAGACTGAAGTGTCAAGCTCAGGACGGCGAGGAGTCCCCAAGCAAATTGGGGAGCCAGAGTGTGCATGGCCGGAAGGTGGGTGGGATGGGCTGGGACTGTTGGGTTATGGCAACGGTTAGTGGGTGAGGTTGGGGGAGAGGAGGGAACTGTCACAGGGGAGGGCAGCTGATTGCACAGGACTTTCCACCCATGCTCTTTTGCATTACCTGGCAGTGGATTAATGTACCCGTGTCTGCAGGTTATCTAGAGCAAAAATGGATCTGGGGTGTCAAAAACACTGGAGGGCACCAGCATGATGAGTGGGGGACAGCGTTTTGTCCCTTCTCCTTTGCTTCTCCAGCTCAGTCAGTTGGCAGCTCAAGCTTCAGTCTGTGTTCTCCATTCATAGTGGCGAAAGCACCATGACAATCCGCATGAACTCAGCAAGCGAGAAGGCCGAACCGGCCTGGGATCAGTGAAGGATCACAACAGCCTCAGGGTAAAGCGTAAGCGCAGGAGGCCGGCGAAGACGGAGTTCCCATCTCCAGTGCACCGCAGTGACAGCCATGAGGAAGGTACTCTTGTGAATGGCAATGTGTTCTTGTGGGGTCAGGCTGCAGTGGTTCCTGTTGCCCTGATGCTCGTGGGGCCAAACCGCCGCTCCCCTGAAGCTGAATGGCCTCTGGAGCTAGTGGCTCCCTGTAGCGGGTTGGAATCTGAAATAGAGCTGCAGCATGATGCTGGACTGCCCTTCCCAGGGCAGCAGATGTGCGTGCATAGATCTGTGGCATGTTTTCTCAAGGCTCAGTTTTCCCCACAGGCTACCTTGAGAAGAAGCCCAAGAACAACTTTCAGGATTTCATTCCGGTGGTGCTGAGCAGCCGGACGCGCAGTCAGTCGGGTGAGTTGGTGCCAAGGCACCTAGGTGGGAGTCCTGGGTGGACTGTGAGCATTTCCCTGTTTAGTTGGCCTTGTGCCTGTCTTCTGTCCTGCCTTGCAGGGTTTTTCTTGTAGATACTCTTGGCTTTTTTTGTCAGCTAGAAATCCTGCTTTCTTGCAGGAAGCATTGCTGGCTCTTCTGCTGGTGTGACGGGAGAGTGTGATGTGACTGGTCAGGAGATTGTACCGCTGCTGGAGGAGGATCAGGAAGAAGAGGAGGAGGAAGAGGAGGAGGAGACATCCTTGAAACGTCGCAAGCTGCGAAAATCCCACAGGACATCACGCTATCACAGTCGCAGGGCCAGGGACAGATCTCTGTCTGAGAGGAGCAGCTGTTACACGAGGAGGACCCGGGAGCTGCCCTGGAGAGTGGAATCACCCAGGCAGCTGTGGGAGCCCAACGAGGAGGAGGAAGATGACAGCCACATCAAAAGGAAGAAAAGGAGACGACAGAAAAGTCGGAAATACCAGACAGGGGAATATTTGACTGAGAGAGAGGAGGAGCGAGGGGGCTACCCCCACAGGAGGCGAAAATCCAAAGCAGGTACAATCTGGGAAGGGGTTTCCGGTACTAGGCAGGGGATCAACATGGATTTTTTTTTTTGTTTTGTTGCTTTTTTTGTTGTGTGTGGGATTTTTGGAGGGGTTTTGTTTTTTGGGTTTTTTTGTAATGATGAAACTCCATCATTATTAATGGCTTGATGTCCACAACATGGGCCACTTCAGTTGATCAGCTCTTCTTTCAAAAATATTTACAGTAAATTTTGGAGTAGGAGCTTATGTGGCTAATTAGATACTGATCTTACCCTCAGATTAAGACAGAGGGCGTGGGAAAATAAGAATCGGACGAGGTAGCACAGTGAAATATTTCTGGACAAGCATGGGCCCCTGGGAGTAGTGTTCAGCATTCCTGGCTAAAGTAGAGGGACATGGAGCCATCACAATTAAGCTTGGCTTCTTTATGCTTTGTCTTGCTTTATTAAGGCAACTTCCAAGCTTGCACCAGGGAGCACAAGGGCGAGAAAATTAACAAAGCTGCAAGCGACAGAGAAATCCCCCTCTGTGGTTCGTATTTGCAGCTTTGCTAGGAGGAGAACGCTGTGCCACCTGCCTGTGTACTGCTCACTGCTCTACCTATGCTCTTGTGTTTTCTCCCATAACTGCCCAGACCATGTGGTCAAAACTAAATCTGTGATCTGTGTTTCCCTGAGGTTTAGAGTCTCTGCGGTCCCTTCTCTCTGTGCAGGGGCAGTTTGAGGCTCTTGGAAGTAAGGCTGGGATTCATCCAGCAGTGCACCAATGTCTCAGTGTGTGTGCCGACAGCTGACTAGTAGCTCGTAGCTGTGTCCGAGTGTCCCACAGGTAACTTCTGTCAGGGTTGCAGAAGAGCACGTCTGAGCCACAGTGTTGGGGGAAGCACTTCTGCCAGCCCTCCATGTGCTCGGGCCTTTCTTTTGGAGGTGATGTAGTGGATATGGACCTGTTGCCTTCTGCCACATTGGTGCTCAGATCGACAGTCCTCAGGAGAGGCTGAGATGCTGCTGAGGCGCTGTGAGTAGTAGTAGAGATGGCCTCTATCCTCCTACCAGCTGATCTCGCAAGTTACATTTCTGCTCTGGCACAGTTTTACGCTATTGCTGCAGTGTCTGGGTGCCTCTGTGAGACCAGGAGTAAAGTTTCTGATGGGCTTCCTGGCATCTTCGCAGTTCATGGGCGCTCTCAGACTGTCTTCCGCTGACGCCTGTTCCAAACAGAGCCTGAGAAGGAGGTTTGAGTGCAGCAGCATTCGGGAGGGTTTTCTTCAGGAGCTTTACCACACATCTTAAGGGTGTCTGTCTTCTGTCCAGAAGCCAGTTTCCCTCAGGGACTGCTTGCTCGTACCTCAGATACGTGAGCTTCTGTATTTTGGATTCAGAAGTTGTGGCCTAGAGTTGTTGCTGGCTTTGGAGATGAGGACCTGGGTGTTACAGTGGCACTGTAAGCTGACTGGCAGCCAGAGGAGGGACAGGGGGCCAGCCCATGTGTTTGGAGAAAGCAGACCACTGTGTCCTGTACTTGCTAAAGAATCTGCGTCATCTTCAGGTACAAGCTGCAGCAATCCGCTGACAAACACCTGGCTCACTGGGGCCAGATCCCCTTCAGGAGAGGGGTTAACACAAGCAATCTTTGGATGCTAATCATCAAGTGCAGCTAAGAAACAACCAGGACCCCTAGGCTTCGGGGCGGGCACTTGGGTGAAGGAGGCTATATCCCTTTGATGGTGAAAGTAATGCTTGGATCCATTGGCGGTGTCTCCTCTCTCTGACTGGTACTGCCTTGCTTTTGGGCAGACCACTTTGATCAGCTGGACTGGCTGTTCCTCACCTATGAGTGCACACCCTGGAGTTTCACTGCTGCTCAGCTACGGTTGAGGTGCACGCGTTGATGAGAACACTAAGCCAGTGGTATTCCTCTGTCTCCTTTGGATACCGAAGAGAGTGAAAATAGATGCAGATCCCTGCCAGAGCCATGTGTTGGACCTCTGGGCTAGAGGAACCTCCTGTCCACCTCCCCTCTGTGCTTGGAGGAGTGATGGAGTTGCTGTGTTTTCCTCCTGCTGGGTGTGCAGGGGCTGTCAGTGTGTACCACTTGCAAGCACAGACCATCCTGTTTGCTACATGTTGTCTGATGTGTCAGCATTTTACCCCTTTCTCTTCACGTACCAGTCAGAGACTTGGCTCTTCCTCGCCACGTTCCTGACTTTTCTTAGGTTCGTGCCATTTCCTACCTGTCTCCTCCACAACCGAAGGTGCTGTTCATTGCCGGGACGGTGTTCCCTCACATGGACGTGCGTCCTGCTAAGTGAGGTGTATTTAACACTACAGTGATGGACTGCTTTAAAAGCTTTGCTCTAAAACACAGAGACCCTGCACGTTGGCAGAAGGAATCGGCTATCAGGGAAGGAGCATCTCAAGTCCTTGCATACTGCCCCAGGTTAGTTGTGAAAGTGTCACAATGCTGTAAAAAAGACAAGGACGGTGTTACAGACAGCCCAGCAGAAATCTCTGTCCGGTGATTGCTTCCAAAACAGCAAGCAGGCTAGTTAGTGATTGCCGTGTGCTGCCTTCTTGACAAGTATCATCGCTAAAACTTTGCTTAATTACAGCCTGACAGTTGTGCATGAGCTTAAAAACAAATACCATGTCCTGTGTGGTGGGAAGTCAGAACTGCTGCCCCAGACCATGTCTTGTGGGTGCGTTCCACTTTGTTCAGAGCAAAGAGATATCTCCTGTTCCTTGCCTAAGTACATCCAGCATGCTGCATTGTGTCAGGGTCTGTCTAGCCCGCAGTTTTCTCCTGACCGTTGCAAGTGCAGAGGCTATGCAGGGCCAGCACTTGAGCACAGCCGCTTCCCAGACTTCAGCCGCCTGGGCTTCCACAGCATCCAGAACAGCTAAACTAGGGCTGTCCCTACCCAGGTCTTCTACAGCTCATTTATGAGTCCATGTCCATGAATTTGCCTAAATCCTTTCTGGTTCCCGTGGCAGTGAAGCCCTGAAGTTCCCTCCGTGCTGTGCAAAGTTCTTTCTTCTGTCTGTTTTTTAACTGATCTCTTACTCATTTCATCGAGTGCCCATAAGTCTTGTGCTGCTGGATTGGGTGAACAAGGTTCCTCCACTCAAGTGATCCACCCTTTTATGATTTGCAAATTTTGGTCACATCCTTCTCCCCCTTTTCCTCTCCAGACTGAGGAGTCCCAGCCTCTCTTGTAGGGCGTCTTCTCCACCCCTCAGTTGTTTTGGTTGCTTTTCTCCACTTCCACTCCATTCCTCCTGAGATGTGGAGACCAGAACAGCACAACAGTACTTGAGGCATGATTGCTTTGAGATTTTATTTGTGGTTCTACCTTGGTATCTTGGCCAAACCCATTTTTCTGTGCAAGATCTGTGGCCCTTGCTTCCTAGCAATAGCAAGACATAAGTGGAAGTTATGTGTGGTGCTTGACGTGGAGAATCTAGAGTCTCAGCATAACATGGAAGCTGAAGATGCTGCTCCTGGAGATCTGCAAAACCTGCCTTGGTACTGGAAGCAGCAGTGTCCCTAACAGATGTAAAGTTTTGTTCCTGGAGTTTATCCTCTTGATCCTTTGAACTAACCCACTGGGGCATCTCCTAGCTCTTCACCTAGAAATGAAGCAAAGTCTTTGTTCCCAAACAAAGTGCCCAAAGCTGTGGAGAGAGCCAGGCTTGAGAGACTCAGACTCTGCAAAGCTGTGTATAGATGCCTCCTCTGTCCTTCGGTCTGCACAGGGCTCTTCCTTTGTAACCTATTTTATTCCAGCACTGATCATCTGTGCAGAGGGAGGTGTACGGCATCATACAAGTCCGGGCGGTTATTTGTTCACAGGGCTTTACTTTCTCATTCCATACTCTTTTTTTCCTGTTGCTGTCGTGCCCTTGCTATGGGATGTTGCTATTTCAGGGAAGCAGAGTGCCTGTCTTTTGCGCGATGCGCAGGGCTCCGTAATGAGCAACCCTGCAGCTCTGTATAATGCAAGGAAGAAAAGACTGGATTTCCCTTGAGGCATCCTGGTACTTCCTACCTCCATGCATATTAATTGAAACTTTAATGTGCTACTTAACTTAAGGGGAAGATGTGAGAGGGCAAGGTAGGGTCTGGTTTTGTAGGCAGCAAAACAATGACTGTTCACAGGCAGCTTAAAGGGGATACCTCCTGCATTTTCTGTCTCTCTAAGGGGTATCCCACGTGAGTCCTGCTCAGCCTTACAGGTAGGGGAGCGCATGGCAGCATGCAATTACCAAACTACTGGGAAGCGTGCTGACAAGCTGGGCTGTTTCGTACTGGGTTCCCTGTCAGACCTAAGGAGAAGCCTTAGTCAGTTGTGTGCAAGCCCCAGCTCTCAGTAGACTTGACCTTTTCAGACCAGGGTGGCTGTTTGTCGTTGGGCATCTTGTGTCATAGAATCATAGAATTGTTTAGGTTGGAAAAGACCTTTAAGATCATCAAGTCCAACTGCTAACCTAGCACTGCCAAGTCCACCACTAAACCATGTCCCTAAGCACCACATCTACATGTCTTTTAAGTACCTCCAGGGATGGTGACTCAACCACTTCCCTGGGCAGCCTGTCCCAGTGCTTGACAACCCTTTTGGTGAAGAAATTTTTCCTAATATCCAATCTAAACCTCCCCTAGTGCAACTTGAGCCCATTTCCTCTTGTCCTGTTGCTGGTTACTGGGAGAAGAGGCCGACCCCCACCTCGCTACAACCTCCTTTCAGGTAGTTGTAGAGAGCAGCAAGGTCTCCCCTCAGCCTCCTTTTCCCCAGACTGAACAACCCCAGTTCCCTCAGCTGCTTCTCATCAGACTTGTGCTCTAGACCCTTCACCAGCTTCGTTGCCCTTCTTTGGACACACTCCAGCACCTCAATGTCTTTCTTGTAATGAGGGGCCCAAAACTGAACACAGTATTCGAGGTGCAGCCTCACCAGTGCCGAGTACAGGGGCACGATCACTGCCCTACTCCTGCTGGCCACACTATTTCTGATACAGGCCAGGATGCCGTTGGCCTTCCTGGCCACCTGGGCACACTGCCAGCTCATATTCAGCCAGCTGTCGACCAACACCCCCAGGTCCTTTTCCGCCGGGCAGCTTTCCAGCTGCTCTTCCCCAAGCCTGTAGCGTTGCATGGGGTTGTTGTGACCCAAGTGCAGGACCCGGCACTGAGCCTTGTTGAACCTCATGCAGCTGGCCTCGGCCCATCGATCCAGCCTGTCCAGGTCCCTTGAAGAGCCTTCCTACCCTCAAGCAGATCAACACTCCCACCCAACTTGGTGTCATCTGCAAACTTACTGCGGGTGCACTCGATCCCCTCGTCCAGATCATTGATAAAGATATTAAACAGAACTGGCCCCAGTRCTGAGCCCTGGGGAACACCACTTGTGACCGGCTGCCAACTGGATTTAACTCCATTCACCACCACTCTTTGRGCACAGCCATCCAGCCAGTTTTTTACCCAGCAAAGAGTACACCCGTCCAAGCCATGAGCAGCCAGTTTCTCCGGGAGAATGCTGTGAGAAACAGTGTGAAAGGCTTTACTAAAGTCTAGGTAGACAACATCCACAGCCTTTCCCTCATCCACTAAGCGGGTCACCTTCTCATAGAAGATCAGGTTAGTCAAGCAGGACCTGCCCTTCATAAACCCACGCTGACTGGACCTGTTGACCTGGTTGTCCTGTACATGCCATGTGATGGCACTCAAGATGATCTGCTCCATAACCTTCCCCGGCACTGAGGTCAGACTGACAGGCCTGTAGTTCCCCAGATCCTCCTTCCGGCCCTTCTTGTAGATGGGTGTCACATTTGCTAACCTCCAGTCAACTGGGACCTCCCCGGTTAGCCAGGACTGCTGACTTGAAAGTGCCTTGGTGATCACTCCCGCCAGCTCCCTCAGTACCCTTGGGTGGATCCCATCYGGCCCCATAGACTTGTSTGTGTCKAAGTGGTGTAGCAGGTCGCTAACCATTTCCCCTTGGATTATGGGAGCTTCATTCTGCTCCACGTCCCCGTCTTCCAGCTCAGTGGGCTGGGTACCCCGAGAACAATTGGTCTTACTATTAAAGACTAGGCAAAGAAGGCATTAAGTACATCAGCCTTGTCCTCAGCCTTTTCCTCATCCTTTGTCACTACGTTTCCCCCCACATCCAATAAAGGATGGAGATTCTCCTTAGCCCTCCTTTTGTTGCTAATGTATTTATAGAAACATTTTTTGTTGTTTTTTATGGCAGTAGCCAGATTAAGTTCTAGTTGGGCTTTGGCCCTTCTAATTTTCTCCCTGCATAACCTCATGACATCCTTGTAGTCCTCCTGAGTTGCCTGCCCCTTCTTCCAACTCTCCTTTTTTTTTCCTGAGTTCCAGCCAAAGCTCTCTGTTTAGCCCCGCCGGCTCGTCTTTCAGCATATAGGGATGGCCTGCTCCTGCGCCTTTAAGATTTCCTTCTTGAAGAATGTCCAGCCTTCCTGGACTCCTTTGCCCTTTGTCCATGCTGAGTCTGTCCCTGATGGGGAGAATCTGCAGATTCACTCTGCTTCTACTTACTGCAGTGCCTCCACCGTGGGTCTGGATTCCTGGATGAGCAGCCATCAAAGACGGGCAGTTTGTTTTGCCTGGTGGCAGAGATCTGGGTTGTTGGCCTTCGGTGCTGTACCTACAGAAGCTCCTCATTCCTGTTTCTCCTTTAGATTTTAGGTACCGGAAGCAGAAGGAGGCTGTGCAGGGTAAAGGCACAGAGCTACGACTGAGGAGCAGGCTTTCCCCATCCTCCCGAAAATCTCAAGGACGCCCAGACTTTCGGAATGGCTTCTTCCTGGAGCACTCTGACAGCTCTCCAGTCCAAGAAGAGCTAGAAAAACCATCAGGAAAACGCAAATGTAAAACCAAACACCTGGCAGGGATCTGTGACGAGGGGAAGGTATGGCTTGGGCTGATGAGGGGAATGCGCTTGGGGAGAAGGGAGAGAAGGGGACTCCTGTTAGTAAGCCATGGCCACATGTGCCAAGGAGTTGTATTCCTTTCTTTTCCAGGGGAAAGGCTGCTGCAACCAGCCCAAAATGCGCCCTCTGAAGAAGCCCCAGGACTTGTGGACACTTTGTAAGTCCCGTCGGGTCAGCCCAGGGAGTTCCCCCGAACTGGCCATGGCCCAGAACATTCCTCCTGGAGCTCGGCGGCTGATTGTGAACAAAAATGCAGGGGAGACCCTTCTGCAGCGAGCAGCTCGCCTGGGCTACAAGGTGAATTTTGGTGCCTTTTGCTGCTTTGTCCCCTGCACTGCCTTGTCTAGGTTTGTGTGTAACCAGGCCTGCAACGATCTTTCCTGTAGGACGTAGTGCTCTATTGCCTGCAGAAAAAGAGCAGTGACGTGAACCATCGTGACAATGCTGGCTACACAGCTCTGCACGAAGCCTGTGCGCGAGGCTGGATCGACATCCTCCACATTCTGTTAGAGCATGGCGCCAACGTGAACTGCAGTGCGCAGGATGGCACAAGGCAAGCCAGTGAGAGGGGAACATCTGCAGAAGCACTGAGAAGTGTGGGGGCAGGGAGCAGGGCGTGTTTTTCAGGATGAGCTGTCGGTCATCACTAGATTTGTCTTAACCCAAAACAGCATTTGCTTTGCGAACTCTTCCAGTCTCTTCTTTTTTCTGCCAATGCTTCTGTCCTTGCAGGCCTGTCCATGATGCAGTAGCAAATGACAACCTGGAAACCATGTGGCTTCTACTCTCCTATGGTGCTGATCCCACTCTGGCTACTTACTCTGGGCAGACAGCTGTGAAGCTTGCCACCAGTGAAGTGATGAAGCGCTTCCTCTGTGGTAGGTGCCAAGCCTGGGGGTGGCAGTGCTTCCATCCTTCCTGTCTGGCAGCATACGGCACCAAATCTGGGTGTCAAAGGGTTTAGAAGTGCTTCAGCAGCAGGTGACTGAATAATTTTAGCTCTATCATGCATGTGTGTTTTTATCACCCAATCTTTAATTATAGAATTGTATACTGTTTTCCAAATAAGGTACAAGTCACTTTCCAGTCTTTAATGTGCAAGGAGATGACAATGCTGTGGTCACACAACTAAAGACAGTGCTGTGCGTGAGGCTTGGAGACACTGTTCCACAGTTCCTGGTTCTACTGCATAACCTAAGTGAACGTATTTGTGCTGCCAAGTAATGATGCCTTCTACTCGAAAACAGCTCTGCCCAAATGCTGCCTGCCTGCCGTTGTTAGAAAGGACCATTTTGGATCCCTATGGCCAGGAGTGAAGTGTGCCCACTTTCTGTGCTGTTTGTGTACAAGCAAGATGAGTGTTGTGGCTTCTACACAACAGCAAGGAAGAGACAGCTAGAGTAGCGGTGGTTCCTAGATAGATACAAGGCAGAAAATCTCCAGTGTTGAAAAAATCTTGCCAGCTGTCTGTTTGTGCTCCTCCAGGCTTAACTGTACATGCAGGTGTTGGAGATGTAATTTTGAACTCAAGACAACCCTAAGAACCTTTCTTTCCAACCCACTTAGTATTGTCAGTTGTTTTCCCTTTTCAGCTTCTATTTCATGTTCTCAGGTCCGAGGTCATGCTGTCCTCTCCTGAGTGAGGGTAGCCTTCTTGCAAGTTATGGTTCAGCTTTTGCCATAATGCCTAACTGCCAAGTGGGGAAAAGCAGCAGAAGTGAAGTGGCTCACCCAGGATCAATGGATATGCATGCCAGGATCATGCTTTGACCAGCAGATAAGTATTAACCCTCTCAATTTTTTCTCTTTAGATTACCTTTTGGATCTCCAGGGGCGCACTGATGGAGATCCTCGAACAGCGTGGGACTTCTACAGCAGCTCTGTACTAGGTGAGTTCAGTCTATGCCATTTCATTTACAGCAGCAGAGCAGAGAGAAGTAATGCTAGGTAATGACACATCATTCACTCAGGTCTGTCCGCATCCCTCCCAACTCACGTCTTAGAGATCTTGCCGTAGTGTTACATGCTGGGCGTTGCTCCTGAAAGGGACTTTTTCTTTGGGAAGCTGCATGTATGGATCCCTCCAAGTAGGCTGAACACAGCGTGCAAGACTAGACTCCAAGTGCTGCTGGTGATTCCTGAGGGTGTTTGGGTATTGATCCCGGAGCATGTTATTCTTGTGGCAGTTCTTGTTACTCCCCTGCTAACCAGTCATCAAGATAAAACCAAGGAAGGCAGAGGACATACTTATTCCTTCAAGGTGTAGAAGTCTTGAACTTTCAGGTTCCCAGAGCTGCCCATCCCTCTCCTCTGCTTTGGAGGGGAGGCATTCGTCCGGGGGAGGTCCTCTTCTTACAATGCCAGGCGTTTCCTAGTGAAGGCATGACTTGTACCTTTTACTGTCACTTCCTGAAATTGTGGTTACCAGCTTAGAAGTTTTCTTGAAACGATACAGGCACCACAAGGTCCAAAGGTCCACAAATTGTTCACTGTGTTGCTCCAGTTCCCCCAGGGTCCATGAATGAAGATGTTCTGGATCTAGCCGTGGGCCTGTGGCAGACTGCAGAATCCCTCCCAACCACTTCTGAGGCAGTAGATCATCACTCTCAAGCCCTTCGTAAAGACTTGGGTTATTTACGCTGGCAAGCTGAACGGCTGTTGATTTTAGTTGCTCACCTCCATCATTTCCGACATCCTTCTAGAAATGAAAAAAATCAGATACAGATGGAAGGGTGCTCTTGGTAGAGGACTTATCCTTGGAGGACCCTGAGGTCTCTTCATTTGAGAACAGAAGAAATTCTGTACTCCTAAGAATGCTTTGTTCGTAGGCTTTTGCACCTCAGGTATGCCAAGGAAACTGTTCAAACCACAGCCTCCTTTCTCTGAATTTCTCACTCTTGAAGCTATCACAATCCTTTAAGAAGAAGCCTCTTTACCACAAGAAAAATAGCTATTCTTTGACTGTAATATTTTTAAAGTAAAGATACTACCCCTTTTGATTTATCACTGATTCTCACTTGGATTTCTCTGATAAACAAGGAAGGAAAATTGTGTGTAGTTTTGTGGGTAGGAGAGTTTGGCGCTCTCTGGTTACTACAGCATGCTGAGTTCTTGGTTACCCAGAGAGCTTATGTGCTTGAGTTCTAATATCTGCTTATGTGCCGTTCATCAGTGTCCTTTCCTCTTGAAGATCCTGGCATGGGGTTGTAGACTGCCAATTCTCATATCCTCTAGGAGACCCACTGCCACATGCAAGTAATTTAGAAATGTGCCATCTTGTTTTTCATACACCCTAATGCCTGAAATGAAACAGGTGGTTCTTGGAAAAGCAAGCCGATTGTGTTTCATTCCAATTAGCTGCTTGTTTCAGTTCTTTCATTTCCATATCCTTTGGCTTGTCTTGAAAAATCTTGTCTTGCATCATGTCTTCCCACATTTCTGTCCTCCACCCCTGTAGGCAAAAAGAAAGGGATTATTTTGTCAGTAAGCAAACCATCTCTGACTCTTCTGGTGTTTCTTGTGGGGATGGAGGGGTATTGGGGTGTCATCAGTGATGGCAGTTCGCTGCTCACAAGGGTCTTGCTTAGACACTTGGCTAATACACGGAAAATCTCCACATGGAGTGCTGGGGACTGCGCTTCTTCCCCTTCCCCTGGACCTTAGTTGAGCTTTTCAGAGTATTTCTTCATTTGAGGGTGGAAAAAGACTACCTTCTCTGTTAAACACGTCCTACCTCTTCCAGTGGGACTTCACACTAAATCCTGGTCACTGTGGATGTGTCTCTACTGGGTCTCTGTCATTCACATAGTGCCACCTGTCAGGTTTTGTCTTCCTTCTCTCCTGTGCTACCTGAAGTTGGTTAACAAGCCAGATCTGCCTGTACCCTTCCCTAGAAACGTCATTTCATCCTTGCTGCAGTGGAAAGATCCTTCCAGCATTGGTTGGGCTGATGCTTGCATGTCAGGTGCTTCAGACTTTAACAGGTACCTCTTGACAGCACTTGGGAGAACATAGGTTCCTCCCAGACATAAGAGTGATGATCCCTGGAGAAATGTCAGCCACACAAAATTATCTGAAACCTCATGGCTTTGGTGTTGCTTGTGGGATATTTCTGCCTCTGGCTCAGAGAGGACGGCAGAGATCCCAAGCTGAAGCACCATCACGCTGCTATCAGAGGCCAGTCACACTGCCCCTCCTTTCACCCGTCTGCATGGAGCATTCCCAGTGCTGCCCTTGACGCTGCCTTTGGGAGGCTGCGTGGCAAGTTGTGACAAGGAACTAACCCAGCTGGGAAGTAATCCTTTATCTTGCCAGGTCTGTTTTCAGGGGGCACAGACAGAGACCTTCCTTTTCGTCAACACCTAGATCAGCTTACAGCAGTAGTGAAATGGTAGTGTTAGACCATTGTCACATGTGCTTTGCCAGGCACTGCTGCAGGACCCTGCGTGAGTCGGCAAGGAAGAGCAAGATGCCCAAACCTGAGACAAGGGGCTGGTTTCTTTACAGTGGTGTTTACTGAGCGTTTTGAAATGGGCCCTTGTGGCTCAGTTACCTTCAGCAGTCACCTTGGGTCACCAAGAGCAGATACTCCCCAGGGCGTGGAAGTACCTGGTTCTGCGCTGGAGTAACTGAGCTACTCCCAGCTGTCAGAGGCAGCAAACCAGCTCAGCAGAAAACAGTTCTCCTCCTTCAGTGGTTCAGACCTTCAAAGTTTCCCTTTCCATCAGATCCACCAGCTGAAGCACAAAACATTGCATGTCCCCCAGGGTGGAGGAGAAATCCCAGGCCCCTGCTTGATCTGTTTCTATTCTTTGAGGCAGGAATGTTGTCCACATTTTCCTTTAGGTCTGCAAATCTCTGGGGGCCAAAAGATAATGAGAGAAGCCAGGGTGTGGGATCTCTGAGGCCTGAGTATGGTAAAGTCATCAGCGTCTTGCACTTCGTGCTACTGTAGTTCCAGATATAAAGTCCCACTCCAGGGTTTTGTTCTACACCTGGGACTAGCATTGTTGCGCCTGATTGTCTCCCTGTTACTCTGCAGTGGTACAGGATGTTCCTGTTCTTGTCACAGCCTTCACTCGGGCTAATGGACAGGACTTAGTGAGAAGAGTTTTCAGGATAGACGTTGGACCATATTGTTGCCACATTAAATGCATTTAATTCTTTTTTCCTCGGTTGCTCAAGAAATTTGAGGGTTTTCGGTGACAGCATCTGAGCTTTGCCTAGCAGTGATATCAGAACAATATTCATGTCGCTTATTTTAGTCCTATTCTACAATAAGTTTTGAAGATTTAAGCACCCAGTTTTTCTGTTTCTTAGGGATTTTTTTTTTTTTTTCCCTTGGCAGGACTAAGAAATTATTTCATTTTTTTCCTGATACCCTGTTTGAGCCCATGTCTTCTGTCATCTGCTGTTGTTTCTCTATTAAAATAACATTCTTGCTGGGTGCTGCATTTATTCGTAGAGCGATATGGTGTGTGGAGCTTTCTCACGCAGCACACCATAAGATTTTTTTGCAGCCTTTTCTCTTGTGCGTGGTGTTGAACTTTTGCATGATTGGTTTATTTGCTCACCAGCACATTTGGTCTGACTTCGCTCTGTAGAATCTAAACTCTATTTTCTGGAAGTTTTTGGAATTATCCTATATTATCTCAGCAGGACAAAAACACTCTGCAAACCCAAGACTATTCATACCTCTTAATAATAAACCCCAGGCAGCAAGCTATTTTTCAACAGATGCTTTTCAGATTGGTGAATAGTAAATTTAACTGTCTTTAAATGGTTTATGGATCAAACGTGCTATTCTCCATCTCCTATGGAAGCAAATCCTGCTGGAGCTCAGATACCTCCTGGAACAGCCAGCTTTAAGCCAGAAATCTGGGAGGCTGAGTCTCTGAAGTCATGCTTATTGTTGTTTGGTTGTATTAGTCACTAGATCTGCTGCACAGTTTGGTGGCACGGCCTTGCAGTCCTTATTTAGACACAGTTGCTGGCACGCACCTCTAGATAACCTGCTGACAGTTGTGAGAGTGGGATCTGGGTGGAGAAGTACTCAATGAGCAGAGCACAGTGCCTTCCTTTATAGGATCTGTGCGGACAGAGCATCTCGTACATCCTCCTCCTTCCTCTCTGGCGCAGGTTCTTCCAGGCTGAGGACAGCTGTGCTGGCAAAGGAGAGGGGGTTGAGGCCATTTCAGGGAGACTCTGGGGGTCAGCATGTGGTTGACCTAAGAAAAGACTGCCAGTTGAAGTGGCTCATTTTGCAAGCCGGCAGTGCCTCGTCTCACGTGCGGTATCAGTGTAAACCCGAAGGTTGCTGCTATGACATAAGATGTTCTTTCTACCTAACCCGGTCACCAAATGGAGTCTCGCTGTGCAGAGCAGCCAGCACTCACTCAGAGTTTCTCTGAGATGAGAGGCTGGAAGGAGAGCAGGAGGAGCCCCTGGGACTTGGCTCTTACAGTTGCTGTGACGTTGTGGGAAGGTGCACGTGAGATTGTGGTGGTGGCTGGTCCAGCTGGGCAGAGCTGTTCCCCGGGGAGTGATGAGCACTGGCTGCTGTGAAACTGTGAGCAATGCCAACATCTGTTTTGCTTGTTGCAGAGGGGAAAGATAGCATTGGATGCGATCTTCTGCTCAACCCTCCAGGAAGTTCAGACCAGGAGGAAGAGGAGCAAGAAGCAGACAACTTCATGTTTGAGTTCTCAGACAAGCCACTGCTTCCCAGCTATAACCTCCAAGTGTCAGTCTCTCGTGGGTGAGTATCTTTTCCTGGAGCGGAGAGATTTGGGAGACATTAATGCTGGGGTGGAGGGGGAGCTTCCAGAACAGAGCCCCTGAGCTCGTGAGGATAGCAGCAGTACAAGAAAGCCTTAGGCTGTCCTCCAGGTGAGGGATAACATGAGATGTTCATATATGGAAAACTCATGCCTGTCTGAGAAATTTTGAGAGCCCAAGCTGACTGCATGCTAAGGAGACAGGCCGTATAGAGTTGCACTTGTGACCTGTAGATCTCAAAGCACTCCTCCAGAGGAGGAGATACCTTTATCCCTGTTCTGCAGGTAGAGACATGGAGGAATGGAGCTATTGCAGCTTCCCCAGGAGAAGCAAATTGCTCCTGCTGAGGCAGTAACATGCCTCTTGTGGCACGCTCCTCATCATACACCATCTCATAATGAAGCATTGCATAGACTCTTTTTTAGAAAAACGTGAGGGTAGAAACCACACTTTGTAAGCCCCAAGTCAGAGAAGCAAGTGGAAGATGCAGGGCAAGATGGAATTTTTTTTGTCTAATTCTCAGAGGTCCACCTCTGAGGTGGTCACCTTGGTCTCTTGTTGCAGTCAGCAAAGACTTGACAGCAGGATTTATCCAAATGAAGGCAGGAGTGAACGTCAGGCTGAGATGAACCGCTGGGTGCGACTGATCAGCCCTCCAGCGAGTGTGGAGGAAACTGGGGGGGACACTCACTTAGATGGGCAGTCCCGTGGCATAGACATGCTTAGGGAAGTCCCAGCCTGGGATTCATTGGCTGATGGCTGGCACAGCACAAAGCCCATGAAGTCCTTCAGTCCCTGTTTCCTTGGTCTTTTCCCCTGGAGTTAATGAAAAGAGGAGAAAGGCTGAGGGACTATAGGTGAGGGAGACCTATACATGGGGGAACCAAGCAAGGAAAGACCCCTTTGGTTTAAGAAAGGACTTTGTTTTAAAACAAAACTGAGAAGCAGCACAGGTAAAGCCAGAAAGATAGTTGGTTTTGTGTTGGCTGTCTGGTGCCTGCTGTTCTGTACCACGGGTGGTCACAGCCTCGGCACCCGTTCACAGACGGCAGCACGTCAGTCATTTCAGCTCCTTGAGGTTAAGAGCAGCTTGTGTATCTTAGGTGGTTATTTTCCTTCAAATTAGGATTAGAGGTACTGGGTTGAAGGCAGGGCCTTGCAGGAACACAGTCGGTGTCTGGAGATGTGCAGCTCTCAGGGTCCCGCTCCTCCTGTTCCTGCAGAGCTCTGGCTGTGCGACGGCCGGGGAAGCACCGCTGCATCGCGTGGGACAGACCCGTCCGTCCTCAGTGAGCGGGAGGGGGTAGCCAGGGGTCTCCCCAGGCAAGCCTGCTGCATGGCCAGACGCGTTCTGCTGCCGTGTGGCGTCCCTGTGCCGTGCCTGTCAGGGAGCCTCCCTCTCTTCTCCCTCTCGTGTTGCTCCTAGCCCCATTTTTCTCCAGCGATGGTCAGCAGCAGCTTGCATTGATGGGTCTGAGTAGATTGTTTCCCCTCCGTCACGGGGAAGGCTAAATCCGGTCACGGTGCTGGAGCAGTCCTCCCTTCTGCACCTCCTGTGACACCGTGGCTATTGCGCTTGCTTGGACTGCCGGGGGGAGAAAGGCGACTTGGAAGAGGCAGCGACAAAAGTGCTACTTTTCTCTTTAGCAAATTTCCGTGCCTGCCAATTTCTGCCCAGCCAGAGGGACACGTACAGTGCCCAGGAGAAATGGCCGGGTGGGAAATGGAGCCTCTGGTGTGGCTTATTGCTGGGTGGGGATGCTGCCGGGACACCTTTTAAGGCGTAACTTTCCCACTGATGTCCCTGTCTTGCTTTGAGTGCTTTAAAAAGATGCGACCTGCAAAGCAGCAATCAAACCCAGGCGCGTCTCTGAGCCTAGGTCCTGTACGTGTGGTCTGTCCGGACCCTGCGGAGGGGGACCACGTGGAGAACAGTGCCCAGAGCTCACCCGCAGCACTGCGTCGAGGGGAGGGCCGGCATGCCGGCAGCTGGGAGGCGGTGAGGTGGGCAGCGTGCCTGCGGACCCCTCCGCCTCTAACCCGCCATCCTCTTGCCGTCCTCGCAGGCCCTGCAACTGGTTCCTCTTCTCCGACGTGCTCAAGCGGCTGAAGCTGTCCTCCCGCATATTCCAGGCCCGCTTCCCGCACTTGGAGATCGCCACGCTGCCCAAGGCAGAATTCCAGCGCCAGGTTTCTCTCAGCCAGGTGCTGGCGCAGGAGGAGGTGCAGGAGAGCCCCGAGCCGGCGCAGGGTGCTGCAGAGACAGTGGAGCTGGTGCACTACGAGCCCGAGCTGCTGCAGCTGCTGGGTTCGGCAGTGGAGTACCAGGCCTGGAGCAGCTGACGGGGACAGATCACTCCCAGCATCACGAGGCAATAATAAGGACCAATGGGAAGCAGCCCTCTCAGCGCCAGCAGCAGGGACCCGAGTCTTTGGCCAGCCAGTCCTCCTCTCCTCAGGATCTCCTCCAGCTGGGGAGAGAGGACCCTTGCCTCCAAGGACTTCCCAGGGTCCCTTCGTGACGAGCAGCGGCAGTGGCAGCCGTCAGCCCCATCCAGCTATGGCGGGCGATGAAGCCCTCTCCGCGGGGCTGTGTGAGCCGGAGCTCGTGGGGCAGTGGCGGCTCTGGTTCCGCCGAAGCAAGGGGTGGTGGGTGCCGCTACCCCTCCCCGCCTGACCCCATGGAACTGCGCCTCTCTGTTTGCCCTCCCCCTCCCAACGTCTTCCATAGTATTTATTTAATTAGTATTTAATTTGTAATGTTTCCTTTGTTTTTGCTGAGTCTGTATCACTGTGATGGTAAGCTCCAGGCTAGGGGATGAGGGCTTCCTCCGCCCCCTCTCCAATGCTCCCCGAGGCCGGCGCTCTCCCCGGAACAGCCAGCCCCTGAGCTGCAGACCCGGGGGGTCACAGCCCTCGCGGGCCGGGCTCTCGCACCTCAGCTGAGAGCCTGGGGACAGTCACTTCCCTTAGCTTTGGAGCCGGCTTCTGCTGCAGGCGCTCACCCGCCAGCCAAGAGCCAGCCCTGCTGCTCCATCCTCTCACCGTGCTCCTTCCTGCATCTCATTCGTGCTGCTGCTCCCACTCCCCAGCGGCTGCCGCACGGGCAGGCGCAGCCCGCGGCCCCCACGTGCACCCCACGCTTCCCAGCAGCTTGTCCCCCCGCCCCGGGGTCTCTCACCACTGCAGAAGCCCCCTCCTTGCCCTGTGCGGTGTCCGCTCGGCCTCGCCCTGCTCCCCGCGCCCCTCCTGCATCACCAGGAGCAGTTCTCTGGGAGAGAGCGGGCACGGTGCCTGCTGCCCGGGTGCGGGGCAGGGCTGCTCCGCTCCCGGGAGATGGTACAGTTTTATTGTACAGGTGCTAACAGGACTGAGGATGGGACAATCTTGATTTTTCTGGCTCTCCCCTGCTCCGCAGTGGGAGCGTTGGGTGGGTTTTTTTGGTTTGTTCGTTTTTTCTTTGTGTTGTGTTTCTTCCCAGCCAGGGCAGGTGTTACCCCTTCCCCTTGGACTCCCAGCCGCCAGCCTCCCCTCCTGGGGGCCAGGCAGCACCTTGTTTAAGCCGAGGGTTTTTTGCCTTTGGGTGTGTATTCTGGTTGCTCTTTCTGATTTCTGTTTTATTATAAGCAGCAACAGGCTGTGGTGTCAAAAACACTGATGTACAGAAAAAACCTGCATCAGGCCCCCTGTCTCCTGCCTCTTCTTCTTTGTCCCGTGTCTGATGCTGGTGTGGGCAGGGTTCCTTGTGTGACAGCCCGAGCCAGTGGGTCAGCAAGGGGAGACAACGAGGCTGCCTGCCCCAAGCTGCCCACAGCAGTGCCAGGGCTGGGCACTGGGGCAGGTGCCAGCTGTGGTACCTCAGCTGGCAGCGATGTCTTTTTGCACCATGCAGCTGTGGAGCAGGAGGACATCGTCGAGCCAGAAAAGCTGTTGGGGAGACTCTGCTGCTCCTCCCAGTGCACGGACACCCGCTTCGGGACCAACGCTGGTAATGGAAGCTCTGCGGCCAAGCCCAGACGCCACCGCTGATGGCCAGTGAGCTGTGTCCAGCCCCAGTGCCTGGCAGCCCTGCGGGAGCAGAGGGGGCTCGTGGGGCACTGCTGGGATTTTATTTGTTTTTTTTTTTTTTTTTTTTTTTCTTTGAAACACGCCTTGGAAAGATCCATTTTAAACCTGTTTCCCCCACTCCCCAGCCCAGGTGCCCTCCGAGGGCACAGGGATGGCTCTGCCTCTGTACATGCCCAGGATGTACCTGAATCCCAAAACAGCTCCTGCAGTGTCAGCCCGTGTGCAGGAGACAGCGAAGGGGTGTGCGGGAGCAAGGGCCGGGGCTGGGGGCACACGCATGGTCGGCCATGGCACTGATGGGGAGGGGGTGTGCATGGGCGTGTGTCTGTGTGCCGCTGGCGTGAAAAACACACACACAGAGAGACATGCACAAAACTGTTTTGCAAAGCAGCTGTAATTCGATGGCGTCACCACCTACCCGCTGCTTTTTTGATCCAGACATCCCTGGTCCTGCTGCAGTGACTGACGCCAGCTCAGGGGAGGGTTTGGCAGAGGTGCTGGCGGCGTGGGATGCTGGCCTGATCTGGGCAGTCCAGGGGTGTCCTTTACTCTTTGTGGGTGGCTTTAAGCTTCCAAGAAACAAAGGTCCTTTACTTCAGGGTGGAGGTTGTCCTCCTCCTCCTTGCAATGAGCTGGGGTCCTTGAGTCACGCTGACTGAACCACGACTCTGCAGAATACAATGTACACTATCTATAGCTTAAGAAAGTTCATACAATTTCGTACGATAAAGACTAATTGGTACAAGAGTGAGGGAATGAGATTTCCCTAACCCCTGCACACAGCTGGCTGGGGGTGGGCTGTGGGTAAGTGTGCCCACGGGCAGGTGGGCAGTTGCGGGGGTGGGTGTGCATGGTGGGGCTGTGGCGGTGGGATGGGGTGGGTGTGCGTGCACACAGGCAGTGGTAGCAGTGATAGGGGGGTGCACGAGCACAGCTGGCTGTGGCAGCGACCGGTGTGGGGGATGTGCACACGCAGAGCTGGCCCCTGCAGCAGTGGGAGTCTGTGGGTGCACGCACGCGTGTGTGCGTGTGCGCACATGTGCACATGCACTTTTTTGTGCACAGCTGGCCACTGCAGCAACGTGTGTGAGTGCGTGTCTGTGTGTCCTCAGGCTCTGCAGCCCAGGTTCACCCCAGCCCTTTGGGGGGGTCCCCACTGCACCAGGCCCCTGGCTGCCACAGAGGCCCTGCTTGCAGCCCCCCTTGGAGCACCCATGCTGGGGTTGGCAGTGCTGCAGGCTCATGCTGGAGCTGGAGCAGCTGCATTTGCCTTCCCAGGGCTTGCTGGGCGCAGGAGGGAGATGCAGCTGCAGCCCCAGTGCAGGTCAGGCCCCCCCCAAGACAGCATCTGGACAGCTTTGCTTGCCAGCTGTGCTTTCTCACCACACCTCTCTGTGCCAAACCAACCACCCAACGGAGAAGCGAATATATTCTGTGAACCAGCCCAGCCAGGGGAACTGCAGCGCTGCTCGCTCTGCTTTTAGACCAGCTGACCCGAAAGAAGGCACCACGGGTATGTGCTGCCGCTCGTCGTTGGGCTCTCCTGGGCTGCAGCTCTCATGCTGAGCGGGCACCGATCCCCTCCCCGAGGCCCCACCACGGCTGCGCCTGGCTCAGCACTGGTGCCTGCGCACGCGCCTGCAGGAAATACTGGCGGGAGACGCCAACCCCAGCCGGCTGCCATGGCCAAGCCCTGCCCTGCTCTTCCGCCTCTCGTGGGTGCAGCTCCCAGGTGATGCTGGTGRTGCACGGGGCTAGCCCTGCCGTGGGACCCTTGCAGAAGCCAGACTCGCTGTAAGGCTGGGTCTACGCATGCACGGAAAACAAGCAGAACATGCACTGGTTTGGGTAAAGGGGATTTTCCTACAAGTGCCGGTGAAAGATCAGAATATTTGCATGCCAGACCCAGGAGGTAAAGTGGAAAGGAGCACTTGCTGTTTGTGGCAGTAGCCACACAGGGGGTAAGTAGCAGTTCCTCATCCAGCCCTTTTATCTGTAAGCATTGCATTTTAACAGCACAATTAACTTTCTGCCCTGCTTCAAAAAGCCACCTTGAGGCAAATGGCCATCAAACATTTCAGAGCCAAGATCAAAGGCAGAAGCAACCGCCAACAGGAGCGGTGAAGCAGGGAGCATCGGAGGCTTTGCAGGGACAATGACGGGGAGGTAGCCGGGGTGGCGTGCAGAGGAGCCTGCAACACGCAGGAACTGTCAGCTTGGGGTGTGAGGATCTGGGGAGGTCACTGAAGGGCAGGGCTGCCCCAGGATGCAAGCTGTTCCTAAGTGTCTGCAGGAGATCACACCTGTCTGCACAAACAGGTCGCTTCAGGAGAGCCAAGGTTAAACCACAGACACTTTTCCATGGCGACTCCCAGCCTATCCCACAGCCCAAGGGCAGGGGCACAACGGCTGGCTGCACCCTCATCCCTGCCAACTGCTAGCTAGCTTCTCTGGCATGAAGACCACAGCAAACATGGGCGCAGGGGCATCAGGGCTRCCGCAGGGGTGCTGAGTTTTAGGAAGGAAAGATTTGATCTTAAAAGATGAGAATCACTGCAGAAAGCCATCGAGACCCAAAAAGTTCAAGTCCTTAGAAATGATGCACAGAGGCATTAAGGTGAAGGGAGCAGAGAATGGGAAGGGAAGCTGGAGGGCAAGAAACAAGCTGGGGGGTTACGACAATGTCCATGAGAGTATTGGCACCAATCAGAGCTATTTCAGAAAACTGGAAGTCCAAAGATCGCAACAGAAGGCTAAAGGAGGAGAAAAGACAGTGGCAAAACTGAGTAGAAAATGGCCCAAGGAGCTGGTGAGAGCAGAAAGCCTGAAAAACAAAGACTAGATATCCAAGTCAGCAGCATACATTCAGCAAGGAGAAAGACCATGGTCATTACCTGCCCCTGCCTTGACTGTAGCRGTGTGGAGGATGCCAGATCAGCTTTTTGCAACACTAGAGGGAAGGTGGTGCTGGAGCATGGCAAAGGCGAGGAGGAGGAGGAGGGACTGGCCCAGAGCCCCACGGCAGAACCAGCAGCAAGCTTTCCRAGAGCCTCGCAGGACACTGCCGGGCTGGTACCTGAACCTACTCCAGTCTGATGAAAAACAGCTGCTGGTCCAGGGATACAAAACCTGTTTTAATCTCTGCAATGAAAGCCTTGCCTGGGCATATCTTCAGAATGAGAGGCACAAGGCACATGATTGCTTCTGGCAGCTCATTGACATGGCTGTAAAAGAACAAACCAAGGGCAGCAGGAATGCCCTGATGTGGGGACTGGAAGGAAAGCCTTGATCACACACCGCTGGGGAGGGACTCACCAATGGGGTACAGCGCTGCACTCACTGCCATTGATGGGAGAACAGCAGAGCAGTGGAGGAGGGTCTGAAAAAGTGGAGGGGCAGTGGCTCATGTATGTGCTCCTACACCCCCCTCCAATGGGGAAGTTCCTCATGAGAACAAGGTGATGCAGTGCAGTGCAAGCATTAGGTAAAACACCAAATTTACGATAGATCTGAATTGTTCAAAGTCCTTGACATGAATCGGAGACAGGCRGATGGGAAGGGAGCTTGAGAGGATCAAGCCACACTGCCGGCTTGCCACCAGGAACAGTCCAGGGCTCTCCCCAGCCAATGCCAGGAAACGGGAAGGACAGAGATTACTTCAAAACACGGGCACCGTGGAGCGAG